>CM076573.1:765823408-766203240 GCA_034641835.2 Pinus albicaulis
CACCATCACCAGATGTTGCAAAGGAAACACCGTAAGATTCTTAAAGAGATCCAATAGTTGCTAAGCAATACTATTCTTATTCAACATGGAACTATTGATACCAAGACATCCTACCTACCTACAAAATTCCCCAGGGAAAAAAAATCTTTGGTATGGGTTTCAATAATAGTATCAATAATTAATTGTAACGACGATCTCACAAGAACATGTTATAGAAAAAATTCAAATTTAGTAACTTAATATTGTAACAGAGTGAGAGACCTAAAATAAATACTATGCTCCAAACATTTATATTTCCACCAATTTCTTGAAAAACATTCATATTGATTTTCTAATTGAAAATTGTGAATTGTAGTTGTAGTTGGTGAAATGTTGCCTAAAATTTACTTCAAAAAATTGATCAATGTAGCTAACTTCTTTTTAAAACACTTTACCCTTCACTTTTGTCATATGTAAACAAATTAAATAAGTACAATTTTTTATTCAAGCAAAAATCATGCTAATAGAACATCAAGCTTATAAAATTGACCACACCAATGCTCAGACACCTCCAGCCATTGTTTTCATTCTTCTCCAATGATTCCCTCCAATTATTCACAGTTCCCTTGGTATATAACATTCTATCTATTAATTTATAAATTTAATAAAAATTTAATGACAAACCCATGTTTCAAGTATATTCAAAGTCCACATTTGAAGTTTTGTTGGGGAAATTGGGAGATGCGAGCAATGGAAGGTTTTCTCTACAGAATATCATAGCAAGGTCGTTGTTATGCTCAGTATACATAAGCATGGCTATTGTGATTGCAGTGATGCTACCATCCTTTGCAGACATAAGATTATTGTTGCATTAGTATGCATGCCTTTGGACTTAGTTCTTCCTCTAGTCTTTACAACATAAACCTCAAACATTTAAAGAGGAGTTTGATATTTTGGATTAACACCATCATATTTGTCATTTTTTCAATCTTTCTTCTGCATGGAAATATCTAGTATAACACAAATTGAAAATAAGTCAATTAGATCCCTACTTTATTTGATTTAAGACACCCTTTGCATGCTAAATTAAAACTGGAATTATTCCTCAAGTAAGACTCGAACATTTTAGTAATTCCAACTATGCTTTGATGTGTTATAGAAAAATACATAACCTAGAGTACATTCGATCCAGCAAAAGCATTTGATTTAGTCATTTTGTAGCATGACTGTTCTTATGCATTTAAATCTATGTGTGTTGTTTTTTATAATGTTCTTATTATTATAAAATACAGAAATGGAATGGAATTTGTGTTTCTTCTAAGAAATTACAAAACATTGGATTAGTTTGTTTGTAAGGTGGCATGCTTATGTTTTTAGCCTTATGATCTGATATATTCATTATGTATGCAATTGGAGAATTATTGAGATTAAAAAAATTTAATTGTAGACCATTTATCACAGTGCATATGACGAGGATCCTTACGTAAAGGAATTTGGTATCAAAATTAGAGACAGGCTTGCCTTTATTAAAGCTCTGTTTTTGCCTCTAGGGTAATATTCAACTGTTCAATTTAGAGTAAGCTCTATTATTTTGTTTCCTTTATATGCTAATCTTGTTTTGTGTTACAAAAAATTTCCTCTTTTAAAGCTATTATTTTTCACACAGGGTTTGATCTGCAATTTTGTATTTTTCACACATGGTTTGATCTCAGTATGCTTCGGTTACTGGCTTCCCCTACAAGGTTCCAGTAGGTGTGTTGGGCTAAGCTCGCAGGAGTAGGCTTTGTCCTTGGTACTGCTTTTATTTCAAGTGTCAACTCCCTAGGTCCACTCAGAGTGTATGTTGCAGATACATCGAGAACAGCAGGAAATACTATATCAATCATCACAAGGACACAAAAATGAGTATTAAGTATAACCCATTTGTGTTATATTGCAAAAATTAGGATCTACACAGAGCCTTATAACAGCAATTAAGCATGATTTCTCCATACATATCCAGCAGGATGCAAATTCTTGTAACTTTGATAAGAAAAATCCAAAATGAAAGAGAAAAAGCCTTGGATTCCTTAAGAAAAAGAACTTACTAGACAAGGTGTTATCAGACAAGGAACCAAGTACAACTTGCATGTAAAAGGTTATCCTGAAGGGGATCTTAATTCTAAAGTAGGGCCATAATCCTATGTCTGATAGAACTAGTATGAAAATATATATTAGGAAAGTAATACATTTTTTTTTCTTGGGATTATCTAAGCATTTTGAACCAGTTACATTTATGAATCAGTGATTTTAACATCAATAAGAGTTATATGAACCAGTTATTTTAACATCAAGAGTGTTAGTGTTATATGAATCAGTGATTTTAACATCAAGAAGTGTTTTACCAGTACACCTCAGTCACAATCTACTCAAAACTTCTTAGTACATACACTAAAAAAACTTAAAAGTAATAGGTTATTAAAGTGATAACTAACAATTCTTTGGGTTGGTAACGTAAGAAGAAAACATAATAGCTATCAAGCCATGTATTCCTGGCGATCTATGAGGAATCATGGAATTTATGAATTTATTATCTTATACATACAGGAATTGGGAGGCCTTGGAAGTAGAGATTGCAGTGAAGAGAGAGGAACATCAAATTAAAACAGCACAAGGGACAATGTAATTTAAAACTTACAAGAATTAAATAAAATCTAACAAATGAAGCATAAACTTTCATAATTGCAATGAACTCTTGAAAACCTAACTAGAGCGACCTGAAAATAAGCGAACCAATAAATATATTGAAAGGCATGTATCTGCGACATTCATACCTTGTTCATCATCACGACTGTGGTAAGTAAACTGTATAGATGGACGAGGCCCCTTTCTTAGTCTCTAAACCTTCCATAATACCTTGTCGAATCCCCTCTTTCCTCTTGCATCGTCAATAGGGCCAAGAATGAATAAACATAACAGAATAACAAGGGTGCCCAAATATATCAATTGTGTCTGGACATGAAGGAATGAATTAAACATAATGCAGGAACGAAGTGTCCCGTCATTTCTACGGAGATGATATGTTTTCCCATCTAATGTGAATTCTCCATCCTTGATTCTATTGGCCAAGCACCTCATGATGGCACCAAAGTAAGGGGAAGTGCCATTTTTTGTAACCTGAATTCAGGTCAGAAACTCCTTCATATGAACAAGAACAACAAGGGGAAACATGCAAATTTACAGTAAATTTAATGGATAATTGCCATGTATGGAGTGAGAGTATCAAATCCCATAATGACATCTACTACCTTACTTGCAGATAACAATTACTAGGATTAGCAGCCTTCCTGAGAGCTAATGTCTTTCAAGAAAACCAAGAAACCGTCTATGCAAACATGAATTCTGTCAAGAAAACCAGAAAATCGTCTATGAAAACATGAATGTCTGTCAATAAAACCAAGAAATGGGAGATCTTTCCCAAAACCTAACCCTGTCAATATTACAAACTGGTAGCTCATCTGTGTATGCGTATATTGACAAACTAGTAGCTCATCTGCGTCTGCTTCTCCCTGACCATTGGAGGGCGAAATGATTCAAATTACAGGATGTGGTGGAAGACATTAGTAATGTTCAGTGAGTTAGTTAGTTAGCTAGCATGGATCTAATGGTCTAAATCATTTTAATCGTCTAACATTTCATCTAATGGTCCAAACAAAGACAGAGTGGTAGTTAGGAAAGTTGTTTTCAAATAGTGATGCCTTACGACGTAATTAAAATTGTACAAATATTTTACAATATACAATTATAATAAGAATTAGAATTACATTTACAATTACAATTACAATTTTACAAATATTTTACATAGAATTACAATTACAATTTTAGAATTTTACATACAATTACACTTACAATTACAATTTTACAATTTGTCATATATACAATTACAATTACAATCATTTCACAATAAATTAAATATTACAATTACAATTAAAGTTTTACATTAATTTTTTTACATAGAATTACAGCTAAAATTACAATTACATATACAAATACAATTTTACAATTTTACATATAGTTAAAATTTAAATTTCAATTACAATCACGACATAATATTTAATAAATATCATGGTCATTTAATATTAAATTAATTAATAAACATCATGATCATGATAACCATCGTACAAACATCATATTCGACTAAAAAACACATTCAAAAATCAAATTAACATTATATATTAACATCATCACAACAAAAATATCAAATATACATCTCATGTCAAATAACTCATGCTATCACATACACATCTATCTGCAAGGTAAACATTAAATGAACATATCTAACATGACCTAACAATATACACATCATGATGATCACCAACATGTAAATTAAGTACAACTGCAACATGAACATAAAATACGTGGACCATATATATATATATATATATATATATATATATAACTGAATAATGTTAAAAATATACAACTGTAATATAAATGTCATGGATCAGCTGGTGGTAGTACAACATCAATAGCAGTACTAGTGGTTGCCTACTCAGTCAATGGTGCAGCCTCGACAGTCGATGGTTGAGCCTACTCATGATCATGACTAGTACTGATGGATGGATCAGTTGGTGGTAGTACAACGTCAATATAAGCAGTACTAGTGGAGGCATGCTCAGTCAATGGTGCAGCCTCGACGCTCGATGGTCCAACCTACTCATGATCATGACTAGTACTGATGGATGTTGCAGGTTGTTGATGACTGGACATGGCTGATAGTCCAGTCTCATCTCCATGATGACTGCTAGATTCTATTGGAGCCTCATGCTCATCAGGCGCGGCGAGAGGTGAACGATCATGAGATGAGTTGCTGCTCGCGGACTATCCATCACGTGCTGCGACTCGACCATGCCTATAACGTGAAACAATCCTCCTCAATTGCGTAACAGCTATCATAGCTCCTACGACATGTTGCATCAGGCTGTACATGTCATGTGGAATACCTCTCCACATCTGTATTAGCCTATCATCGGCCCGTATGTCTCTGTAATGAGCGGGCCTGATGCCCGCCTCAATAATCAATGCACTGATTTGATCGCCCAACTCCATACTGTATTGAGTATCAGGTCAACCGCACCTACCAAAAGGTAGTACTGGCTCACCAGCATGAGGAGCATGTCTCTCTCCACTAGCCTCCTAATCATGATCCTCAGAATCTTCCATGTCCTGATCTTCATCAAGATCCACACCTAGATCATGTGGTGGTTTCGGCATCTCCTCGCCATCAAAAGAGCCAATGTCTGAAAATTATATATAATTACACAATAATAATTAGAGAATTTCATTACAAAATTTAATAAAAACAAGCTAAAGAACATGTTAGAATAAATATAGATAAAATATTAATATTACCTCTATCATCTGGCAGCTCATCATCTGTGAAGAGGATGTTGGCACACCCTTTCCAATCCAATCCATCATAAGGACAGGGGACCATAATTAAGGGATGCAGCTCGTCAACACTGGCTAGTAAATCCAGTGCATCATGCGATATCTTGACTGGAAACATAGTCTCTCCCCTCTTGGGCATCATCTGCCCCCACATGTGCATCCGGGCCTCCAACTTTGGCCTACGAGGTTGCCGAACAAAAGAAAGCCTCATCTATGGAAACCTCTAAAAAAATAAACAAAAAATCTCTGAATAAAAAGAGAAGTTGACCCTCCCATGTGCATGAACACGACATCTATCTAAGGCTGTACAAAACTGCCACAAAAAAATGGCAGACCATCTGACAAGTTGTGGCTCCTGTACTAAAGAATCAACATAACATAGAAGTGGACAACTAATGCGTTTCCTTTCACTAGTGTTGTGTGAAATGGTCGAAATGAGAAGTGAGGCATTGCATGTCCTGTCTACCAAATGCACCAATACGTAGTTGACCTCTAGGGACCTGGAACTCTAAAGGAGACAGTACATTTTCTCCAATGTATCTCTGGGATTAACTTAACTGACTCCTTGCTACACAACCAGCTGGAACCTCTAGGAATGAGGTAAAATCCACCCCTCTCCTTGATAGCCCTGTAATGAAATAAATATCCTCCTCAGTGGGGGTGTACCACTAGTCAAGACCAACCTGAAAAGCTTGTTGGTGGGCATTCCACCTGCGAATAAGATGTCTCAAAAGGACACTATGGGCCTTTAGGGAAGTAACCTCCTCATAGAAAATGAGGAGGCCTACCTACCTTAGGAGCCCCTGGGTATCTACTGTAATAGAGCGAGGGTACACATCTCCCTCCCTCTCTCGTGCCTCCCACTGGTGAAGCATGTCATATTGCTCCACCTGTTGTTGCTTTTGTTACTCCTTTTCTCTCTGAATCATTGACATATTAAATAATTTTTTTTTATTAAATCAGACATGTATTTAGGAATACACGTATATAACTTTTTTTGGAAAAAAACGGACCAGTCGGTGTGCCACAAAAACAGTCATGCACTGGTTCCGATGCACATAAAAAGCACCGTATGTGGTGCAGCTAAAATGTTTTAAAGCCCCGTTAAATATATATGGTGTCATAAGAGTGGTGTGATGACTAAAATATACACCCCGACGTGTATAGTCGTGTCAGCACACTGACTTCCTGACAAATTACATAGTCAATGGTGCGGTCTTTTACCCGGCTGCACCATTGACCTTGTTGGAATGTAAAATGCAGTGCGTTAACAAACCTTGGTGCGGATATATCCGTCAATGCACCGCGTTGCTATTCCCATGGTCAATGGTTTGCCCCGCTAAATGGCTGCACCACAAATTTTTTTAAATTTTAAAATAATGCAGGGTGCCTTTCGGTACCGCCTCGGACATGGTGCAAATATCATTAGCACCGGTTGCAGTGAAGCTTGTAAATTTTATAGGCAACACCACTTACCGGTGTGAGCCAAATGGCTCGTGCGCATTGCACGAATTTTTTTTTTTTCTTTTCTAATGGTTAATTTTAAGGTTATTTCAAATTCTAATCCGCTAGGAAGCTTAATTATGGGAAAAATAGAAAAATACCTATACATTTCGCCATCGAGGAGGCATATTTGATGTAGAATTTGCAAAAGAAAAATTTCCCACCATTTTGCAAAAGGAAAGCTGGAGATTAGTGGCTGATGCACAGCAGAAGTGCGTGCAATGGGTGTAATGGGAGCACCAATGTCAGGGTGGCTCAAAGAAGGAGAAATTGTACCGGTGCTTGAGAGCTTTGGAGTACTGAGAAAAGTGAAAAATGCGGTTTTTTGGCTGTAATTTTATTTTTATTTAACCCTATTCCAGTGCAAGGGGTTTTATAGGAGCACCGATGCAATTTCTTAAGAATTCACTGGGCGGTTTCAGATTTGGCACATTGTTTAATGATGCATCAGGGCGGTTACTTAATACCGCACCGGGCTGTTTCAGTTTTGGCGCGGTGTTTTATGATGCACTGGGGCAGAAGAGTCGTGAAGCACTGGTGCTTTATAGTAATAGGATGCACCGGTCGTGTGTGTATGGAGTGCATGGTGTCTGGTGTGCCAATTTTTTGTGAGACTGGTGCTTTCTCTTGTAGAGCGCACCAGTGATTGAGAGCAGAAAAATGAAAAATGCGTTTTGTTGGCTGTAATTTTTTTTATTTAACCCTTTTTCGGTGCGCGTGTTTTATAGGCGCACCGGTACTGTTTCATACGAATGCATCGATCCGACTATGTTTTGGCGTGGTTTTTTATGATGCACTGGTGCTGTTTCGTAACACCGCATTGGGCGGTTTCTGTTTTGGCACGGTGTTTTATGCTGCACCAGCACGAAAGAGTTGTGAAGCACCGGTACGTTATAGTAATAAGACGCACCGAATAGGTGATGATGGAGTGCATGGTGTCCAGTGTGCCAATGTTTTATTTGCACCGGTGCCTTCTCTTGTAGAGTGCACCGGTAATTGAGAGCTCTAGAGCACTGAAAAAAGTGAAAAATCCGGTTTTTTTGCCATAATTTTTTTTAAGCCTTTTCTAGTGTGCGTGCTTTATAGGTGCACCAGTGCTGTTTCTTATGAACACACTAGCCAGTTTGTGTTTTTGCGCATTGTTTTATGATGCACCGGTGTGGTTTCTTAATATTGCACTGGGCGTTTTCAGTTTTGGTGTGATGTTTTATGATGCACCGGAGCAGAAGAGTTGTGAAGCACCGGTGATCTACAGTAATACGCACCGGTGTGGCAATGTTTTGTGTGCACTGGTGCTTTCTCTTGTGAGTAGCATTAGTGCGACATTGAATGATAAGCGCACTGAGCGGAAAATATCCACAAAACCCTCCGCCCGCCAACCTCCTCTAGTAAGCTCCACTAGAAACGAATGTATGGGGTATTTTTATAAGGGGTTTGTCAAACAAATATGCTAGAGGGTCTTTTCCTTGTAGTAATGGAATCCCAAATATTATTTTGAGTGACAGAGATCCCATTTTTACTAGAAATTTTTGGATGAAGTTATTTTCTAGTTTGGGTACTCAACTAGCTCATAACTCATCTTATCATCCTCAATCTGATGGTCAAACTAAGATGATGAATAAATGTTTGGAAGGATATCTTCGTTGTTTTGTATATGATAAAAAAACACAATGCGTCATGTGGTTACCTCTCGTTGAATGGTGGTATAAAACTTCCTTCCATACTGCAGCAAAAATGATCCCATTTATGGCACTTTATGGATATCATCCACTATCCATCACATAACACTTAAGAGAAAATTCTAAGGTTCAAGTAGTGGAAGATCACATCGAGCATCAACAAGAAGTTCTCCAACTCTTAAAGGATAACCTAAATTTGGCACAAAATCGAATGAAACAACAGGCAGATCAACATCGCAGCGAGAAAAGTTTTGATGTAGGAGACTGGGTATTTTTACGGCTACAACCATACAAAAAAATGTCCCTCAAGAAAGCTAAGAAGGATAATAAATTATTTCCAAAGTACTATGGTCCTTACAAGGTGTTGCAAAATATTGGTACTATGGCATACAAATTGGAGCTTCCTTCTTCTTCGTGAGTGCATCTAGTTTTCCATGTTTCATGCTTAAGGAAGGTTATAAGTAAAAAAATATCCAGCTCAAACAATATTTCCAGAACTTGATGAGGAAGGAAAAATCATATTGGAACTTGAATCAATCATGGAAATAAGAACTCGAAAGCTACGAAATCGATCAATTTCAGAGTATCTCATCAAGTGGGATAACTTACCCACTAAATATTCTACATGGGAGGATGATAATTTTATACAAAAGCACCTAGAGCAACTCAAGCATCGAGGACAACACTTTTTTGAAGGAGAGGGGCATGTTAGGTCCCTATATTACTAGTTTAGTCCCTTATTGTTATTAGTGTAGCCCTCTTATTATTATTGTTGTACCCCTGTAATCCCAATATTGTTATTATTGTGCCCTTACATTATTATTGTGTAATATCCCAAAAGGGAGAATGCAATAATACTTAAACACAATAAAAGAACTGCAGCAAAGTAAACAAAAAATATAAATACTTATCAGAATATACAGAGAAGATGAACCATTTTATTATATGGGAGGTGGTAAAACCAATACAATAGTGCTCAAAATATGAGACACTCAAGCCAAAGAGATGGCCTAGAATGACCATGAAATTATCCCTCAAGAGGGTCTGCGTAACTGTTGGACTACTAGAAGGTAAACTACGTTGTCCCTACTGCAAATGTTGGGACTAAAAATACCAGAAAGATAAAAATTCATATCTAGTCAGTATGGGAGCTCCGATGATTCTGAAACTAGAGATCCATGCTCTATGATGCATACCCAAGATAACCCAGAAAGGGTTTCTCAGATCTGTCAATATAAGAAAACCACCCTCTTAGGTCTTACACTATATAGCTACTGGGTATGCAGATCTACTACATGAACTGAAGATATGATAGCTGAAATGATGTGTAATCATCTCTATGCAAGAAGGGTTGATCCCTTCACTAGATCCTTGGTCTAAAAGCTCAATATCTAGCTCCCCCAATATCCTTCACTGAAGATAGCTGTTGGATGACCAAAAACTTCATAAAACTATGTTGTAAGAGAGGGAGGGCTCAATAGAATGTTGATAGATGTGTCAAATCATCTCCTGAATGATGGGAATAATGAATACTATGTGAGGAGAAGATCCCTCATAGGATTTCCAGCTGATATGCTGAAAATTTCCTTCCTCCAATAGATCTACAAGACTGCACTACACAGTCCTTGGGGGGACTCCTTCTGCATGGAGGTAAAATACAATGGCCTGAATGCTGGAAATAGATATGCTGCTCCTGGAAGACTAAATATGAAGAAAAAATTAAAGGATGAATCCTCCACCAGTTTCCTAGCTAGAATGATAGAAACAACCTCTTGAAGATGGAACCAATGCCTGATGAGGAATATAGCGCAATAGAAAACCTTCCCAGAGTAAGCACTCAAAGTCCCCCATGGGTAAGGGTGGGATTTTCTCTCGGAAACACCCTGAGCTAAATCGAACTGTAGACTTAGCTAAAAAACTCAAGCATGCATAGAAATTTCCTAAGAAAAATCTAGATCTAAACAGATCAAATAAATGAATAATCCAAGTCATGCCTTCTATTGTTCCTTTACCTTCATTATATAGATTATGAGCCTTCCATAGCCTAGGCCCACCTCTAAACTACATTTTACATGTGGACATAAGTCTCCACGGTTGACTGCATTGTTTCTCCATGTCCTCCATCATGTCTACATGTGGTGATCACCCTCTCCATCATGTGTGCATTAAATGCATCACTTCCTCCACTAACTTATCATAAGTGCTTTATGATCTTCTTTGAATGCACTATGATCACAGTTGACCTCTTCAAAGATCCTCATGATTTTACATAAGATCCATGATCTTATTTAACTATTTCATTGATCTGAAAATGGGTGGATAACTTGAAATGTGTATGCACAAGCATCTCCCACTCAATTTAACAAATAAATATATAGCTTATTCTTGGTTGTGTGGAAATGAATACATGAAATAGCTGTATGTGTTTTTAACTGTTTATGTGCTTGAATAACATTTTTTTTTGTTGGTATTAATCATGTGCAATAACCATAAGGTGCAACAAATAAGCATAAACACATAACAACAAATTTAATATAGGTGTTCACCCAAATATCGTGGGCTACGTCTCCTTGAGCCTATGTCAACTGACTTGGCTCTTTGGAATTATGATGAAAAAATTATTTTACAATTAAATACTTAACTCCAATGGTTATTTGGGTTGTACCATTGGGTTTATAATATTATGATACCCCTGTCATGGTTGTCATCACTCTGAAGAAATAACTAGGCTTCCTTTGACTTGATCTCTGTTGTCGGTGCCTTAAGCTTCCCGAGATTCTCTGTGGCACTAACCCTTTAATAAATCCCTTTATGTCCTTAAAACCTCACCTACTATCTCCAAAACATATCATACCTCCAAAATATACTTATCATTTTCTCCAAAAGAGCACTAGCTCCCCAATCTAGGCCTCCATCCATTGTTGGTCGTGGGCTGCCCGAAACTTCCCTATGGCTTCTTGACCTTCATAAGTCTCTAGATGACTCTAAAAATCCTCCCATTGGATTCCAAATGTCAAAAATAGTCAGGATAGACTATTCATTTTCATAAATTGGCCTCCGGTTGCTTCGGTTACACCTCTAACACTTAGTGGCACCCCCTAGATCTGAGTTCACTGAAAACTTCTCTGAAGCATCTCGGCCTTCAAAATTATTCAAAATATTTTACAAGTCCCTCCATTGTATTCAGAAGGATCATTATAGTCATAAATTACTATTGGTTTGCTGTGAATGGATATTGGCTGCTATGGATAGGCCTCATTCTCCTGTTGGCACTTGGTGGCCCTAGTGGCCCCTTGAACTTCTCTGAAGCATATCAGCCTTCAGAAGTCCTCTACTAGCCCTAAAAAACTCACCATTAGTTTCATAATATATTAAACATCCAAAATTGACTATTGGATTCTTGAATAAGGCCTCTAGCTGCCCTGGCTAGGCTTATTTCTGTTGCTGGCCCCTAGTGGCCCATAGAACTTATCTAAAGAAAAAACCTACTCAAAATTCCTCTAATGGATCTGAAACCCTCACCAATGCGTCTATAATGTTTGAGATAGTATAAATTAACTATTCACACTCTCAGAACGGTCAAATCTAGCTCAAGATAGAGTCTAACAACTTTGCCTAGTAACTCCTAAATCAACTCCACCAAATCTGGAGCAACTGCACTTAACTGCAGTTAAATTCAGAAAATTCCCCAAATTTGGGGCGTGCTCCAACTTTTCCGCCAAGATAACTGCAAGCTATAACTGCGCGGTTAGGGGTTGGACACATGTCCCAAAACCCCACGGTCAAATTAAATGTGGAGCAGATTTGTAAACGGTTTTGGTTAACTGCCACTGGAAATGCCGAAACGTGGCTATGTGACAGGCTACAAGATGGTTGGCGGTTGGAGTTTTCCATCGACGTTAAGCCCTTGGCCAAGGGCCAGATCACATGGGGAGGGGTTGACCCGAGGGGTTGGCCCCTCTACTCCCCCAAATACATAATCGTTCAACCATAAATAAAAGTCGCAGGCCATGTATGTTAAGAACTAACCATAGGGGAGATGGTATGTGGGCAACATGCTATGCAGGAGGTATCAGGGTCGATTCTCGATGACATAAACCAAATTTTTCCACTCCACTCCTAGGACACGTGGTGTCCTTCGAGCCTGCCATGTGTCAGCCTCTAATTGGCCGAACCAAAACACATACAACCCATTGTCAAATAACATGCTAACACTTGTCACAATATGACTAGTCCGGAAGGAATATTACAAGGAATATTATAGGAATATTCCCTAGAATATTATTTGTTTGAATTTTCAAATACCTAGTCAAACTTGGTCAAAAGCCAAAATTGCAGTTTACTGGACTTTTCAAATTGTGATAGCTTCTTCATACGGTGTCGGTTTTTTGAACCGTTTGCGGTGCCGAAATCAAGAAGACGAGATCTATCCAGTTGCTCAGGTTCGACACACTTTCGAACACTTTGAATTTTGAGCTATCACTTAGGTCCTTGATCCAAATCTGATCATTCATCCTCCATGATAAATCTCATAAATGAGACATGATCTCCATTAATGGAGTTGCTCCACTACTCCATGATTTTAGATATAGATCTTAAATATCCACATACACACATCAAAGGTGGATTTTATTCATCAATGGGGTTTATGGGTCCATCCACCCTCTTATTTACTTAATTAATTAAGTTTATTAATGTTAAACACCATGTTAAACACACACATGGTGTATGATAAAGATAAACACACACACAACAAGAAACTCAACACACAATGAAGGATAAGCATGCAGCTCTCTTATTTTTCCATTATACATGATGTACATTTATAGTACAATGGTGTGACTCTTGGTTTCACATTCCAAGGTCACTTGGACTCCATTGTGACTTTTCGCATTCCACACCTACCCATGGAGGATTAGGTGTTCCAAAATTTCCCCCCTTAATCCGAAGGGGTATGTGTGAGTCCAAGAAGAGAGTTGTAATACAAATATGTAAGGTATACATGGCAGCACTTGGGCTGAATCAACTCTTTGAAATGTTGGCAAAAAGAGGTGGTTTAAGGATGACCAACAACACTGGAACACAATACTTGTTGCAGTTCCCGAAACTCTTCCAAAACTGGCAAGAAGCTGAAAGCTTCCGCTAGAGAAATTGTCCCTCATAAAAAAGGGAGACCTTCAACCTAAAAGAAGGGAGGTTTACAACCTGTGATGGTTTAAGGATGACCAACAACACTGGAATGCTTGAACCATTTCCTGGAACTCAACCAAAGCTGGCAAGAAGCAGAAGGCTTCTGTTAGAAGAAGTGTCCCTCATATATGAAAGGGAGACCTTCAACCTAAAAGAAGGGAGGTCTACAACCTATGATGGTTTAAGGTTGTCCACCAATCAAAGATGATGGTTTAAGGCTATCCACCAACCGAAGGCATGCTCATGGGCATCTGTGTCTCTGGCTACTACTTTGAATCTAGAATGACGAATTATGGCTCAAGCTAGCTTGAACTGCTGTGTCTCTGGCTACAAATCTGAACATGGAATGAGATATTGTGGCTCAGGCTCTCTTGATCTGACGTCGAAGCTTGTAGATGACCACCATTTTCCCCCCTGTCAGGGACAGGGTGAGATGATGGCAAAAACTCAACTGCAAGTTTTCTCAATATTCTAGAACATGTTCTGACATGTGACTTAAACATCTTCTTGGCTACTGATGCCCATTTCCAAGAAGCGATTAATCCAAGATGAATCTTTGTTCTTGTAGGAGGCTTGTTTCTGAAGCATCTGTGTGAATAATGGGTGTGCCAACCACAGTGCTTGCATGGATGAAGATCAAAACAATGATCTTTCATACGGCCAACTCGATCACAGTGTTGGCATTTTTCAATCTATTGTTGTTGTGGAAGCGGAGCAGGATCTGGAACAGCTGCAGGTGAAATGTCATACAGGAATCTGACACTCTGAAATATGATGGGCTTGGTATAGTCTGGAATATGAAAGGACACATCCTTGTCATATCCAAGACCATTTTTATGTTTTTTGTGGACAATCTCTTCCCAAGGTCTGATAATGGGCTTGAGAAGTGCAGGTTGAACTGCTGCATCTGCATTTAAATATGCTCTTGTACAAGGAACTGAATGTGAATTGAATTCAACTTTATTGACTTGCTGCTGATGGGAGTCCTTCTCAATCTTCTGAATAGAAACAGGTTCAGAATGGTGACTCTTTTGCTGAAGTTCATCTTATTGAAACTGAGATTCCAACTACAAAAACTAAATATTTTCTTATGCATCTTGCAAACAACTTTGAATGTTACAAAGAGCATCCTTGCTCATTTTTATCATATCATCAACATTGGAATGAATGAGGTTATTCAACAACTCTAATGCCTCATTGATTTTAGCCATTTCAAAAACTTAGGCTAAAAAAAAAAAGGGTGTCGGCTTCAACCGATAATGCACCCGTTTATAATGTGATTCAAATTTCTTTCAAAAAAATAAAAATGACTCCAAAGAAGTTCCAACTATGGAAATCTCAAAGTACAAAATCTGCTCCTCAAGTTATGGAGGACATCAAGGTATAGACTTGACTGTCTAACTGACGAGCAACAATGACTTACATCAACTATTTTTCCAACAACTCAAATTTACACTTCAAGTCTTGATTGCAACTATGAATGAAGATGCAAATTCCACTCACTATACAATGTAAGTTCAATACAACATCTCTGCAAAATATTTGTATGAATGTGCAGCAAAAACACTTGTGCAAGAAGCCTTTGAGGTAGCTGATTTTTCTTCTTCAAAAGAGTTGTTTTGCACCAATAACAACTCAGCTCAACTCAACAAAAGGAGGAGATATTTACAAGCTTGGATGCTTGACCTTGCTGCAGAATGCAATAGAGCTTAAGAGAAACTCCACAAATCAGAAATTTTGTGTCCAAATAATGAATGCCACTGTTGTTTTCAAAATGAGGACCAATTTGTCTTCACATGTCACTTTCTTCAAAAAATCACCCTTCTATATATGCCACAAATCATAAAATGTAAACTGCACTTTTCTCTATGTATTCAATCCATCTCTCACATGCCATTTCCTCTTTCTCTGCTGTTCATTTTCTCTCTTCCTCTCTCTCTGCTGTTTTTTTTTTGGTAGAGAAAAAATAAATAAATAAAATAGGGAAAACAGAGGTATTAACTGGGGGAGGTTTTCAGTGGGAGAGGCTGAAATTGGGGAAGGTCTTTACTGGGGAGGGTGAAATCTGTAAAAAAAAATTAAAAATAAATGATTTTTAGATTTAAATGGGAAGGGAAATAATAAAAAAGGGAGGGGGATTTATTAGATTTTTTTTTTTAAATTAAAAAAAAAAGGTTGTGTTAAAAAAATTTAAAACGCAGAAAACATTGTGCGTTGAGGGGAGATGGGGGTTTGGGGAAGAGGGCGAGTGTTAGAGAGGGCTTAGATCTGTGAGGGGGTGGGATGGTTTGGAGGGAGTCTAGGGGTGAGGGGTGAGTTGTGTGTGAATGAGAGGGGGCCAGGGTAGTAGGGCTAGGGAGCGAGCGAGAATGAGAGTGTGGAGTTGGAGTGGTGGCATAGTTTAGGGGGTTCGGGGTAGCGGGTAGGGTCGAGTGGAGTCGAGAGGGGTCAAGTGCGAGCAGAGTGTTGTGAGGGGGTTGGGATAGCATTAGGAAGGGGGGTGAGAGTCGTAGCATAGGGTAAGGGGAAGCGCAAGCAGGGTGGGGGAGTGTTAAGGGTGAGGTGTGCGTAAGGGGGGCCGAGAGGCCACGATTGAGGGGGAGGAGCGGATAGGGGGAAGGTGAGGGCGGCTAAAGTGTGTAGGTGAGGGGAGCAGGCTATGAGGGCCATGGGAGAGCGGAGGTCATGAGGGTGGTAGGCAGGGGAGGAAGGGTCGTGAGGCCTGGGAGAGGTAAGGGGATGTGTTGCAGATTGCAGGCGGGGAAGGGGGGGCCGAAAGGCCTGAACTAAAATTAAATTTTTTATTTATTAATTTTATTTTTATTTTTATTTTTATTCAATTTAAAACAATAGAGAGGAGTTAGAACAAGTTCAAAAATTTGTAGAGAGCAGAAATGTAATTTTTTTTTCCAGTAGCAGAGGAGTAAAATTTTTAGGAAATTTAGCAGTAGTACATAGCAGTTTACATAGGAGAGGTAAATTGGAGAATTTTGTAGAATTTTCCAAGAAATATGGCAGAATTGGGCAAATAGTAGAATAATTTGCATATATTTTTCCACTATAAATTTGCAGAATTTTCAGTGAAATATCCCAGAAATTTTTAGTAAAAAGCCCATAAATTTTCTTCAAAAACCAACTTTAAACAGTATTCTCAGCAGCTCTCCAAAATGCAGAATTTAATAGGCAGAAATTGCGGGAAAAATCGCAGAATTTTAATGAGCAGTCAGAAAACCTGCAACACCAAGATGCACAATGTTGCTCTTCTTCAAAACCAATTTCTGAATGCTGCTTTTCTTCAAAACCAATTTTTGAATGCTGCCAATTTCTGAATGTTGCAGAAAGATTGATGAATGCGGCAAAAAGGACTGCTACAGAAATTCTCTAAATGCTGCGAAAATGCCAGAATTTTTGCAGATATGCATAGGCCATAAACACAAATGGCTCACTCAAGGTTGAGCTGGTTATGAACTTATCAGCTCTGATACCATGTTAAACACAATGTTAAATACACACATGGTGTATGAGAAAGATAAACACACACACAACAAGAAACTCAACACACAATGAAGGATAAGCGTGCAGATCTCTTATTTTTCCATTATACATGATGTACATTTATAGTACAATGGTGCGACTCTTGGTTTCACATTCCAAGGTCACTTGGACTCCATTGTGACTTTTCACATTCCACACCTACCCATGGAGGATTAGGTGTTCCAACAATTAAGAACTCTAATATTCCAAATAACATGTGAAAATTTTGGAATAATATAGTTCTCCTCGGAAAAATGTTGCTTGTCCTCAAGAAACTGCAAAAGTAGATGCTAGAGCAATTTTTCCCCCTCCAAATGGCATCTACACAAGGAAGGTCTCCCCATTTGCTGCAATGAGTTATGTATGCCCAGCACCAAAGTTGTCTCTCTAGAATGTCTAGAGTGACCTCTAACTGTGTATCTAGATGTCCCTCCTCAATCATGAAGCTCCAAGTGACAACCATAAGCTGTCATACATCCTCCACAATACATGAGATACATAAATATATATGGTTCCTTCCACAAAAGGAAAGCTCCAACTCACAAAGTATAGCTCCATACCATGCTACATGAAGTAAAGAGAGGATTTTCATGCCTCCATCCTTAGCCCTGTGGGCCTTGTTGGATCCAAGAATTATCCCATCATTGTGCAAAAGAAGAAGTAGAGACATATTGGTAGAAAAATATGTCAAACCATATTATCCCAATAGTAACCAACACATCAATGCTCCCTGCTACCACACCACACCATCAAAATACCAAGTATGGTGTCCATACTCTCCAAGTAAGAGCCATCAGAGGAATGCCTCTTGCTGCCATCCTCCAACACTATCATGCCAAGTAGGGGAGTATGTAGGACCAAAGTCCCCCAATAAAAGCCAAAGAAACAAGATCTATTGCTACCTCTTCACATTATCATGTGTATCATGGAGCAATAACAACATATTGAATGGAATATGGAATTTCATATCAGCCCAATACAAACAAACTCCATCATTACACAACATGAGAGTACTATGCCATATTACAAACAATACAAAACACATAAACATGGCAGATGTCATGTGATGGCCAAAATATCTCAACCAAAGTGAACATGCCTTCCTCTGCTTCATTATGTCATTGATACATAAGGCATGAGTCAAAGAAATATGAGCTATTGGGTGCTAACCATACTCACCCAAGAACAACCAGCGCAACCATGCCGTATTCTTCATTACATGAGTGTTTTACAAGGCATGTATCATGAAAATATGTGTTGTTGGGTAGTAACCATACTCACCCAAGAGAAACCAGTGCAGCCATGCTTCTTGCTGGCCTATCTCTTAGTTTTGCAAGTGGTTTGGAAACTCCTTGCTTCATATAATCAACCATTCATCCCAATGTGGATGATGGATCTTCTCCTACAAAAACTTGGTATCCTCCCATTTTAGGACACCAACCTCCTCAAAATGTTGAAGAACTTTTCACTCCATGATATTTTGAAGTGCACCTCTAATGAGATCTCCCCATGAGATTCTCTTTTCAACAATGACCCTCCAAAACCAGTGAGGTTTTGGATCTGCTGCAGGTAGAGGTTTCTCTTTGAGCTCTGAGGTTTTCATTGAGAAAGTTTCATTTAGAAAGGAGAAAATATTTCTCATCTCAAGATGTCTACCATCTATCATCTTTACCTCCATTGCTTCATGAGTGAAGCTACCTTCAAAATGATCCAATAATAATGGGGCCCTTTCATCATCACTACTACTAAGTGACAGTGATGTAGATCTGCATGGTGGTAAATATGATGTCTCATGGAAAGACACAATTATGAACTCATAGGAAACCATTGTACATAGGATCATGCTCATCCCATCTTTTGAAACTTTACACTTTAACTCCAAGGGTTGAATGTAGCTCAATAATGATGAACTAGGATAGTTTTTTATCTCTTCCTTGATTAGATCTGTTAGAAAATTAAATATTACAGAGCAATGAAACACATAAAATATGCGGAAAATACAAGCACACAAAACACATAAAACCAGAGAGACACAGATATATGTGGTTCACCTAGTTTGGGCTACGTCCACCCCAAACAGCCAATCCTTCCTTTATATTATCCAACAAAAATGAAGAGACAAAACCTACAGCAGATCCGCTTTAATATCCTCTGTTCTCTCTCATAGTCTTCCTCTCTGTTTCTCGCTCCGAGAATACACTCATAATGCACAGCCGCAATACAATGCCCTCATATATACAAGGGGTTGCCTTCTAGGGAAAAAAACCCTAATCTAAACATAACTTCTACCGTCAGATCATTTGCCTAATGAACGGCCTAGATTGACTAGAAATTACTATACTTTTACAAGGCAATTTTACATCTGTTTTTAGCTTCGAGGGCGCTTCCCCCGAACCCCCGCCCAGGGGGGGCTCCGAAAAGCGCTGCCACCCCCCCCTGGACCCCCCACGGCAGCGATTAAATTTCGGGCGGCGTTGCTGCCCCTTTTAAGGTACAGGGGTCCAATGCTGTGATACAAAGTAAACAAGATAATCAGGCTCCACACCCAACAAGATCAAGGGTCCTCTGTGCTATGATATGTTGCTGCTCCAAATCAGCATGTTGTTCTAATCCTTGGTCATGCAATGGCTCTGATGGTATGTCCCCATAAGTTTCAATAAGAGGTACTGAAACAATATGAGATGAAATTTCATGCATAACTTGGATCAACTAATGTGTGGGAACCTCTTGCAAGACCAAAAGAGTTCCTCCAACCGGGAAAATGGTCTGTCCAACTGCTGGTAAGAGTGATGGCTACTCTTCTATCAATGTACCAACATTGGAATCCACCTCCTCTTCCTCATGCATCTCCTGAATCATGCATTGGAATATATGTGTCAAGAGCCTAAGACCATCTAGAAAATATGCAAGTGTCTCTCCTCCGGATATAAGTACTTCTGTAGCTGGTGGTGAATGTAGTGACTCTTTGTCCAGAGTGGGAAGATTGACCAACTCCTTTGTTTCCTTAGGAAATGTCTCTTTGTGACATATCTCTGGTTTTCTCACATAAAAATTCTTTCTCAAATTTTGGAAGAAATATGAATATTTAGTCACCCTTGCATGCTCCATGTGACCAAACCACCAATCATTGGCTTCACCATGGAGATGAAGTTGTAATATTCCTAAATTAGCCATGAGCTAGTTGGAATATTAAATTTTGTTTTGCTGCTTTGTTTTATGAATAAGAGGACAATGGAGGTCCATAATTCTCCTTAATAATGAATACATCAATTCCAATGTGAAAAGGATAGATCTCGGTAGCTTTATTGAGCACCCTTAGGTGTGAATCGGGGATAGAACACCTTGAGTGGGTCAACTTTGACCAAATCAACATTGTTGTTGTGGAGGAGTGGTCATCAATGAATGACAGCACAGTTTTAGATGGAGATGCTTTGTGTGAAAGTAGTTCTATTATTGGATGGGGCTTAGGGTTTGCAAACTCATATCTTATTTAAGGAAGAGGATGGTAGCTATATTCATTATGTTTGGGTATTTGATATTTATGAATATATTGTCTGTTTAGACATATATCTTTCTCTTACTTTTTAGCTGAGATAGAGTGTTGTTTAGCATAGGGTGTTCCTGATCGGGAATCCCACCTCTTTCCTTGAGAGGCCTCTTGGAAGAGTCTTGTACTGCATTTTCCATTATCAAGATTAAGACCAAGATTCATATTTCATTTACAACACAGATCCTGTTGAGGGTTTGTTTTTTTTGCAGGTTGCAGCAAATGGAGATTAGATCTCTAGATCCAGGCCATTTCATTGCTCATTTTTAGTGGAGGGGGCTTCCTTACCATTGGGAGGATAGTATTGAAGGCCACTGTGCTTATTTTCAAATCTTGGCACTAGGCAAACTAGTTATTCATCCCTACAGCGCAGTTTACTTCTAGATCTACGTTATTTCTGTAGGATTTGAAGGGTTATTTGACACACCATTTGGAGAGTTTATTTTCTAGTGAAGGGGATCTGCCTTTCACTTAGAGGATCTATTGGAGGAGGCTATTCTATTGATCATATTAGATCATCCACACGTTCCAGATCTTTATTTTGTAGTATATATGCCAAGATAAACCAGTGCAACCATGCTTCTTGCTGGCCTATCTCATTGTTCTGCAAGTAGTTTGGCAACCCCTTGCTCCATATAATTAACCATTCATCCCAATGTGGATGATGGATCTTATCCTGCAAAAACATGGTATCCTCCCATTGTAGGACACCAACCTCCTCAAAATGTTGAAGAACTTTGCACTACATGATATTTTGAAGTGCACCTCTAATGAGATCTCCCCATGAGATTCTCTTTTCACCAATGGCCCTCCAAAACCAGTGAGATTATGGATCTACTACAGGTAGAAGTTTCTTTTTGACTTGTAAGGTGCTCGTTGAGAAAGTGTCATCTAGAAAGGAGAAAATATTTCTCATCTCAAGATGTCTACCATCTATCATCTTTACCTCCATTGCTTCATGAGTGAAGCTACCTTCAGAATGCTCCAAGAATAATGGGGCTATTTCATCATCACTACTACTAAGTGACAACCCTGTAGATTTGCGTGGTGGTACATATGATGTCTCATGGCAAGGCACAATTCTGAACTCATAGTCAGCCATTGTACATAGAATCATACTCATCCCATCTTCTGAAAATCTACACTTCAACTCAAAGGGTTGAATGTAGCTCAATAATGATGAGCTGGGATAGATTTGCATCTCTTCCTTGATTAGTGTTGAGCCCTAGAATTGCCTTCTCTTTTACAAACCTTCACTTCATTTCATCATTATTTTATCACTTCATAAGCCTAAAATCAATGAATAATGATTAGGATTGCTTAAAGGTTACATGAAATTGATTAACATATTTTATTTTCATGATTTTTGCAGTTTTAATAATTTTCTGCAAAATAGCTACAGAATACAGGCGTTCCGTAGCTGATCACGCGTTCCGCAGCTATTTTAGAGTTTAAATGGGTTACAGGTGTCGTCTGAAGGAAAAACACATATGGGAAAATTCTACAACACTCCCTCATCATTTTTTGCTCTCCACGAAGTCTGAGTTCAAATCTCCAAGCGGTTATGCACGTAAAAGAGATTAAAACTGAGAAGTAGTTTCCTATCAAGACACGGACTCCACATAAAGAATGAGGCCTTCAATAAGAGTTTCAATTTGATTAGAAGTGGGAAAGACACTTATCCCTTTATTTTCTCAAGATTAGTTATGTAATCTTATTTTAAGTATGACTCGGGAGACCGAGAAACGCAGGTTAGATTTTGTATTTGACTGCTAGATTTCATAAGTACGAAAACACTCTGTTTTGAAGTAATTTCTCTCTAATGCAAGAAGTATCATTTTATTGAAAGCACTGATTCAATCTTGAAGTAGATTTTGCGTGCTACTCCGGTGGTAGAGGGCCCCTGCCTCCTGAGCAGCCTTGTTTATACGGTTTAGATAAGTATTTTAGTCTCGTTTTTCATTTCTAGCTTAAGCACGTTTCTGAAGTTTATGTTTCATACTTGTTTACATTAATCATCACGGCTAGACTTACTCTTATAAACCCTTCCAAAATATCATCATGATGAATAAGGCATAGCTGTGGTGTTGTAGGTTTTAATTGCATTTCCTTTTGAATTTTATGATTTATGCTTGTTTACACTAAGTGTCACAGCCGGTCTTACTCCTACAAACTCTTCCAAAACATCATTAACAATGAATAAGAAACAGCTGTGGTATCTTAGATTTTAATTGTATTTGCTTTCAAATCTTATGCTTATGTTAAATTGCATTGAATAATACAGCCAGAATTTTTTTTACAAACTCTTCCAAAATATCATTCACATTGAACAAGATGGGCTGTAGAATTCCAATAGACTAGCTGCATGTTAATTTAGTCATAACACTCCGGAGGTTGATTGCATTTAGTTCAGCTCTGTCACTACATTTCAAGCTTTGATAATGGCATTTTAGTTTAACTCGGTTCACTGTACTTCAAGTAGATTAGTAGCACTCTAGTTTAGTCTTATCTCACTGTATTAGCATTACAGTTTAGTTGTTATCCATTGCATTCTAAATTGTATTAGTTGTTAAATTTAGATACCATGGTCTTCATTATTTACAAAAATTCTTTTGTTCCAACCTCATATTAATACATAATCATCTGGACAGAAGCTAGTATTAGTCTAAGGCCTGGAGTATTTTTCAACCTCTTTACCATTTCACAAATAAGCCTTTTCTCAAGGATTATTTGAAAAAGAAATCTATAACTTTTGAGTGAGGCCTAGTGGTGCTAAATTGAGTTGCAAAACAGAATTAGAAGTTAGTTTAGAGCAGAAATCTTATTGTGCTACAAATGTTCTTTTCCAAATATGTTTCAATAAACCTTTAACCATGGATGAGATGTTGTAACATTGTAAGTTGATTGTTTATTTAGGAGAACTTCATTTACACTTAACTTGTCCATTTCTCAAGCTCTTCCAACACATCTTTAATGAATGAATTGGATAAGTTCAAGCTCATGTTGTGATTTATTTCTTTGCAATGAAGTCATTATCAAGCTTTGCATTTTTTGTTTGCCAGCCATAGTTTAGGCTTTGTTCTGTTTTAGTATTTGCAATTGTTGTTTGCCTTACATAGTTTAGGCCTTGTTCTGCTTTAATATAACCAATAGCTTCTTTTCACCAGCATTTAGTTCTTTCCCTTTTCAAACATAAAACCATAAAACCAAAAACATCAGAAAACACTAAACACAACATAGTGAGAAACAAATACCTAGGCACATATAGTGCACCACACTTCAGCAGTTTACCAACCCTGGTTGACAATTAATGAACTCAATTTAGGAACACTAGGTTGAGCACAAACAATTAGATCAAGGGTCGTCTGCACTGTGATATGTTGTTGCTCCAAATAAGCATGTTGTTCTAATACTTGGTCATGCAATGGCTCTGATGGTATGTCCCCATAAGTTTCAATAAGAGGTACTGAAACAATATGAGATGAAATTGCATGCATAACTTGGATCAAATGATGTGTGGGAACCTCTTGTAAGACCACAAGAGTTCCTCCAACCAGGAAAATGGTCTCTCCAACTACTAATAGGAGTGATGGCTTCTCTTCTATCAATGTAACAACACTGGAATCTACCTCCTCTTGTATAGTGCTTAGATATGAAATAGATCTATCTTTTGAGTCACATATCAGCCTTAGATATGATGTATAATAATTTTCTGTAGCAGAGCTAATAAAAAAGTATTGTAAAGGTCTTCCATCTTTGTATATAATTGCAACACCTCATATTGAGGGATTTTTTTTCCATTGGAGGCTTATACTTTCTTGTTGTGTATCTTATGGGCCATTATTCAAGTATATTTTGCCGTTGTTATAAAATATGAATGGTATCCATATTGGCCTCTTTATTTTAAATGATGATTTACACATTTTTTCGAGCATTTTGCACTATATTATGCTTTTCCCATTTGGGAATATTACAGTGGTATCAAAGCATAATCTTGGCATAGCCTGTGCATCTTGAAAAGCCAATATGTCATTTGAAGAAGGAGAGCCTCTTACTAATAGAGAGAAGAGGTATCAAAGAAGAATACACCAGAAGTATGATTATACAAATGATAAAGAAAACAAGGGTAAACCCCCATTATCATGAGGAATGAAAAGGAAGGAGTCCTCAAGACTTATTTGCCAAACTATTCATGGCATTAACAAATACATCATAGAAATGAGGATGGAGAGATGTAGAAACTCTCCAAAGGAGATTGTACATGAAGAAAGATCCAGATTGTCACATTATGGTTATAATAATTTAGCTACACCATCAGATCTACGACATTGTACCATGCCTACATTCTTGGCAAGAGAAGAAGCACAAGGAGAAACACCAAAGGATGAGACTCATGGTGGCTATCTCCAAGAATATAAATCTCAATATAGAATATTCAAGGAGCATCTAAGCTTCCAAGGGTTTTTTCAAATCAAAGAAGATAGAAGACCCAACAAATACAATAGAAGAAGAGGGTGCATGCATCACACTTTGGGTAGATCCTTTCTACCTACTTTTGATGGGTCACCCAAGAGCACAACCAAGGCCTTGGTAAAGAAGCTAGACACATATTTCCAGCTCCATCAAGTTTTAGAAGAGGAGGCCATTAGAGTAGAAACAATGCATCTTGAAGGTAAGGCTTATGCTTGATTGTTATTTTAATCTTCTTCATTGAGAAATGTAAATATATCTACTAATGCAAAGTTCACTTGGAGGATAGTGAAAATATTTGATTTGAAACAAT
Source organism: Pinus albicaulis (assembly GCA_034641835.2). Classification (NCBI taxonomy): domain Eukaryota; kingdom Viridiplantae; phylum Streptophyta; class Pinopsida; order Pinales; family Pinaceae; genus Pinus; species Pinus albicaulis. Next base: position 765,849,054 of record CM076573.1, read on the forward strand.
CTGAAACTTCCTTGGGAGAGCAAACCAAACCCATGACATCATAACCTTTGCATGAGTTGGAAGGATCCATGAAACCAACTCCATTTCATAATAGTGTTGAGGGGGTCAAATATCTACAACATATTTTACCAAGGGAAAAAGCCCCACTTCAACAAGAAATTTCTTCTCAAGAAGAGGACATGAGGATTCCCCTTTCAAAAGGAGATCAAGATAAAGGATCTCTTAATGATGAGGTATTCTCCATTGATGAGGAGAAAGAATAAGAAGAGCTAGAAAGAACCTCCAGCGTTGTGATAGCAGGAGGAGATCTACTTCTATTTGGAGATGGAGATGAAGCAATTGCTTCAACTGGAGGAGCTATTGCATCCTTTCAAGAAGTCCCAAAGGATATTACATATGAAGATCATGAGAAAAATGTGTCTATGTTGATAGGAAATGATACAAAACAATGGAGGAAGTGTGTTCCAACATTGAATGCAATCTTGGGGACACACACTATGATAGATCATTCCTTTGTGATCAAGAATCTTGACACCAAGGAAATGTTGGGTGTACATGGGTTGACTACAATTGAAGAAGACACCTTAGACTGTGAGATCTTGTAGGAGGTAGGGGAAGATGAGAAGGAAGGCCAACATCAAGTGATTGGGAACATACACACCCATTCTTTCCAGGAGGTTTATGCATAGAAGCAGGAGGATGATTTTCACAGTGAAAGAAGGGAAAAATCAGTCCATTCACATATACATCTTGCTCTAAGCCTTGATGTTTCATTACATGGAGGCATTCCACCAGGGAGACCTCCTGATTGGGGAATGAATAAAGAGTTCTCTCAACATGGTGCAACATTGATATATTTGGCTCGTGAAGGGGCATTGGGGGGCCATGATACAATGCTGAGAGTCTTGGATAGACTCAAGGAGGAGAGAGACATTCTCCCAACATCTTCATCACCCACTCTCATTTCAGATTCTGCGTTGTGGGAGGAGAAGAAAGGGAAGAATAGCAACCTTCCAAAATAGACCTTTGGCATGGGATATGTCAAGGAGAAGGGTGGCCATATGACAAATATTATTTATGATAGATCATCAGCGCTATCACTATGGAAGATTGATCCATATTGGAAATCCCAACTGGTGGTGGATTATTCAAAGGATATTTTCACATGCATGATACTTGATGACCAGCTACATGAGAAAGGCTATTCAGTCCAAGATGAAGTCATATACTATCATGTTAGGATATTCTTATCTAGATCCTCCAAGCTCAAGGAGAAGTTTCTACAAAGCGCACATGAAGAATTCCTTTTTAGCCATACTTACTCTATGAAGGCTTTCAACACTATCATGGAGTACTACACTTGGGAAGGCTTTGAAGAGGAATTATATCAAAATTTTCAGAGATTCATGAAAAATTTGGAGATGGGAGAGATACACAACTCAATGAAGGAGTTATCATAGCCACCTCTTTCCTCTTTTGGAATGAGAGGGAATCTATATATGGACCACTCCATTTGTATGAACAAAATTTTTGGTAAAGAATATGCTCATGTACATAATGTTTCATTTGATGACTACTTGCATTCCTTTACCATGTATATGCAGGCCATAGCTCCAAGGAGGAGCATTATTCCTTATAAACTTCATAGCCAACTTTGGGCTATAAACATTTTTGAACATGGCTACTCCCTTGGAGGACATAGGGAGATGTTGTATCATTGTGGGTGCACTCCAAAAGCACCAAATATATCTCACACTTTCAACCATTGTGAGAAGACTTGGGCAGCAAGTAAGTGGTTGGGAAACCACTTACCATATCATTATCTAATGCGGTTAGGAGATATAATATGCTGGTTCCACATGTGGGACTATGATCCACCTTCATTATTGCATTTGATTGTTTATGTATCACTGGTTTTGATCCCATATATTGATGATGTACTTATTCTTTTTATGGGAATGATTGGAGGGAGGATGGAAGGATTGGATGTGCCATTTGGGAGAGAGATTCTCCATGGTTCTTATGTTTCATATTTTTGGGAGGGCATTGGACCATCCATGATTACTACATTGGGTCTCTTGTTTCCTTATGGGATGAGCCATTTGGGTAACTTGAGCACTTAGGAGGTGCCTCTCATGACAAGATGGGAGGATTTTTTCTATGAATTACCACTCTAGAGGGTGATTCATTTTGTATGGATGAAAGGTTGGAGATTGGAGCTCCATATAAGAATAAAGGTTCCCCACATTTTCAGTTTTGTCCTTGCAGTTGCTTGGGGACAAGAAACACTTGGGAGGGGAGGATTGTAATATTCCTAAATTAGCCATGAGCTAGTTGGAATATTAAATTTGTTTTGCTACTTTGTTTTATGAATAAGAGGACAATGGAGGTCCATAATTCTCCTTAATAATGAATAAATAAATTCCAATGTGAAAATGATAGATATTGGCAGCTTAATTGAGCACCCTTAGGTGTGAAAATGGGCTGGAACACCTTGACTGGGTCAACTTTGACCAAATCAACAACACTGTCATGGAGGAGTGGTCATCAATGAATGACAACAAAGTTTTAGATGGAGATGATTTTTGTGAAAGTAGTGCTATTAGTGGATGGGGCTTAGGGTTTGCAAGCTCATATCTTATTTAAGGAAGAGGATGGCATCCATATTCATTACATTTTGGTATTTGATATTTCTGAATATATGGTATATTTAGACATATATCTTTCTCTTATTGTTTAGCCGATATAGAGTGTTGTTTAGCACAGGTTGTTCCTGATTGGGAATCCCACCTCTTTCCTTGAGAGGCCTCTTGGAAGATTCTTATACTACATTGTCCACTATTAGGCTTAAGGCCAAGCTTCATCTTTCATTTACAGCACAGATCCTATTGAGGGTTTGGTTGTTTTGCAAGTTGCAGCATGTGTAGATTAGATCTCTATATTTAGGCCATTTCATTGCTCATTTTCAGTGAATGAGGCTTCCTTTCCATTGGGAGGAAAATATTGAAGGCCATTGTGCTTATTTTCATATCTTGGCATCAGGCCAACTAGTTATTCATCCCTACAATGCAGTTTACTTCTAGATCTATGTTATTTATGTAGGAGGAGTTGCAGGGTGGTTTGGCACACCATTTGGGGAGCTGATTTTCTAGTGAAGGGGATCTGCATTTCACTTAGAGGATCTATTGGAGTATGCTATTATATTGATCATATCAGATCAGCCACACTTTCCAGATCTGTATTTTGCATTAGATCTGTAGCCTTATGGCCTAGATCTACAACTTGTATATGGTGTTTTGTTGAAAACCCTTAAGGGGTCCTTCAAAGGAGGTTGTTAGTGCTCAGATCTGAAATAAATCTATATTGTGAGGCACATATCAGCCTTAGATATGATGTATAATAATTTTCTATAGCAAAGCTAATAAAACAACGATGTAAGGGTGTTCCAGCTTTATATATAATTGCAACACCTCATATTGAGGGATTTTTTCCATTAGAGGCTTATAATTTCTTGTTGTGTATCTTATGGGCAATTATTCATGTATATTTTGATGTTTTTATAACATATGAAAGGTATCCATATTGGCCTCTTGATTTTAAATGATGATTTACACATTTGTTCCATCATTTTGCGCTAAATTCCCGCTTTTCCCATTTGGGAATATTATAGAAGTGCTGAAATCTGAACAACCTCCTTTTAAACTATAGGATGTGGCTTGAAGAATGCATCCAACTCCTTCCTCCAAGCCTTAACAATTCTTGAGGAAGATCCATCAAATGTAGGAAAATAGAACATATTGTGCCTCTTTCTTCTATTGCTGATATATGATATTCTTTCTTCTTTGACTTTGAAGAATTGTTGGAGAGTTAGATTCTCCTTGAATGCTCTATAATGTGATTTTTACTCATCAAGATATAAACTGAGATTCTCATGAGTCTCAAGTTCCATGATTCTTCTTTCTTCATGACTATACCATTCACCTTCTTCAAAGAAAGTGGGAATAGTAGATCTATGAGGAGATCCATGATTCTCTGGTTTTCTTTGTTGCTGATAGGAGGTACTTGGACCTTCCTCATCCAATATTCTTCTTGGATCCTTCCTTTTCCTTTCCCTTGTAATTTGATTGATATGCTTGGAGAGATCTTGTAGGGATCTAAAGAGAAGAGTGGAAAAAATACAATCCTCCTTCATGATAGATCTCTTCTATATTATTCTTCTTTTGATGAAAAATATGAAGTGTCCACAAGCTGAGCCAAAGATCATGCTCTGATACCACTGTAATATCCCAAAAGTGATAATGCAGTAATACTTAAACACAATATAAGAATTGCAGTAAAGTAAACAAAAATATAAATACTCATCAGAATATACAGAGAATTTGAGCCATTTTATTATATGGGAGGTGGTAAAACTAGTAAAATAATGCTCAAAATATGAGACACTCAAGCCAAAGAGATGGCATAGAATGACCCTAAAATTATCCCTCAAGAGGGAATACATAACTGCTAGACTGCTGGAAGGTAAAATATGTTGTCCCTGCCACAACTATTAGGACTATAACCACCAGAAAGATAGAAATTTAGATCTAGGTAGTATGGGAGCTCTGATGATGCTAAAACTAGAGATTCAGGCTCTATGATGGATACCCACGATAACCCCGAAAGGGTTTCTTAGATCTGTCAATATAAGAAAACCACCCTCTTAGGGCTTGCACTATACAGCTGTTGGGTATGCAAATCTGCTGCATTAACTAAAGATATGATAGCTGCAATGATGTGAAATCAGCTATATGTAAGAAGTTTTGATGCCTTTACTAGATCCTTGGGCTAAAATCTCAAGATCTAGCTCCTCCAATCTCCTCCACTGAAGATAGCTGCTAGATGAACAACAACTTCAGAAAACTGCTGTAAGAGAGGGAGGCTTAATAGCCTACTGACAGATGTGTCAAATCAGATCCTGAATGATGGGAACAATGAATCATATGTGAGTATAAGATCCCTCGCGGGATTTCCAGCTGATATGCTGAAAAATTCCTTCCTCTAATTATATTTGCAAGATTGCACTGCACAATCCTAGAGCGGATTGCTTCTGCATGGAGGTAAAATACAATGGCCTGAATGCCAGATATAGATCTGCTACTCTTGGAAGACTGAATATGAAGAACAAAGTGAAGGATTAATCCTCCACCGGATTCCTAGCTAGAATGCTAGAAACAACCTCCTGAAAATGGCACCAATGCCTAATGAGGAATACAGATCAATAGAAAAATTTGTCAAAGTAGGCACTCAAAGTCCCCCATGGGTAAGGGTGGGATTTCCACTTGGAAAAATCCTATGCTAAATATCACTACAGACTTAGCTAAATAGCTCAAGCATGCATAGAAATTTCCTACGACAAATATAGATCTAAACAGATCAAAGAAATGAATAATCCAAGTCATGCCTTTTATTGTGCCTTTACCTTCATTATATAGATTATGAGCCTTCCATAGCCTATGCCCACCTCTAAACTGTGCTATACATGTGGACATAAGTCTCCATGGTTGACTGCGTTGTTTCTCCATGTCCTCCATCATGTCTACATGTGGTGATCACCCTCTCCATCATGTGTGCATTAAATGCATCACTTCCTCCACTAACTTATCATAAGTGCTTTATGATCTTCTTTGAATGCACTATAATCTCAGTTGACCTCTTCAAAAATCCTCATGATTTTACATTTAATATCCATGATCTTATTTGACTGTTTCATCCTCCATGATCTATCTCATAAATGAGACATGATCTCCGTTAATGGAGCTGCTAGATCTAAGATATCCACATACACACATCAAAAGTGGATTTTATTCATCAATGGGGTTTATGGGTCCCTCCACCCTCTTATTTACTTAGCTAATTAAGTTTATTAAGAACTCTAATGTTGCAAATAATATGTGAAAATTTTGGAATATTACATATTGTTAGGTCGGCTAGGATTATATTGTGACTCCATGGATTCCTATATATAGAAATAGAAGAGATATTCTAGAGCTGGTGCATACAGACATATGCATACCTATGCAGACCAGGTCGCTAGGTGGTGCATATTATTTTCTTCTGTTTACTGATGATTGCACTAGATTCTCTTGGATATATTTTTTGAGTAAAAAGAGTCAGACCTTTCAGTGTTTTAAAGAATTTAAAGCTTTGGTAGAAAAGAAAACAGGAAAATGTATAAAAATTCTCCACTCAGATGAAGGGGGAGAATACAGGTTGGGTGAGTTCTTGAATTTTTGTAGAAATCATGGGATTTTTCAACAGTTTACAGTGCCTCATACACCACAGCAAAATGGATTGGTATAACAAAAGAATAGAACTCTTATGGAGTGCGCAAGGAGTATGCCTCAAGGTAAGGGTCTATGAAATGGTTTCTGGGTGGAAGCCATTAACACTGCTATTTATTTAAAGAATATGAGTCCTACTAAATGTCTTAGCTTCAAAACCCCTTTTGAAGCATTACATGGATTCAAACCAACAGTGAGTCATTTGAGAGTATTTGGGTCAAAATCCTTTTCCAATATACCCAAGGTGGATAGAAAGAAGTTAGATCCTAAATCCATGAAATGTATCTTTGTAGGATATGGCACTGAGTTTAAAGCATACAAGCTATTTAATCCTGTGACTCGTAAAATATTTGCAAGTCAAGATGTGGTAATTCATGAACAGGTTGAGGAAGCAAAGGATGAAAGTAATAATGAATGGCACATTCCATTATTGAAGGAAGAAAACAACAGGGATAATCAGGAGCAGGAGCATGAAGAAGAAGAAATAGGTGATGTAATCAATAAGGCAAGCCCATACAAGTCTGAAGCAGACATATTTGAGGTAAGTCCCCTACCAAGGAGATCAGGTAGGCAAACACAATTACCAGCTAGACTGAAAGATTATGCTTTAATGACAAGTATTTTAAACATTGTATAACCCACAAACTATAAAGAAGCAAGTCAATCTGATGAATGGAGGGCTACGATGAATGAAGAAGTTGAATCAATTACTAAAAACCATACTTGGGATCTAGTTGAACTGCCTGAGGGAAAAACACCCATAGGTTGTAAGTGGTTGTACAAACCTAAAGTGAATGCAGATGGGAGTATAGAAAAGTTTAAAGCTAGACTGGTAGCAAGGGGTTATTCACAACTAGAGGGAATAGATTTTGATGAAACCTTTGCCCCTGTAGAAAAATTAAATACCATTAGAATGCTAATTTATTTAGCAACAAAATATAAGTGGAAGCTACACCAGTTAGATGTTAAGTCTGCATTTCTGAATGGTGAATTGAAAGAAGAGATTTATTTAGTTCAGCTTGAAGGGTTTGTTAAAAAGGGGCAGGAACATCTAGTTTGTAGATTGAACAAGGCATTATATGGTTTAAAACAAGCACCCAGGTCATGGTATGAGAAGATCGATTCATTCTTCTTACAACATGGTTTTCATAGGAGCACGAATGATCCAAATCTGTATACCAAGTATAATAAACAGAGGAAAATTATTTTTATTTCTTTGTATGTGGATGATATGATTATAACAGGTAATGAAGATACTCTGATCAAAGAAATAAAATGGTAGATGTCACAAGAATTTGAAATGAACGATCTCGAAAATCTCCATTATTGCTTGGGTCTGGAAGCATGGAGAGATTCTGGACAAACTTTTCTTACTCAAGGGAAGTATGCTAGAATTTTTCTAGAAAGATTCAGGATGGAGCAGTGTAAGTCGGCAGCAACATCATTGCAGCAGAATCTAAAGTTGTGGAGTGACGATGGCACTAAGGAGGTGGATGCCACTATGTATAGAAAACTAGTTGCGAGTCTGATATATCTTACTAGAACTAGACCAGACTTGGCATACTCTGTTAGTGTGCTGAGCCAGTTCATGTCTAAACCTCTCGAAAGTCATTTGGTTGCAGCAAAGAGTGCGTTGAGGTAAATTTGTGGTACTAGTGATTATGGTATCTTATACACTGACACATCTGATGTTACTCTAGCAGGTTTTTCAAATTCTGATTAGGCAACCAACCTAGATGATCGCAATTCTATCAGGTTATGCATTCAGTATTGGATCTGGGGTCATAGCATGGAGCAAGAAAAAGCAAAGTACTATAGCTTTATCTTTAGCTGAAGCTAAGTACCAAGCATTGTGTGCAGCCACATGTGAAGCTATCTGGTTGAGAAGACTCCTCAATGATTCAGGAGAAGAACATAAAGAAGAAACTACCATTAAAAGTGACAACCAGAGTACCATCAAGCTAGCATAAAATCCAGTATTTCAAAAAAACACCAAACACATCGATACTCAGTTCCATTTTGTTTGAGAAAAACCTCAGTCAAAGGAAATATTTGTTGAATATTGTAAATCTTGTGACAATGTGGCAGAAATTTTTACTAAGCCTCTTGGGAGAATAAAGTTTGAATTGTTTAGAGGGATGTTAGGAATTCAGAGTAATCCTTTCTCCATTAAGGGGGAGAGTTGGAAATAATTAATATTATTTGTATATTAATGGAGAAATGGTTACATTGTTGTAACGTAGCTCCTTAGGTTAGGATTAGTTCCTAGGATATAGGAGTTTGTTTACAACTTCCTACTTCTTTGTGATGTACTTATAGTTGTATCATTATATTAATAATGTAGAGTGTACTCTCCATTGGTGTGTAGTCTCCAAGTGCAGTACTCACCTATGAGCTGTAGTTTCTAATCAATTTAGTTTTTATCTATGTCATCATTAAAATTTATTGTACTCAGTTCACACCACAAATCCATAATTCGCCACTTCATCCGTATCATATCCCTTTAATGATCAAGACCGATTGCATTCATTAATTATTAGCAGTCATATCTCATACCGTAACCCACTTACTCATGTTCCTAAACTCTCGCCTGATTACCTACTTACCTACATGTCCCTACAATCTCCTTTCGACATTCTTAACTCAGAGCCAAACCCTCAATTCAATTGGTCGAAGAGGAACAATTTTGAAGGAGAAAACTCCTTACAACAGGGACATGGGTTTAATATTAAGAACCGAGCCTGTGGGAGGAAAATTCATGAAGGTTATCCACAGATGAATGAAATTATACAAAAGAGGTCACGAAAAATCCTTCGCAAGGGCCTTCGACGAGGAAGAGGTAGAAATTGGGGACATAAAGTTTTCGGTGACAGAGTCTTTCATAGAAGAATCCACATAACTTTCAAAAATCAGTGAAAGATGGTTCAAGACTATGGAAATTCATGGAGAATAATGGAATATTTTTCTTAAAAATCCAGGTATGGACACTACTATTTTTAAGAAGGGAATTCCCAGTATGACACTTAAAAAAAAATGGAGGAACATGTTGTTAATTATTCAAAAAATTGTTACTTGCGAGGGCAGATTTGGTTGTATGTTTTTCTACCATGCCAAAGTGTTACTGAATTTCCTAGAGGATAGAGAAATAAACCTCACATACTTCCTATTGAAAAACTTAAATAAAATGTTAAGAACTATGAAGAAAAGAATCCAATCCATAGAAAATATCATGTATCATCATGGATTGATAAAGATACTCATTGAATTTCATTTAAAGAGTATAGGATACTCCTGGGAAAATTTTCTAATCAGGAGTCATTTTGAAGAAGAAGCACAAGAACAACCTAAGGATGATAAGACCAAAAGAAGAAGGAGGAGAAAGTTTGATACCTGCATTGAAGACAAATCCTTACCTCAAACACAATAACAAGAAGAAGAAATTACCATTGTATAATTACTAAAGAATAAGAAACAAGGTAGTCACAAAAAGAGAGGTAATGTAAAAGAAAAGGGAAAAGTTATAAACTCAAAAATATTAATTCATCCATAGCCAAGGAGAAGCTCCAAAATTCATAAACCTTTGAAGGAAACATCTCCAAAAGAAGTAGAGTTTTTTTATTTAGATGAAGCGCCTCGGGTACCATTGCCTATTACTGCCTCTTATATACACAGTCCAAGCAGAAGGACCCCAGAAATTGACTCGACACAACAAGAAATTTATGACTACATTGAGTGTTGAGATTCAACAAGATGATGGAGCTTAGTTAAAATTAGTCACCTTTACTAAGTGGGCCCGCAGGCTATTTTTAGGTGCAAGTCTATTTTTAGACTATGTCTATTTTTAGACATGGTGATCATATTTCTAAAGTTGAAAGATGCTATTTGTGGATGGTTGGTCAAGTTGGAAAAATAGATGAAATTCTGTTTTTAGAAAATTGGGTGAAGTTTATTTATAGATCGTCAATCTAAAAATAGATTCATGTCAGTTATTATTAGCTCCTAATAATAATCTGACAATAAACAACAACTTATTCTCTTGAAGTACTTTATTTCAGTGAAAAGATTTGGAAAATCAGTGGGCCGAAGGAATTACACAATTCCTAGGGTTTACTGGGGGTTCATGCATGGAGGACTCAGTTAGAGCTGAAATGGCAAAGTTATGACAGAGTTGGAAGAGTAGTTCATGGAGGTGTATTCAATTTAACTCAGTTAAAGTGAGTTAAACTCAGTTGAGCTAGTTGTATCTAGTCTAACGAAATGATACACTAGTGAGAGTGGAGTGAATTAATTAGTTAATTAATTCACAAATAATAACTCATTAATCAACTGAAAAAATATAGTATTTAACTACAGTGCATGTCAGTTCCAGTGGAGACCCACTGGAGAGATAGGTCAAAGGGTGAGATGGACTATCTGTTGTGACTATAGTGATGCATTGATTGCATCACACACACATTGGTGTTTCCAATGAGGATTGCGTAGTCAAGGCAAGGGTAATTCGAATTCATTCAGAGCTATTCTTTAGCAGGGACTGTGCAGTGGAGGCAGGCTATCAGGAGGGCAGAAATCAATGCATGGATTTGATTTCTGAGAGCTTGATGTACTAGGCTTTGTATGAGGATTGTTACATGATATCCATGATACATAATATATGATAGTTTGGGTTTTCAGCTTCAGTCTTTTCCGTTAACCAACTGTGTTATGTGCGATTTTTTTTATTGCTTCATGTGTTTGCAATTGAGTTTATAATTTCCGCAAAATATTAACAGTGGAAGGATTTGGTATTTAGAAAGAAGATAAATATTTTTATATTAGGAGAATCTGGATATATAATGCATATGTTATATAATTTATACATGGTATCAGAGCAGTGTTAATTCATGAAGATTGCAATTGTGAAGAATTGTTGAGTTTGTGCTGGTGGGAAATTCAAATTTGCTACAGAAAATTCTTGGTGCAACAGTTGAGTATACATTTAAATGCCTTTCAATGGGTTGTGATTGGATTATGCTCTTGATGGAAGCTGGAATTACATATCTTGGAAGGACAGGATGGAGGCAGTGCTGGAGGATAATGGACTAAAGGATTTCATCGATAACGATGTTCCTAAGCCAGATTCTAGTGATGCTACAGGACTTGACGCATGGCAAAAGAAGGTAGCAAAGACAAGACAAATTATATTGGAAGGTGTGAAGGACCATATTATGTCTAGCCTTCATAGGAAAGCCACTCCATTTGCAATGTGGAAGGTTTTGACAGATTTTTTCCAAAGAAGAAGTGACCAGAGGAAGTTGGCGCTTAAAGACAAGCTCAGAAAAATAAAAATGGAGAAGGGCGACAGTATTCCAAAATATCTCACGAAGTTTTTCCACTGTAAGGATGAACTGGGAAGTGTGGGGGTTACTTTTGATGATGAATACTTGGTGAGCTTGGATCTTGTTGGTGTTTTTAAAAGTTGGCATAGCTACGAAGACTCTATCAATGGATGGGAGAAACTACCGGGATGGGAGCCACTTTGGTTAGATCTTGTGTAGGAGGAGATAAGGTGAAGTACCAGGGATGGTTCTTCATTGAAGAATGAAGATGAAGAAAATTTCTCTTTGGCTGCCAAAGCAAGGAAAGGGAAGGGGAAGAAATTCCCTTCAAAATCCGAAGCTAAAGGCAAGAAGCAGGATTTGTCCAAAGTGAAGTGTTTTCACTGTCACGAACATGGGAATTTTGCCACTAACTGGCCACAGAATAAGAAGAACAAGAAGGCTACTGGAGCTGTAGCTAGAGAGGCCTTACCCTCGTAATTTGAAATTGGTTTCTCTTTGATCGCATGCTTCGTTTCAAGCGCAATGGGATCGGTGTGGTATCTTGATAGTGGTGCTTCTTTCCATATGACGGGAGATAAGGAGTTGTTTAGTGATCTGAAGGAGAAGGACCCCCAAATGCATATAGAGATGGGTGACGATGGTTGATATAGTGCAACCAGCATTGGGACCATTACCTTTGAGAGGGAGTTAGGTAATCCATTTCTGTTGAAATAATTTATGCATGTTCCAGGTTTGAAGAATAACTTGGTCTTGGTCGTAATAAGACAAAGGTTATGATGTTGTTTTCAGTGAGGGAAAAGCCTTCCTTCGACATAAAACAACAGGTCAAACCAAGAAGATAGGGATTCGAGTTAAGAATATCTACAAGCTGGAGGTAGATGACTGTGTTGCAATGATGGGAAAAGAAGAAGAAGTGGTGAGCTGGGATGAGGGCGAATTATGGAATAGGAGATTGGGCCATCTTCACCATGGCAATTTGAAGATTTTGCAGTAGATCTCTACTGGACTTCCCAATGGTACTCTTGCATAGTCAAATAAATGCAAGGGATGTACTATGGGTAAGTTTGTGAAGACCACCTTTCATGAGAAGGAGAACCATGCTTCTGTGATCATTGAGAGAATCCACACAGACGTGTGTGGACCTTTCTCAGTTGCTTCAACAACAAAACACAGGCATTATGTTATTTTTTTTTATGACTATTCTCGTAGATGCTGGATCTTCTTCATGCAGAAGAAGAGCAAAACATTCTCAAAGTTCTGTGAGTTTAAAGCATTGGTGGAGAAGGAGTAGGGGAAGCAAGTGAAGGCTCTATGGAGCGATAATTGTGGTGAATATATCTCGAATGAATTCAAAGACTTCTATAGAAAAGAAGGAATTCGAATATAACTCATAGCGCCTCATAACCCACAGCAGAATGGGTTTGCAGAGAGGAAGAACAGAACGATCGTGGGTGCTGCACGAGCTATGCTGCATGAACAGGGCCTACCGATGCACTTGTGGGAGGAAGCATGCAACACTATGGTTTATGTGCAAAACCATTGTCCTCATAGAGTACTTGGAATGAGTACACCTGAAGAAGCTTTTACTGTAAGAAGCCTGATATTTCTCATTTGAATATTTTTGGCTCATATGTTTACATTCATGTGACAAAGGATGCCAGGAAGAAGATGGAGCCAACTACAGAAGTTGGGATATTTGTGTAGTACATAGAAACACCCCATAATTATCGTGTGTATTTGCTAAATAGTCAAATGACTGTGGTGTGATGGGGTATAAAATTCAATGAGGTAGCCATGAAGTTGTCGCTTGAGAGGGAGCTACACTTGCATGCAGAGGAGGAACTTATTGTTCCCAAAGATGAGCCTCTGGATGTGGATCAGCCACAGGAGGAGATTAATGGAGTGGAGGAGTCCACTCATGTAGAACCAAACATTAGAAAAGGCAGAAAGCGCACCACAGAAGCTGAGAGACTGAAGCTTGATGCGGCACAGAATGTATGAGTCCCTACATCAGAGCGCAGACAGAGACAGTCACCTGATCAATTTACTAGATACATGGCTCTTATGAGCAAGTGTGTCATGAAAGAGCCATCTTTTTTCGAAGAAGCAATGTAGGAGCCCACATGGGTAGGTGTCATGGTGGAGGAGTATGACTCCATTTTCAGAAACAGTGCATGGGAGATTGTTCCAAGGCCGGTTGGTATATCAGTTTTAGGATCAAGATGGATCTACAAGGTAAAGCAAGCTATTTATGGGAGTGTCAAGGAGTATAAGGCGATATTTTTTTCCCGGGGCTTCTCACAGATTGAGGGGATTGACTATGAAGAAACCTTTGCACCTATCGCACGGTATTATTCCATATGGACCATCATTGCTCTCTCAGTGTAGATGGGTTGGCACATTCATCAGATGGATGTGAATACTGCATTCCTTAATGGGATCATTGAGGAAGCAGTGTACATTGAGCAACCTAAAGGATTTGAGATCTTCAGCAGCAAGTCGCATGTGTGCAGGCTCAAAAGAGCGTTGTATGGGCTGAAGCAAGCACCTCGTGCTTGGTACACATGGATCAACAGCGATTTCACCAGACTTGGTTTCACCAAGAGTGAGGCAGATGCAAACCTATACCAAATTGTGGTGGAGGGTAAGATTTTAATCATTTTTCTTTATGTTGATGATTTAATATTAACGGGTGATGAGCAGTTGATACACTCATGCAAGGCAGATCTTGCAAAGGAGTTCGAGATGAAGGATTTGGGCCTCCTTCATTATTTCCTTGGATTGGAAATATGGAAGCGGGAAGGTGAACTGTTTGTGTCTCAAGGAAAGTATGCCCAGGAGATACTGGAGAAGTTTCACATGCAAGGCTGCAAGCCTATCGACACTCCTCTTCCAGGAAATTGGAGGAAAGGAGATGCTACATCGGAAGAGGTAGTGGATGCCACTGTTTATCGATAGTTGGTGGGTTTGCTCATGTATTTAGTTAATACAAGACCGAACATATGCTATGCGGTGAACCAGCTTTCACAAGCGATGGTTAAGCCTACCAAGCTCTTTTGGAAGGCAAGCAAGCATGTCCTGAGGTATCTCAGGGGCGCATCTGAGTATGGCTTATGGTACAAAAAGACGGATGAGGTGAAGTTGCATGGCTTCACTAATGCAGATTGGGCAGGTAGCCCAATAGACAGAAAGAGCACATCTAGAGAGATTTTTATTATCAGATCTACAATGGTTTCTTGGTACAGCAGGAAAAAAATATCCGTGGCACTCAGTTCAACGGAAGCAGAATACATGGCAGCAAGTCAAGCTGCATGTGAGGCTATATGGATGAGGAAGATCCTCGTCGGTTTGTTCAGTTCACATTTAGATCCTACAATGATACGTTGTGATAATCAGAGTTGTATTAAACTCTCGATTAATCCTATGTTTCATGATAGATCTAAACATATTGATATCCAGTATCATCATATTAGAGATTGTGTGTAGTGGAAGATCATGTTGCTTCAGTACATTCCTACGAAAGATCAGGATGCAGATATTCTGACGAAGGTGCTCACTAGGACCAAATTCGAATACCATAGAGGTAGGATTGGCGTGAAGGATAATCCCTATCTTGTTAAGAGGGAGTGTTGAGATTCAACAAGATGATGGAGCTTAGTGAAAATCAGTCGCCTTCACTAAGTGGGCCCATAGGCTATTTTTAGGTACAAGTTTATTTTTAGACTATGTCTATTTTTAGACATGGTGATCATATTTCAGAAGTTGCAGGATGCTATTTGTGGATGGTTGGTCAAGTTGGAAAAATATATGAAATTCTATTTTCAGAATATTGGGCGAAGTCTGTTTATAGATCATCAATCTAAAAATAGATGCATGTCGGTTATTATTAGCTCTTAATAATAATCTGACAATAAACAACAACTTATTCTCTTGGAGCACTTTATTTCAGTGAAAAGATTTGGAAAATCAGTGGGCTGAAGGAATTACACAATTCCTAGGGTTTACTGGGGGTTCGTGCATGGAGGACTCAGTTAGAACTGAAGTGGAAAAGTTATGACAGAGTTGGAAGAGTAGTTCATGGAGTTGTATTCAGTTTAACTCAGTTAAAGTGAGTTAAACTCAGTTGAGCTAGTTGTATCTAGTCTAACTGAATGATGCACTAGTGAGAGTGGAGTGAATTAATTAGTTAATTAATTCACAAATAATAACTCATTAATCAACTGAAAAAATATAGCAGTTAACTACAGTGCATGTTAGTTCCAGTGGAGACTCAATGGAGAGATAGGTGAAAGGGTGGGATGGACTATCTGTTGTGACTATAGTGATGCATTGATTTCATCACACCACATTGGAGTTGCCAAGGGGGGTTGCGCAGTGAAGGAAAGAATAATTCGAATTCATTCAGAGCTATTCTTCAATAGGGATTGCGTAGTGGAGGCAGGCTATCACGAGGACAGAAATCAGTGCATGGATTTGCAGATTTCTTCTTGTTAGTGTGTGACGATTGTATTGTAATAAGAGCTTGATGTACTAAGCTTTGTATGAGGATTGTTACATGATCTCCATGATACATAATATATGATAGCTGGGGTTTTCAGCTTCAAGCTTTCCCATTAAACAACTGTGTTATGTGCGATTGTTTTTATTGCTTCATGTGTTTGCAACTGAGTTTATAATTTCTGCAAAAGATTAACAGTGGAAGGATTCTGTATTTAGCAAGAAGATAAGTATTGTTAGATCTGGAGAATATGGATATATAATGCATATTTTATATAATTTCTACATTGAGTCCTTAAAAAAGAGACATTCATAGGGAAATCCAAGTGTTAAAGAGCAGCCTACCAGTCCACAAGAACCTATAGTGAACTCTTTGAAGAAATAAATATATGAACTAGAGATACTGAACAGGCACATCAAGAAATAAAATGAATCTCTGAAGGAACAAAACCACTTAGAAAAGGTCATCAGTGACAATACTATTCTATATTTGGGGCTATGGTATAGAACGAACAAGAAACTAAACAAAATGAATGGCTACCTGAATAGAAAAGTCATCAGTTTGAAGTACAAACTCCTCATGAAGAAACCAAGAATGACAGTCACCTCAAGGAAAGGAAAGAACAGGATTTTGGATGTACTGGAAGAGGTATGAGAACAAATGCAGTAAAAGGTGAAGGCTCACAATTTTGGAAATTGCATGAGGACATGAAATGGTCTATTAGTGGGGGTATGTTTAACCTCAAAACCGTTCCTATTTTGACATCTTTTTCCACCATATTTTCTTCCTTTTCGTAAAATCCATAAACTAAATAAGTGATAATTGACATATTTTACATCTGAGAAGGCATTTAGATGATATCTGTTTTATATTATAATATTTCTTATTACTTAGATGAATTTTTGTAATTAGCTACAGAATTCGTGCAATTCTATAACTAACCTTTGTTTCTGTAGCCACTATTATTGTTTGATAGGTTTAGAGAAGAAAATGAAGAAGCAAGTCATATGGGTAGCTTTGAAATGGTACATATATGGATTGTGTCCTACTTACCTATTCAATTTAGAGAAGAATTATGCCTACGCTCGTGGTCAAATATCAGTCAAGATAAGGGATGTGATCAGTAGACGAAGATTCTTGGTTTGCTCTTACGTAGAAAATCAAGAAAGAGCCACGAAGACTTTTCTTCTGATTAGACTTCTAGTCTTAGATTTATTTTACTTTCCATAGGAGAAACTATCTCAGACAGTTAATTCAAAAATTGTATAAATACCGGTCTGGCGAAACTAGGAATAAGCTTGATT
Source organism: Pinus albicaulis (assembly GCA_034641835.2). Taxonomy (NCBI): domain Eukaryota; kingdom Viridiplantae; phylum Streptophyta; class Pinopsida; order Pinales; family Pinaceae; genus Pinus; species Pinus albicaulis. The sequence continues at coordinate 765,866,497 of CM076573.1, forward strand.
TGGTGATAATACTGTGATACATTTTTAAACTCTAATTTGTTAATGAAGAAGACCAGTTCCAGATCATTGATGCACAGATAGCTTAAGTAGATTTACACCCGTTCTGTTGCAGAGGGCCCTTTCATGAAAAGGAGGTTTTTATAGTCATTTCATAGTTTAATTTCTCGTCATTTCATAGTTTAATTTCTTTTCATTTAATAGTTTAATTTCTCATCATTTCATATTTTGATTTCTCCTCATTTCATAATTTAATTACATGTCAATTAGTTTCTAAACGTTTTCTGAATTGGTTGTTTACATTTCAGCACAATTGATTGTTATATAATATGCTCTCCTGAATTGTTTCATTATCATGACTCTCTCAGCATTCAATTGAAATCGTTCTAGCATTTTATTACATAGCAACCATAGGATTTAGATTAGAAATCTCGTTTTGCGCAATAGATACTCTATTATTCTTTTCTTTCATTAGTTAAATTTGAATTCAATTAGCACAGTCAGTTCAATTTCGTAGTGATAGATTTGATGCTTTCATTTCCATGGAATGTAGAATAGAATTAGTTTAGGATTTCATTTTAATCATTCTTATATAGATTCAAAACTAGATCAGATGCTTTGTTTTCATAGAATTAATGTTCTCAATTGATAAGGTAGAATATGGTTTCATTTTTGTTATGTTGATAGATAGAATATAATTCAGAGATTAATAGAATTCAATGGAATTTAGAATGATGCTTTGTTTAAATGCAGAATAAGTTCAACTAGATGTTTTGCATAGATGTTTTGCCGACATAGAATAGTCTAACATAGCTCATATTTAATCACCCAAAGATTGATTTATTTTTATGCAAAATAGATTAGTTAATTAACATTTCCTTTTCTTCCTTATTTTAGATTTTATATTTCATTCATTTTATTAAGAGTAATTTGTAAATCAATTTATTTTCTTAGAGTAAAAATAACATTTCCTTTTCTTCCTTCCTAAAGATTAAGTTTTCATCACTAAATTTATTTCAAATTTAGTTATTTCTTAGTATTCAAGATTTCATTTAAAAGCTTAGATTTCATTACTTAGATCAATTTTAGTTTTTAACATTAGGCATAAAATACAAGCCCCCACAAAAAATATATAAAACTACACAACAAAGTAAGAAAGAAGGGAATCTAATCATATATATTGCAACACACTTCATCAGATTACTAACCTCAGTCAATAATTTATGATAGAAATTTAAGACATTAAATTTACTAAACGACCACTAGCGCCTGCTTCTTGCGACATTCATTCATGTTGTGAGTGTGAGTTTTATGGAACTCACAATACTTGTCGATGTTCTTCTTCACCTTTAGTTTATTCTTGGCTTGTGGCTTTGAGGAGTTGTCGTGGGGAGTCGCGACCTAGATCTACCCTTTGTGTAGTGGCTTTGGGGAACCTTTTCTCTGCTTTGGGCTTGTAGATCCAAAGTCTTGCTTCTTCTTCTTGAATTTCTGCTCAATCTTGGCAGCATATCGATGTGTTGCACCAAGTGAGGAGATGCCTAGGAACTCAAATTCCTCTTGAATGTGTTTGTGAAAACAAATGTGGTACTTGAGCACCAGATTTTTCTCAGAATATTTGATACTCAAATTTATGCGCAAGGTATAGAAAATATTCATCAACTCATGCACATCTTGATCATTTTGTTGACATGGTGTAGTCCATTGTATGTAATTGTCTTCATATATCTCCATGGGGTAATATTGTTCCTTGATGGCATCTCGGAAATAATTCCAATTGGATGCAACTGAAAACAATGACGGTTCTCTCTTGTCCCTATGTTTAGAGTAGACTTCCCACTAGTTCTTGACATGGGGGGGAACTTTAAGGAGTGTGAAAGTAATATTTTCCCTATTGGAAAAATCGTGAACCAAAAAATATCCTTGCAACAGATTTAACCATATATTTACAATGTCTACATATATCTTCCCTTCAAATATGGGAATGTCAAAGTTGACTTGTACCTTGAAGGGAGTGGCGCCTCTAGAGTGTTTTTCAGATGAATATGTGTCGCTTTTGGGAATCTGCCGAAGGATCTAGGGGAAATTTTCCATCAAGGAAAATTTTAGGATCATAGTTTCACAAATGGGCCATTTTTTGGACATTTTTAAAAAAATTATTCAGCAATTTGGTTAACAATTCTCCTATTTTTTACATATATAGGATTAAATGGATGATATTTTCCAAAAAATTAACAATTTTAAAGGTAAATTACATGATTTTTATGAAATATTTTTGTACATTCTATAAATATGAATTTTCAAACTAGAATACTTGCCTATAATACTATATATAGGAAAATATATAAATCCTTAAAAAATAACCTATTGTCCATAATTTCATTCCTTTGTCGATCGAGGGCTTATTCCAACAATATTTTGAAAGGATCTCTTGCTCCCTCATCTTTCATTTCTTCCTCCATGGGAGTTCGTCGGGGTTTGTGAAATCTATCTTGCAAAGGTTCAACTAGTTCAAGCCCTAACTCCTTATACCCCAACTTCGTTGGGGACATGCAAAGAAAAATAGAGGAAGAGAAGACCTCTATGATACCACTGGTCCATAGTTATGCAAGAATGACATAGAATACAAACATAAACATAAAAAAAATATGCAACAAAAATAAATCTTCATTCCATTAATATCAAAGAACTGAAAGATGCTTACATGCATAATGGAAATAAACTAGGTCAAACGATGGTAACTAATATCTAAGAAGCGATGAGGTAGCTACATGCCACTAAAACTTGTTACAGTGAGGCTAAAGGGCCTAATTATTATCGAAAAACAAATGGAAACCCTAGAAAACCAAAAACCTAACCCTAAGAGATGGAACACCAAGATTTTGTGGGTCCTGTTGGGGTTAGTTGGGCAACCAAATTCTTGGGGTCGTAACTTGGTCATATGAAATTCATTTGGCATGCATGATACCTCGGTAGAAATATATATCTAAGTACTACAATATTTTCTACAGACCCTTGCCTATGGCTATGGGCCTGTTGAGGACATCAAAAAAACACTGTTTAGTGGGTCAAAAGAACTCCGAAAGTTAAGGACTTGAAAAATTGCCAAAAATAGTAAATTATGCTATAATAAAGGAAATGGGTGAGAACCTAGAGGTATAGGTGTCATGTGGAACGAGGAACCTATGTCCAAGTGTCACACACTCCCCATCACAGTGTTGGCCATTCATGCGATCAAGGTGAAGTCTAACTCGAACTGTGAAGCCATTTCTTCACCGGTTGCTACTCTTGAGTTCTTCTTGCTAGAATTTTTGTGTGGACACTTTGTAGCATAGTGCCCAAATTCAAGAAAATTGAAGAATTTTATTTTGGAAAATTCTTTCTTATTTCCCCCTTGGTTGGAATCTAGTTTGGTTTGAGATTTGTTCCCTTTTCCCTTCTTGGCCTTCCCAACCAATGAAATTTTTTGTTCATCCTCTCCCTTGGATGAACCTTTATCTCTGGTATTTTTCTGATTTCTTCTTGTACCAAATCATAACATAAGAATTCCCAATTTGGTAATTTTTCCCTCCTATTAACCAAGTCCTCGTAGCTATGCCAGGATTTTGGAAGGCCTAGAAGAGCTAGGCTCACTAGGTCATCTTGTGCAACATTCATACGAACCCCTTCAAGCTCATCCCAAACTTGTTTAAATATGGAGAGATACCCTGGAATAATATCATTCTTCTACATATTAATGTTTCGAGGTTTTTCTTTCAGGGAAAATTTTCTATGGTCACTATATTTTTGAATATCTCATTCAGTGCCTTCCACATATCAAATAGTTTCTCCTTTCCATGGAGATTTTAGACAATTCGGTCTCTCACTCCCTCTAGGATTATTCTCCTCGCCTTGTCTACATATTTCTTCCATTAGGCTAGGTTTTGGGCATCATCTCATCCTGGTTTTGGAATTTATATATTAAAATACTCCAAGAATCCATTTTCATCAAGAACTGCCTCCATGTGATCTTTCCAGGCAATGAAATTCAAGTTTCCTTCCAAGGCATACTCTAATCTCACTCCATTGAAGGTCATTCTCCCAAATCATAAGAAATCCTACTACACTGAAGCTGCAAATTTGAACATCTTGAGGAACAAAATCGAAATTGTTTTCTAGTGTGAATCCTTCTCTAATACCATGTAGACATTTGATAGAATTGCAACTGCTTAACAAATTATCTAAAATTATGAGACATATTTCTACTCTACCGATTTGAAAAATGAAATTCACAATTTAGAAAAATGTGCCCATACAACAATAAAAAAAACCACAAATACACAGTGATTTATAGGGGAAACCAACTGGGAAAATCCCCTCAAGAATATTTGCATTAATAAGTTGAATAGAGAAACTATTACAATTGATATCTCCAACTCTGAGCTCAACCTGCAAAAGAATAAATATTCTCACTACTAACTAAGAACCTCTGGCCAAAAATTAGCCACTTTATGCAACCATCAACCTCCTATTTTCTTTTGTAAACAAAAAAAAATTGACCCCTATTATTTAGGAATTTCCTCCAAATTGATTGCACAATTCCAAATGATTGATCACTAATTGCATGCAACACCTATACACTCAAGACTAGTCTACATTGATGTTACACTGCCTTGGAATCTCCACCACAACTAATCAATTCAAATTCCTTTCATGCATGAGATATTTTTGGTTTATTAATTAGTTAACTAGATGATCTCTGAGTTAGACGGTTGTCCCACTGCACAACAGATCTCCAACTACTTCTATTAACTATTAGAACTAGTTTAAGTGAGTACAATTGGAAGTAATTGAACTCGATTGCTATAAATTGGCTATAAACACATGAAAATGAACTCCAAGCCTAGTAACTGGAATTTACTGAGCTAACTGAGTGAGAAGAGCATATCACCTTAATTAACTTCCTCCAAGTTGTTTTTTGATGTGAAAATTTCGAATTTTCTCAATTTGACCAACGTTAAGTTAAATTGAGCCTTTCCTGCTACACTTCTCAACATTTTGTTTGCCTCAAGAGAAGGCAACTACAAAGGATAGAAAAACTAGCTAATGGTTGGGTGGAAAGTGCCTCCCCCCCACCCCCCAACCTATATTGGTTGTAGGTAATTAATGATATTGATTAGATAAGTTCTCTTGTGAACATTAAATCTATAACATAAATCATATTCAATGAAATATAAATGATGTTGATGAATTTTGTATATTTCTACATCTACCTACTGAATGGACATATTAGTCTACATGATACATGATCATAATATGGATTTGAAAATTTTGTTGCGAGGACTATGTAATACTCATATTCCCATCTATTGATATTTAATGTGGTCTTACGAATGTGATTTTATATTTATGGACACAAATGTAATGAATGACATGAACATGGGATTGTTGGATTCTTAGTCTTATTTAATTTGAAAGTTTGTGGCAATAATAGGCCTTTTGTCAGGTAATATGTTATAGGTTAGAAGATGATGGATTTTCACCTCTAAGCCTATTGGAAAATGAGGGTGGTTGGTTGGTTATGTAAGACTCTTACTGAGCCCCAACCATGGGAGTTGGATCTAATCCAAATAGGCCACAAGGGAGTTGAATATGTTGTTTATGAGAAAAGTGTCCCATTTTTATGTGGACCTAGGTGTAAGAGTATATGGCTTGATTATAAAGTGGGGACTTAGATTAACGAGCCTTCACAAAAAATATGATACTAAGTGTTAAAGATTTCATTGAAGAATTCTTGAATGGGTGAAATTTCTTGATTGATTTTTTATTGGAGGTTTTTTTAGTGGATCTGAAAGATAAGAATACCTGGTGGGAAAACATTGTGGTTAAATAACTAAATGATATCCTTGTATTAGGATAAGAAATCTTGTTTGTATTCTAGTGTTTATGCTTTAGAATTATTATGCTTCTTATGTAATTAATCTATGAGGATAGAATTTAGTTGGTATTGTATTTGGTTATAAGCTTATGTTTATTTGGTTTTAGAAAGAAAGAAATTTTGCTTAGATGGGAAAACTATGAACAATGGCATTAGTTCGACTCCTTGGAAGAAAATATAGGTATATGACTATGGAGTGAAGTATGTTGGATGCCTTGGCTTGATGACGATTTATATAACTTTAGAAGTCTTGATGGTAAAATAATAGAATGTCAGAATCCATTTTAGTCCTTGGAAGAAGGGTTGAAAATTCCTATCAAATGTCTATAACTTTTGGAAATTCAAGGATTGAACATTTTAGCTATGGACTTTGGTCATATGGTTTGATGAGAGACATAACCATGGGACTAGATAAAGTGGATAAATGAGGAAAACACATGAAAAAGATAGATTATTCACAATATGCCAAGTGTAGAACTCTTATAGGGCATCTATAATTTGTTAAGCATCAAAGTTTGGGCACTAGGAATTTTCAAGTGCTAAAGTTTTGGCATTTATAATCTATCGAAGGAAGAAGTTAAAGTATCTAAAGAATATTATAAATGAAATTTATGGAAAAACATAGATACATATGACATGTAAGAAGTATAAGAGGTTGATTGATGGATTTCATGGGTAAGAGCCTGCAAACTATTTGGTGATGTGGTATGCTGACATGGCGTAGTGACACGATAAGCTAATATGTCATATTGATGTGGCATGAAAGAGAAGTTTGGATGATTTTTCTTGATGATGTTACACTATAGTGTTGATAATTCTCCATGGCATTCGATGTGGTGCATATCATGGTAGTTGATGTGGAATCCAAAAGTTCAAAATTTTAGAGTTTTGGAAAATGGCCTTACTGTGTTTTATTAAATCTAAATGAATCTAAAATATGGGATTTTTGGATGGATTTGGACAAGTTAAAAGTCTATATATCCAAATGAGTGGAATTTTGACCCATGTTGAGGTGACATCACATTGACATGGATTAAACTTGTAGTGGTGTTGAGTTGCAAGCCTAGGTGGTAGCCACCAGAAAGATAATGTAGATTAGTGGATGTTTTAGATATATAAATCCAAAAGTTTGGATTATTATTAAAGAAGACATTTTCGTAGACCTGGATGTCGAATTATTGACTAAGTGTTTTTTATGATCCAAATGGATCCAGAATTTTTGAAATTTCTCGATGAATGTGGAAGGTCTAAAATCTAGAAGATTAAATATACAAAAATTTGATAAAGGGACATTAATATTTTTTTTAGATTCATATGTGAGTTGGTAGGGAAACATCTCTAGTTACGGAAATGGGCCTATGTGGCGGTGACACATTGGTAGAGGACTACCATGTGGTATCCATGTGTTAGCTAACCATTGTATGATGGTGACATGTGGGAAAAAGAGACTTCCACGAGTCCATCATGTGTCAATGGTATATATGTTGGCATGGCTCTACGAGAATTATTCATTGAGAGGCCATAAATTTTGATTCAAAGATCATAATTTCATGAAATAAATATCATTAGAAAATTCTTGATGAACATAATACACTGGTGATATTAGAAAATAAGTTTAAGGTGGTTGAATTAAGAATCGAATTTTGATAACCCCATCTCCATAAAGTAACCTTAGAGGTTGGTTCTATATACTATGTACCCCTAGAATGACCTTAAGTGGACTAGGAGAGTTACAATTTCTTACCAGTTTGTAAATTATTGGGATTATTTTCATTCAATATTGATAATGATGATCGATTTACCAAATAACATGTAGTATCCACTTACCCTACCTAGAATTTATATTCTAATTCGATGCCACTAGGAATGTTCCTTTATTTTTCCATTAGTCTTATTAATCCTTTTAGTAACTCCATTTTTCTGAGGTGTGTAAGGAGAAGTATGGGGTGTTTTTGTACCATACTTTTTACATAATTATTTGAATTCATTCCCACAAATTTCTCCACCATAATCCACCCTTAACACCTTCATTTTATTTTTTATTTTATTTTCCACAAGAACCTTTAACTCTTTAAATTTGTAAAAGACTTCAGATTTATTCCTTAGGAAATAGATACACGTATTCCTTTATAATTCATCTATAAATGATACATAGTACATATATTTACCTAGTGATGGAAATAAAATAGGTCTAAAAACATCACTATGCACAAATTGTAATATTTTCCATCTACCCTTGTAGCACCAAAAATATTACCCAAATATACTTCCTAGATTAAAAATGTTCACAAAAATAAAAATTTAGAGACCAATTAGACATACCTTCACCATGTCATTCTTGAAGGCCCTTCTCTTCAACGTGTCCCAGTATTTGAAGTCCCCACATAGTATTTTCTCTAGAGATTAAAGGAGGTTTTCCTTCTTTAGATCCACTCTTAGAAATAATGGAAATGTTGAACCCATTACTGAGAGTGCTTTCAAGGAGATTATATAGAGTTCCAATTTGAACTCCTCTTAGCAATACCATTTCTCCTCGAACCATCTGCAAGTTTCCTTTTCAGACATTTTTTTTGCACCTCCATCGCTCATATTTATTATAGAAACAAAATTTTTGTCCAATCTTAGGATGTGAAAGACACCATGGAGTTCTCTAATAATTCCATCCATGAGCTTCAACTTGAATTTTCAATGTCCTATAATTATATATGTTAAGTGATCTCCTAGGAAAACATCATTTCCATGATACCTTCGATACTCACAAAACTAATCCTTGTGAGGATTCATATGAAAATATGCATATAAGTTGACCAACCATGCATCATGATCTACACGTATTGTTGATGAATCCAAGTACACATACCCTCCTTCATTTGAGGATGTTTTAGTTTCTGTAGAAGGATAAATATCAAATCCCTACCCTTTCTCAACACTTTTAGATCTATATCGTTTTATGTAATGCCCTTTTTTTCAACATCTCTATCATACCTTTATTTCCTAGATTTTAGAGCTTCCTTTATATTTAAAGTTCCCATTTGATGATTTACTTTTATTTCTATAATGCAAGCATCCTCTTACATATAAAAGACTTTCCATTTTATTATATATCATCTCCTTTGATAACAAGGATGATACTATTTCATCAAAGCTTAAAATAGTTGCATTACTACCTATGGAAACAGTCAGAATATGCCACAATTTTGGTGAATAACACAACAAATTAATAGAATTATCTCCATCTAAAATATCAATATTAATAGATGGTAACCAACTTACCACATTATTGGAGTAATTCAAATACTCTGTCACCAAGTCTCCATGGTTCATATATTATCCCACATGAAAAATTTGTTTACTAGGGACTTAGACTGGTACAACTACCCTAACTTGTATACAATTCCTTCATTGTAAGTTCTCTTGAACCATTTAGTAATATTGAAGAGAAACAAAACCATGTTATGCTCTCTTCCTTTCAATCCAAATTTTTCTAGTATTTTCTTGACATCCTTGTCGATGCACCACTCGTATCCACGATGATCCATCAATATTAGTTCACTATAAAACTTCTATTTTAAGCTTCTACAACTCAAAAATATACCTATTTAATTTTTGGATCTATCTTTTTGAACTACTCACTATTTTATTTCACCACAAGAATTGATACCACATATATCTCACTATAACAATGTTTCTCACATACTTGAGGAAAAACCATTAACCACAAATATGTCCCTTGAATCAAAATTGCTTCAATATCAATTGTTAGTTTAACATTTTGTCATTAATTATTTCAAAATTATTCTTAATAAAATATAAAATATGTAATTGCAAACACATACACACATATTTAACCCTAGCAACTCAATCCAAGAAATCCAAAAATATTTTTAAGTATATTATATCTTTACAGTGTTATGCTACAATATGTATACCTTACAAAATCCGTAAACATCCAATCCATCAACCCTAGATTAGAATACAATCATTGTTCCTTATTTTAAAATTAAAAAAACACGGGATGAACCATCATGCACCACAAAACTACTAAAAAAAAAGCATGGGATAAATTTTTTTAAAAATAGACACAAAAATGGCCTAAATTTTCTTCAAGGAATCCAACCCCCTTGGGACCCCCTCCATTGTGCCTGAGACAATGAATTACATGTGGAGATAGTCATGCAAATAATATAACACACTGAACATAGGCCACTCTCGAGGAAAATTTTATTGACGACACTCCTTATGGGTAAGAGTTGTTATGATTCATCCAAGGGTTAGGAGTGTAATCTATCCACATTGATCATGGTATAAGTTCGTTGTAGGGGTGTATCTTTCAGGTGCACAACCCATATATGCTACTTAACACAATATCCCTATCTGTACCCACCCTTGTGAATGCATCATCAATTAATCATAATTCCCACCCTCATATGGTCATAACCCCTCTTTATGGATCACTAATACAAGGTTCCCACAAGAGGGTTACTCCCTTTTTCTTACTCTGATTGGTAACTGCCATCGATTAATATAACCAACCTATGAGAAATGAATGTCATAGGTAGATGTTCCATGATATAAGAGTTCTCTCAATGCACTAAAATGAATATATCTAATTCCTATAATTTTTTTAATCCTCGTAAAATTTAATATACATGTAATTGGTAGATATATCTCTTGAAAAAATAATTGATCTCTTATTAATCAAGCCTATACATAATGATGTGGGAATAAATAATTAATTACCAAACATTTACGATGTATTAAAGAAAGATGAGAAGTATCATTAACATACTATGTATCTATCCATAAAATTAATATCCCCAAAACTATATACAAAGCCATAAATATCATACATGTGTGATGTATGATATGAATGTTTTATATTATAATACCAATTTCATATCTTACTAATATCTATTGAAAGTGAATGAAGTAAAAGGTTTCTTCAAAGGAAATTAGCTTTGATCGTTGGTTAAGTGAAATTACATTAGCCATGAGGTATTACATGAAAACAAGGTCTAGACAAAGGATATTAGTTGTGATTTCTTATCTAGTTATGATTTCTTATCAAGTGGAATTTGTATTATCGATAAGGTATTAAATTACAACAAGGGTCTAGACATGAGAGTATTGATATGTTTCATATTCTCAACAAATTCATCAACATCCTAAAAATATTTGGAGTGTGTTATCACATGCTTGTCACTTGTGATGAGGATATAAAGTCTTAATTGCTTTTATCCATAGAAAATGAATAAAAAATCAGTAATTTAAAATAACATAGAAAATGAATCAAAATCACTAATTTAAAATAATTATATAATAAAGCATAAAATACTAGAATAAAGTTCAAAATTTCAAACGAAAGTGACTTTGATTCTTTAAACTTAAGGATTTCAATGAAAATGAAAGGCACCGATCAAAATAGAGAAATATTAAAGTGTAATCCAAATTTGAGCCAATACCTAATGAATGGACTGATCTTCAAAACTATTCAAAAAGATGATTCAAAGTGATATAAACTTTAGTTCATCTCATACATACATTGGTAGGAGGTTTGGCTTTTGCTATCAAAACATTAACATCGACCTTTCCTTTCGTAAATAATTTATAATTAAAAAGTCAAATGCTATAGAAAGTTAATTTATTTATTGTTTTGGTATTTTAAATATGGATAACAAAACAAATTTAACTTAATTTATTTTAATTTTAGATTTATTAAACATTGAAATGAATCAAATATTTGAAAAGTAAATCCATTTTCAATTTTTACGTTTAGGAAAATAAATTTTCATGTTAATATATGTGAGGCTTCTAAATAATTAGTGGATCTAGAGTTAATATGAATTTATGTTGGTAGCAATATCATTTTAAATGGCATGAATCACCTCCATATTGAATAGTAAAGGAATTACACATTTCACTCATACTAAGAAGTAATAAGTAGTTATAGACAAAATTATAAAATTTATGAGTTTCAATTACTTTAAAGTACATTTTAAGGTATTTTTTTATGAATCACATTAAAATATATATATTTTTTTATTAAAATTTAAGGTCCATATGGAAAGATTTTTTGTGATAAATAAGTAGTTATGGGTGAAATTATAAATTTTATGGCTTTACTTACTTTATATCTATATAAAATATTTATGGAACATTGTAAGTTTGGCATTGGTGAGGCTACATCATGGTCATGTCTAAGAATAACACTAGAGTAGGGCGGGGAATTGAACTAGTGACTTAACATCTAGGAGTACTATAACAAGGCATCTGATCACTGCCTATCCAAGACCCCATGTGTTAGTGTCTATCAGTCTTGCTTGTCACCAGTGATCAAAGGTGCTCTTACAAGGTTTTTGATAGGGTCCTACCTCAATTTTTTATGGTTTCAACTAGGTTTTCAAATAAAAATTTGGTCACTGGTTAGTTTGTCTAGGTACGATTACTACTCCTCTTATTTCATGGTCAAAATTGTCATATTATTCATGTCGTCAATCATTGTGATGAGTCATCAATGACATTTATTTATCACTATCTCAGTCTTCATCTCATGGTCAGTCATGTTTCAAGGTCCAAATCATCAGTTTCATACTCCATTAGGTATCATCATTATGGTTAAGTCACCAAAAATGTCATGTAAATAAGCCACGCCATCATCTAGGTCATCATTTGAAGGGGTAGTAATAGTGAAAAATGTTCAATAAAGGTTTCAAAAGTGTACTTTTATTTATATCATGATGTAATATGAATAAAAAGGCTCTAAGGCTGTAGTTCACTATCAATTCAAATCAAAATGTGAAAGGACATGGTGGGGCCACTACACTACTAAAGACAAAATCGATTTCCAAGCTATTAAAAGACCAACATAGCATATCATTTATTCGTTCAAACTTCAAGATATATCACTTGACCATCAAAGTTTAGTTCTACCCACAAAGAAGTGGTTTATTGCCATTAAAGACCCAAGTTTCCTCCAGCATTGTGCTTTTCACTGGGAGCATTGCGCTTTTGCCAGAGTGCATTCCGCTTTCTTGAAGGAAGAAAAATCTTCATTTCCAGAGGTTTAATTATCAAATTAAGGTTCCATACCATCAGTATCATGTAAGTGGGACTCTTTTCTCCTCTTATACCTTGTTTTGCTTCAGTTCATGCTTGGAAATATCACAATTCCCTCTTCTAGGGTTTTGCAGCATTTGCTTGGTTTCATAATCTCTTTCAAAACATTGCTAAGAAATACCCTAACATTAAAGCTCACTCACATTCACCCACCTTTCATATATCTTCCTAAACATTTTACCTCACCCCCATCCCTCATTTTCACCATTTTTCCACAAACCATAGCCTAGACTACACTTTCCTAGGCTAGGACTGTGTTTTCCCCTTTTGGGCCCCTTCCCCTCACTCATTCCTTGAAATTTAACTTCTCCCCACTTCCTAAAATCTATCCCTAGCCCCATAAAATTTCCCAAGAATTTATAACACCCCTAACCCCTTCATCTCCCTTCATTCCTAAAAAATCCAAAATCCCCTGTTTTTCCTGACACTAAACCCTAATTTCCCCTCCCATTGAGCTAGGGTTTAATATGGATTCTGAAACCAATGAGAAGAGGAGGCTTAAGGGAGGTCATATCAGTAGGTATGAGCCCAGAAAATTCCAAGAAATCATAGCTTCACCTTTCCAAGATGTCGGCTGCCTAGGGTTTGCATTGAAGATAGGGACAGTTCTACATCAAAACTAGGTTTTGAGGTAAGGAAGATATATTTGGAAAACATGAAAGAGGCTTTTGTCCATAATAGACCAAGGATCAAAAATCTCCTAAAATTTATGCACAAGTGCTACGATTTGAGAGAAATTTCCAAATTACAGTTGCTACAGGAGTTTTTTTCCACTTCTGGACAACTTGATGGTAAGTCAGGCTTTGGATTTGGAGAAGGTGTTTGCAATGCTTGATGACTCTATTGTGTAGAAGAAATTATAAGCTTTATAATGGTACCTTGCGATCCATATTTTTATCTCAGGAAGGTATTCAAAAGTTCCCTGCAAGATGGCACTGTGATTTTCCCTGCTCGTACTACGCTTTTCCAATTTTTAGCTACCAAATTCAAACTTGGATTCTGACCAAATTGGAAAAGTATTTTTGACAACTAGAGGAGCGTTTTATTCATAAAGTAGAAAATAAAAAATATCTCTATCAGCTTTTCAAACTGTGTTATGGTTAGAGAGATATTAACCTACCTTTGAGCCCTATTTTTGCAAAAAAATTCAAATTTTTGGTGTTTTTCGCTTACACAGGAAACATAGCTCAGCCAAAAGCGCAACACCTTGGTGTTGGGATTTTTTCCTCAGACCTTAAAATTAAAAAAAGTTTGCATTTAAGCATATATAATCACTTACACATGTTATATATGTACTTTTGGTGCCTTATCAAAAAATTGTTTAGTAGAAAATTGTAATATCCCCAAAATGGGACTATTAGTAAGGCATGTCTAAAAAACACATTTTTCAGAAATGGATGCTATAGAATCTGAAATCAGTCCTTGGATCCATTAGATATGATAATATAAGACCCAAATCCAAGAGGAGAGAAGAAACAAATCAAACTAGTTGAGGTAAACAGACCTCCCACACCTAGTATGGCTTGAAAATTTCCCAAGGAAGGGACTGCAACAATATTAAACAACACTGCTTTAGAAATAATGCAGTTTCAGAAAAATGTAATCAGGAGGCCAATATGGAGGCTCAAATATAGCTTACATCAGTAAATCAGATTTACAATGTGGGCCATACAATGTACAAGAGAAAGATAGAAGACTTTTGTGAAGAAAACCCTCTAAAAGAGGTGCTGCAACAATGTATTTCACTGCAAAAGGCTTGAAAACATTATTTTTATGAGAATACAATAGTTGTAGGTTAAAACTAAAATCCAGAATATATTTGTGTACAAAATATTAGATCTATATCAGATCTGTACACTAGATTGTCTCTATTTTACATACCCCTTGGGGTTTTCAGTGAAACATGAAGCATATGGAGTGGATATGTGATCTCATGCAACAGATCTGTAGATTCTTTCAGCATTCCTAAAGCATATATAAGATTATTTGGATCAGATATGAATATGACATGGAATAGATCATAAATCCATGGATCACAACAGTGAAGGGCATATTCCCATCACTAGAGATCTCTCCTCAAAGTTTTCCAAAACTCCCTGCAACTTCCCTCTTGTAGATAACGTAGTACTGGGAGATAAACTGCGCTGTAGATTTGATGAAAAATTTGGCCTGATGCCAAGGTATGGATCTGAAGCTCCAATTATCCAATACACTCTTTCCAAGGGGATAGAAGGCTTTCCCACTTAAAAGAGGCACTAGAATGCCTTAGATCTGAATAGATCTAGACTCCACTTGTTGCAGCTTACAAAGACAACCAAACCCTCAAAAGGATCTGCATTGTAGTTGGAAGAAGAGCTTGGCTAAATGCCTAATAATGGACAAGAAATGCAAGACTCTTCCAAGAGGCATCTCAACGAAAGAGGTGGGATTCCCGATCAGGAACACCCAATGCTAAACAACACTATTCTCTGCTAAACATCCAAGAGAATGATAAATGTCTAAAAAAACATGTTCTTCCAAAACAATATGTTCAAAAAACGTGTTTTGTTGTTCTCCTCTTCCTTTTATAGGATAAAAGTCTTGCAAAACCCTAAATCATCTCAAAGTTTTAGCTCCTTTCACATGTGTAGCCTCCAACTAGGTCTGCACTGTGCATCTAGGAGGTTCATTACATCTAGATAACACTATGCATTTGGTCTTGTTGACCCAGTCAATTGTCTCAATCCCTTTCACATAAGGGAGTTTTATTAAGGCAACCCAGATTTACCCTTGTTCACATGGGGCATTGATGTATTTTGTTGTTTTTGGAGTTTATTGGTCCTCCTTTAAATTTTTATTCATGCAACAAAGAAATGAAACAAAATTGTATATTCCCATTAGCTTGGGCTAATTGGGAATATTATAGTCCTCCCCTCCAAAATGTTTCTTTTCCTCAAGAAAATGATAGAGTGATTGTTGCAACTCCTTCCCTCCTCCATTGGTGACACCATCAAGTGATAAGCCTCCTCCATGAGTTGAGTGTTCACCAAACCATCCTTCCATGAATTGTTTCTTCAATTTTCTTATGAGAGGTAGATGACCCATCCCATAAGGAGTTAAGAACTCAAGTGAAAAAATCATGGCTGAACCAAAACTCTCCCTGAAACATGTATCATAAGGTACATGGAGAGTCTCCATCCCATGTGGCACATACATGCTCCCCATCCTCCCTACATACAAGCCCACAAATAGTACAAGTATATCTTCAATGTATGGAAATAAAACTATGTACATACAAACAAAAAATTGAGCATGCGGAGGTGGGTCATAATCCCACATATGATACCAATGCAATGCATCTCCTACCTGCCTCAAATCAGTACATGGTAAGTGGTTTTCCCACCACTTACTTGCTGCCCAAGTCATCTCACTATTGCTGAAGGTGAGAGATATGTTTGGTGCCTTGGGGAAGCACCCATCATGATTAAAAATCTCCCTTTGCTCATCAAGGGAGTGGCCAAATTCAGAAATTTTAATGGCCCAATAGTTGCCATGAGATTTACATGATACATTACTCCTTTGAGGAGTCATGGCCTGCATAAAAATGGTAAAATAACATGTACATTCAGAAAATAAAACTTTCTTTACATGAACATATCCTTTACCAACAAAGTCTCTCATACACATGGAGTTGTGCATGGATCTTTCTCCTCTTTCCAAAGAAGGAAGAGATGGCTGAAATGACTCTTGCATAGAGTCCCATGGCTTCCCCAACTCCACATAGCTCATGCATTCTTGAAAATTCTGATATAGTTCCTCTTTCAAGCCTTCCCAATCAAATCTCCTCATGATGATGTTGTAGATCCTCATGGAATACATGTGGCTGAAACAGAACTCTTTGTGTGCACCTTGTAGTATCTTATGCTTGAGCTTAGAAGATCTAGACAAAAATATTCTACCATGATGATAGATGACTCCTCCTTGGACTAAGTAGCCCTCTTCATGCAGTTGGTCATCAAGTATCATACATGTGTGAAGATCTTTGGAATAATCCACTAGCAGTTTGGATTTCCAATACAGATCTACATTGATCAACAATGACAGTGCTGATGATGCATCAACAAAAGTATCTGTCATGTTGCTGATTCTCCCCTTGACATATAATATGCCAAAGGTGTGTGTTGGAAAGTTGTTCCTTCCATTCTTCTCCTCCCACAGTGCAGGATCAGAAAGGAGAGTGGGTGATGATGATAGGGGAAGAATATTTCCCTCCTCCTTGAGCTTACCAAGTCTCCCAGCATTACAAATTTGCCTTCAAGTGCTCCAATCCCTCCTATATCTGAGTTTGGAGTAGCAAGTTGTGAGGTTTTCCCCACAAAATCTGAATCAGGTGGCCTCCCAGGTGGTTTGCCTCTAGATAATAAGGTTCCAGGGACCATCCTCATATGAAAAATAGATGGGATCCTCATGTCCCTGCTTCCACTATGCAATTTCAACTCTGTTTCATGTGTGGAAGTCTCATGAAATTTGGAGACCCCTCTTAGTGGTGTAAGAGTGCCTCTGATTGGGGCATTTACTCCATTATCTTATGATAGTGGATCATCTTCTGCTATGCCAGCGTTGTGATCCCTCCTTTGTTCTGTCTCATTGTCTTTTAGCATAGACACATGTTGCTTATGTCCTCCATATGGAAGATCCTTAGGAACTCCTTGCAAATATGCAAGAGCCCCTCTAGTGGAAGCCATTGCTTCATCTCCATCTCCTAATGAAAATAGATCTCCTATTGCTATCACAGCGTTGGAGGATCTTCTCTTCTATTTCTCTCCCTTCTCCTCATCAATGGACAATGTCTCATCACTAAGAGACCCTTCTCTTTGGTCTCTTCTTGAAGAAGGAACTCTCATGTTTTATCTTTGAGAAAAGAGACCTTGCTGGAGTGGGGCTTTTGCCTCTGAAAAATTGTGCAGCAGATCTTCAACCCCTTGAACAATGTTCAGGAATGGAGTTGGATTTATGGATCCTTCCAGCTCATGCAAAGATTTAGATTTCTTGGGCTTGATTTGTTCCCCCCAAGAAGTCTCAGAATGTCTTACATCAAATCTCTTCACTAGTCTCCTAGTGAACTTTGCATAACAAGAGATATTTACCCTTTTCAAGGAAGAAGAATCAAATAGCCACCAGGCATAAGCTTCTTCTTCTGAAACTTGATGCAGCTGGAAGTATGCGTCAAGATTTCTTACCCAAGACTTGGCTGAGTCATTAGGTGATCCATCAAAAGTAGGTAGAGAGAATCTACCCAAAGTGTGTTGCACGCACCCTCTTCTTCTACTATAGTTGTTGGATATTTCTTCTTTGAGTTGACGAAACTCTGGGAAACTGAGATGCTATTTTAATCCCTCTGATAGAGACTCATATTCTTGGAGATAATCACCAAGAGATTCCTCCTTTGGTGTTCCTCCTTTTCCTTCTTTCTTTGACAAGAAAGTAGGCATGCTCCAACGTTGCAAATCAAGTTGTGTGGTTGAATGCTCACACACATAGTAAGAAGTACTGGGGATTTCTTGATGTAAAAATCCTCCTGAGCGATCTGCATGTCTTTCCCTCTTCATCCCCTGGATTTATTCTTTCAGTTCATACATAGCTTGAGAAAGAGTTTTAGAGAACTCTTCTCTTTGCAAACTTCCAGTTAAAGGGATCTTACCCTTTTCTTCTGTGTCTTCAGTGTAACCATCCTTCTTCATCAATACATATTGGCTCTTTCAAATGAATCATAGGTTGTGCCAACAAAGTTGCTCCAGTGCCACTATAATATCCCCAAAATGGGACTGTCAGCAAAGCATATTTGAGAAACACATTTTTTAGAAATGGATGCTACAGAATCTAAAATCAACCCTTGGATCCATTAGATATTATAATCTAAGACCCAAATCCAAGAGGAGAGCATAAAAAAATCAAACTAGGTGAGGTAAAAAGACCTCCCACACCTAGTATGGCTTGAAAATTACCCAAGGAAGGGACTGCAACAATATTAAACAACATTGCTTTAGAAATAACGCAGTTTCAGAAAAATGTAAGCATGAGGCCCATATGGAGGCTCAAAAATAGCTTATACATCAGTAAATCAAATTTATAATGTGGCCCATACAATGTACAAGAGAAATATAGAAGATTTTTGTGAAGAAAACCCTCTAAAAGAGGTGTTGCAACAATGTATTTCACTGCAAAAGGCTTGACAGCGTTATTTTTATGAGCATACAACAGCTGTAGGTTACAACTCAGATCTAGAAAATATATGTGTACAAAATATTAGATCTATATCAGATTTGTACACTAGATTGTCTCTATTTTACATACCCCTTGGGGTTTTCAACAAAACATGAAGCATATGGAGTAGATATGAGATCTCATGCAGCAGATCTGTAGATTCTTTCAGAATTACTGAAGCATATATAGGAGTATTTAGATAAGATCTGAATATGACATGGAATAGATCAGAAATCCATGGATCACCACAGTGAAGGGCAGATTCCCATCACTAGAGATCACTCCTAAAAGTTTGCCAAAACTCCCTACAACTTCCCTCTTGTAGATAACACAGTACTAGAAGATAAACTGCACTGTAGACTTGATGAATAGTTTGGCCTGATGCCAAGGTATGGATCTGAAGCTCCAATGATCCAATACACTCTTTTCAGGGGGATAGAAGGCTTTCCCACTGAAAAGAGGCACCAGAATGGCTTAGATCTGAATAGATATTGCCTCCACTTGCTACAGATTACAAAGAAAACCAAACCCTCAATAGGATCTGCGTTGTAGTTGAAAAAATAGCTTGGCCAAATGCCTGATATTGGACAAGAAATGCAAGACTCTTCCAAGAGGCCTCTCAAGGAAAGAGGCGGGATTCCCGATCAGGAACACCCTGTGCTAAACAACACTATTCTTTGATAAAAAAACAAGAGAATGAGAAATGTCTAGATAGACATGTTCTTCCAAAACAATATGTTCAACAACCTTCTTCTATTGTTCTCCTCTTCCTTTTATAGGATAAAAGTCTTGAAAAACCCTAAACCATCTTAAAGGTTTAACTCCTTTCACATGTGTAGCCTCCAACTAGATCTGTGTTATGCATCTAGGAGGTTCATTGCATCTAGACACCGTTGTGGATTTGGTCCTGTTGACCCAGTCAAATTTCTCAATCCCTTTCACACATAAGGGAGTTTTATTAAGGCAGCCCATATTTAGCCTTGTTCACATGGGGCATTGATTTACTTTTCTATTTTTGGAGTTTGTTGATCCTCCTTTACAATTTTATTCATGCAACAAAGAAATGAATCAAAATTGTATATTCCCATTAGCTTGGGCTAATTGGGAATATTACAAAAATTCCCAAGAGCATGCAAAAAAATCAATTTCTGCCATTGTTTTGGACTATGTGCTGCGCTTTTGGGAGTAATTTCGAGAGAATGAGTTTTTAAGTATCTTGAAGTGTCCATTTTTCTTGCTTGATGCATCTAATGACAACTATACCTCCTTAGATTTACATTGGTTCCTTCAGAGCTAATTTGGAGCAATGGAAGGCCTTCAAAAGTCCTCTCAAAGGTTGGCACTGTGCTTTTGTCTAATGGCATTGCGCTTTTGTAGAATGGCACTGTGATTTTTCCCGTTAGTTAAATTTTCAAGTTTTCTTCAATCAATATTAGTTTTGTAATTTATCTAGTTTCATGTTTACTTGATGTAATAGAAGGTAAATGGGTTTTTTCTAGTCATTTTGATGTAATTTTGGACCTCATTGATGAGGAGTAGGTCAGTCAAAGTCTATAAGGAGGATTTTTTTAACCTCCCTAGTCATTAGGGTTTTGTTGAGAAATTCATGTAAGTTGTTTCTACACTGAGGGATTCGACCCCTAAGAGAGGGGAAGTTGTTTTGGTCTATATTTATGTGGTTTTCAGTCAAACAAAAGGTTGCGCATCAGAGGGTGAAAGTATTGTATCTCGTACTTCATCATTTTTACAGGAAATCAAAGGACAATCGCAACTATTATTCAAGAATTCTGGTGTTGTGAGTTTGTGATAATGTTTTCTCTCTATTATATATTTATATGAATGATAAGCTAGTACCCTTACCATATATTTGATCTTGAGTGATTTTCGTAAGAGGTTTTAAGAATAATTATTTTAATTAAGCTATGTTTTGTTAGTAATTTCATTTTGTGTATTTTATCTTCTTGATTAATGAATTCATGATATACATGCTCATTATGATCTCCTTGCTCATTCAACCCTACACTACACCGAAGAACTTCTAAGCTATCATAAAGCATACCTATCCTACTCCTATATATCTCTTGCAACTGAAAAGTTCGACGTTTTTGACCTATTTCCCTGATTTTCACTCCTGATCCAGCAAAAAATCCTAAAATGTTTCAAAGCCTAGAGTTGAACTATCTAGCCTAAAATCCATTCTTGTACCAGTCAAATCCTTGGCTGTGATTTTCATAGAGAGAGCCCTCTCTCGTTTATTAGGGCTAGCTACCAAACTAAAAGCTTGATTTGAGGTTACTCTATCGATATCCTTCCAACCTTGGGAAATTATGGAGGCTAACATTTATGGCGTCATTTTCGGGGACGAAAGGATTCATATTCCCTGGGAATGATCATCAAAGTTTAGATTTTATTGTTGATGGTGGACAACGTTTAGATGCATATGAAGGTTGAATCATTCACCTGGCGACTCCAAATTGATCCAAAGACTCCACAGGCAGCAGGATCCAGAAATCGAAATGAGTTCTAAATCTAGAGGGTATGCTCCTTTAAAACGAGATCACATTATAGGTTTTTTGAACTGCATGCCTTGTGTATATTGAAAAACTTATCTGTCAAATTTTAAAGACGAGAAAGGAGATGTTGCTGATCTACATATCATTAAATTTAACATGCATGCATGCAAGTTGAGTGTTCAATTTCCTGAAGATTGTATGATGAAGATTTTCATGGCAACCGTAGAAGGAAAATTGTGATATTGGTATGAAGGCATTCCATCTGCTAGTTATATTTATTCTCTTAAAGATTTTAATTCAACATTCTTTGAAAAATATAGAGAATCTCATCCTTATTTTTGATTGGTTGAAGATTTCTACGAAAATTTGCAAGTTTTCATTCAAAATATAGATAATTATTATGGTGATAATGAATTCATGGATGAAGATTTCCTGGAGGCTTTGCATGATAATCCTTTCCATCACTAAGAAGAACAAGTGTCCTCTCTCTTGGAAGAAAATGAAACCCAACAGGATCTCAATGATGACAATCATATTCCATCTTTTGCAGCTGATTACAATTCACAACAATATTGTGATCATGAGGGAGAACTATTAGAGTTTAGTAGCTTTGATGCACAAGATACATATGATAATGGTCATTTCAGCTGCCCTCTTTTCCTTGATAAAGATCCTAATTCTGAGTTGGTTTTCATTAAGATCCATGGGATTCATCATTCATCCATTGAGTTTGAAAATAATGAACATCAACATCATGAGAATGTAGCCCAATACGATGGGATTAAAAGGGTATTTGATATAGAATTGCATCTTGTTGTGCCGGTTGTGGAAGAGTACATTGAAGGTAGTCTTTTATAAATATTTGATGAATCTGTTGCTCTAGAAACTCCCAATCCAAATTTACATGAAGAAAAACTCATACCTGTAGCTTTAGATTTTGAGGATGTTAGACTTCAGTTTGACCATCATGAGTTGCAAAAAAGTATTGAAATAGAATAGGTTGTTTTAGAGCCTCTTGCACATGATGATTTTCCTCCAGATTGATAAAATGAAGAGTGTGCTTGTATTTATGTTGAAATTAAAGATATGGTAATGTTCCAGATTATTGAATACCCTTTTTCCAATATTTTTCATCCATATGGGAAGATGATTTTTATTGTATTTATGGATCATGCACACATGTTCACTTGAAACTTGGAGTGGCCTATCTTTTGTTTTCTCTACCTGCTCAAGGAAAGTGTGAGCGTGATTCAAGAAAGTATCCATTTGCTCGATTGGTTACACTAGAGTGATCATTCCACATGATTGTATATATGTCTTCAACAGGTTGGCTATTATCATTAAGATTTGAAGCCTGAGGTGAAGGCCCTAAGATCTTGATGGTATGTTTCCATCAATAAGTTCATTTAGTAGTCAGTTTTTTTTAGTCATGTCAATTCAGTTTTCCAGTTAGTTTTTAGTATTGAGTTTGGTCTTTGGTTTTTGACTCCATTCCCAATGGATAAGACTACTTGGTCTATGGTGTTCTTGACACCTCCTAGGAGCTTCCATCCCAAACTGGAGCCAATATTAGTGTCTATCAGTCCTGCCAGTCAGCAGTGATAAAAGGTGCTCTTACAAGGTTTTTGATAGGGTCCTACTACAGTTTTTTATGGTTTCAAATAGGTTTTAAAATAAAAAATTTGTCACTGGTTAGTTTGTCTAGGTATGATTACTACCCCTTTAATTTCATAGTCAAAATTGTCATATTAATCATGCCATCACTCATTGTGATGAGTCATCAGTGAAATGTCTTGATCACTATCTCAGTCTTCATATCATGGCCTATCATGTTTCAAGGTTAAAATCATCAGTTTCATACTCCATTAGGTATCATCATTATGGTCAATTCATCAAAAATGTCATGTAACTAATCCATGTCATCATCTAGGTCATAATTTTAAGGAGTTTTAATAGTGAAAAATGTTCAATAAAGATTTTATAAGTGTAATTTTATTTCTATCAAGATGTAATATGAACAAAAAGGTTCTAAGGCTGCAATTCACTATCAATTCAAATCAAAATGTGTCGAAAGGACATGGTGGGGCCACTACACCACTAAATATAAAATCGATTTCCAAGCTATTGAAATACCGAAAGAGCATCTCATTTTCTCATTCCAAATTCAAGATATATCACTCCACCATCGAAGTTCAGTTCTACCCTCAGAGAAGTGACTTATTTCCATCAAAAACCCAAGTTTCCTCTTGTGTTGCACTTTTCGCTGGCAGCATTGCACTTTTGATAGAGTGTGTTGTGCTTTCTTCAAGGAAGAAAAATATTCATTTCCAGAGGTTTAATTATTAAATTCAGGTTCTAGACCATCAGTCTCAAGTAAGTGGGAATATTTTTATTCTCTTATACCTTGTTCTTCTTCAGTTCATGCTTGGAAAGATCATAATCCCCTCTTCTAGGGTTTTTGTAGCATTTTCTTGGCTTGATAATATATTTGACAAAAATTTTGAGAAAAACCCTCACATTAAAGCTCAATCACCTTAACCCACCTTTCATATACCTTCCTATAGATTTTACCTCACACCTATCTTGCATTATCACCATTTTCCCACAAACCCTAGCCTAGGATTGTAATTTCCCCTTTTGGACCCCTTACCCTCACTCCTTCCATGAAATATCACTTCTCCCCACTTCCTAAAATATTTCCCTACCTCTAAAATTTTCCCAAGAATTTATAAGACCCCTAGCCCATTAATCTTCCTTCATTCCTTAAAACTTCACAAATCCCCTATTTTTCCTTACACTAAACCCTAATTTCCCCTCCCATTCAGCTAGGTTTTACCATGGATTGTGAAACCGATAAGAAGAGGAGGCATAAGGGAGCTCATATAAGTAGGTATGAGCCAACCAAAGTCCAAGAAATCATAACTTCACCTTTCCAAGATCTAGGCTACCTAGGGTTTACATTGCACACAGGGACAATTCTACTTCAAAAATAGTTTAGGAGGTCAGGAAGATGGATTTGGAAAAAGGGAAATAGGTTTTTTTCCATAATAGAAAAAGGGAAAAAAACCTCATTTAATTTATGCACAGGTTTTATTATTTGAGACAAACTCCCAAATTACAGTTGCTACAAGAGGTTTTCTGCAATTTTGGAAAACTTGACTTCAAGTTCATTTTTCAGGGGTTTGGAGAAGGTGTTTGCAGTGCTTGATGACTCTATTGTGTATAAGAAATCCTAAGATTTCCAATGGCACCTTTAGATATAGAAATGGAGCTCATGAAGGCAGTCAAAAGTTCCCTACAAGATGGCACTATGCTTTTCCCTGGGGGCGCTACACTTTTCCAATTTTTAGTGATCAACTTCAAAATTGGATTCTAAGCAAATGGGAAAGTATTTTTGACAACTATAGGAGGTTTTGTTCATAACATACCAAAGAACAAAAACATCTCCCATTTTTTCAAAAAACGTTATGGTTAGAGAGATATTAACTTACCTCTAAGCACTATTTTTCTAGAAAATTTCAAATTTTTGGTGTTTTTGGCTTACAAAAGAAACACAGTTCAACCAAAAGCACAACGCCTTCATGCTGCGATTTTTCCTCAGACCTCCAAATTCAAAAAAAAAATCATTTATAGATAGATAATCACTTATACATGTCAGTTATGTACTTTTCGTGCCTTATCAGCAAAGCGTTTGGGAGAAAATGCCCAAAAAAATGCAAAAAAAGTCACTTTCTATAACTGTTTTGGACTAGGCGCTACAATTTTGTGAGTAACTTTGGGAGAATGAGTTTTATATGTCTCGGAGTGTCCATTTTTCTTGCTTGGGGTGTCTAATGATAACTAGACATCCTTAGATTTTTATTGGTTCCTTCAGAGCTGGATTTGGAGCAGCAGAAGGCCTTCAAAAGTCCTCTCAAAGGTTGGCATTGCACTTTTGTAGAATGGCACTACACTTTTATAGAATGGTGTTGTTCTTTTTCCTGTTAGTCCAATTTTCAAGTTTTATTCAGTCAATCTTAGTTTTGTGATGTAATTTCTCTAGTTTCATGTTGACTTGATGTCATAGAAGGTAAATGGGCTTGTTATAGTCATTTTTATGTAATTTTGGATCTCATTGATGAGGATCAGGTTAGTCAAAGGCTATAAGGAGGCTTTGTTTCAACCTCCCTAGTCATTATGGTTTTGTTGATAAATTCATGTAAGTTTTTACTACACTTAGGGATTTGACCCCTGAGAGAGGGGAAGTTCTTTTGGTCTATATGTATGTGGTTTTTAGTGAATCAAAAGGTTGTACATCAAAGGGTGAAAGTCTTGTAGCTTGTACTTCATCATTTTTATATGAAATCAAAGGAAAATTGCAACTATTATTCAGGAATTCTTGTGTTGTGAGTTTGTGACAATGTTTTCTCTCTGTTATAGATTTATATGAATGATAAAATAGTCTCCTTACCATATCTTTGATCTTCAGTGATTTTCCTAAGAGTTTTTAAGCATAATTATTTTAATTAAGCTCTATTTTGTTAGGAATCTCATTTTGTGTATTTTATCTTCTTGATTAATGAATTCATGGTATGCATGCTCATTATAATCTCCTTTCTCATTCAACCCTACACTACACCAACCAACTTCAAATCTATCACAAAAGCATACCTACCCTACTCCTCCATATCTCTTGCAACTGAAACCTTTCATGATTTTGACCTAGTTCCTTGATTTTCACTCTTGATTCAGCAAAAAACCCTAAAATATTTCAAACCCTAGAGCTGAACTATCTAGCCTAAAATCCATTATTGTACCAGTCAAATCCTTGGTTTTGATTTTCATAGAGAGAGCCCTCTCTAGTTTGGTGGGGCTAGATACCAAACTAAAAGCTTGGTTTTAGGTTACCTCAGTTGATATCCTTTCAACCTTGGGAAATTGTGGAGGCTAACACCATGGACACTAGATAGAAGATTATGTTATTTAAGATGTCCAAATTGATTTTTTTTAAATAATATTAATGGTTCACATTAAAATATATTTTGTCATTAATATTTTTAAATTTTTTAGTACAAGTATTACTCTTTTTTAATGTAACATTATGGGATAAATTCTCTTCCATATTAAATTATAAAACACCTCTCAATACAATAAATATATCTCAAGAAATTAGCTTTTATGATAAAATACTAAAGTATACCACACTATATAGTTAAATTTTATAATAAAATAATAAAATAAACCATTTTATAAATAGATATTTTATAATTTTAGGAATTAATAAATAAATATAATTGTAGCGACCTCCTCCAACATTTATCCAAGATACTCGGTCGTAGACATATGATGAAGATATAATATGATATGATTCAATCCCGTAAGTTAGTTTAAGGAAGTGGAATAAAAAAACCAAAACCAAATTGACCTTCCTCAAGAGCAACAGGACCCCCAAGGGCTAACCAACCACTTCAGGTGCCAAACCCTTGAGTTAACCTGCTCTTTAATTGATCTAGACACCCAGTCGTTGTTAGAAATTGGATAAACCAGCATTCCCCATGTGTGTGGTGACATGGACTAACCACCTCTCGTGGATCCTCATC
The DNA here is from genome assembly GCA_034641835.2 of Pinus albicaulis. NCBI lineage: Eukaryota > Viridiplantae > Streptophyta > Pinopsida > Pinales > Pinaceae > Pinus > Pinus albicaulis. The sequence goes on from CM076573.1 coordinate 765,893,862, forward strand.
TCTGGTGATGCGATCGTTGAATAACACCTGTAGGTTTTGGTCTAACGACAATCATGATCCCCAAAAAGTGGTATTAGAGCGTAGGTCACGAGTTTGGTACAAACCCGACTCATGTTGGGGGGAATATTTTTGGACATTAGATAAACCAACGCTTCCCGTGTGTTTCACGACATGGACTAACCGCCTCTCGTGGATCCTTATCTCTGGCGATGTGATTGTTGAGTAACACCTGTGGGTTTTGGTCTAACGGAAATCATGATCCCCAACAGTCACACCCATTACAAGTCCTCCATGTGATGAGAACCCTCCAATCGCATGCACAAAAATGGAATCCATGCAATTGCAGACTTTTTCATGTACTTCTATGTGAGCGACCCTAAATTTTGAGCCACTTTTTTAGGGCTAGGACTCAAGCCTCTGCCCAGAACTTGATGAAATTATCAGAAATGATAAATAACATGAGGACAAGGCTTCTAATGAAAAACTTGGACAAGGACCTTACCTGACAAGTCCTATCCATAATAGAAATTCCGTCAAACACATCATGAACATGTAATCTACAGGTTATATAAAAAAATATGAGCATAGGGACTTCATACTTATCTAAGAATCATCAAGAAGTTCTAACACCCTCTCATAATAGTTGCAATATCATGTATTAGGTCATGCATTGATTAAAAGTTCAGTTACTAAATAAAACATGATGAGAGCCATAACTCAAGTCTGTCATAAACCATGCTTATAACTAGTGTATAACCAACATATTAACAATGATAGAACAACCATTATAATCACATAATAACAAGAATATTTACACATAATACACAAGAGGGAAAAAATCTTATTAACATATGAAAAATGCAACCAGGTTAGGGACTTCCACGTACCACCCGACCATATATTGGCCTGAACCAAATCTTTCTTTCATCCAATCACCCCCGTGCCATATTCCAAGAATGAATGTGAGACTTACAAAAAAAAACAAGGGATTCCTCAGTATTTACTGTAATTAGTCATATACCAATCAAGTATTCCTAAGCCCAAACCCTCATCTATACAATCATGCTTTACCACAATCCCACCATATACCAGTTCAATGATCACTAGGAAAAACAATAAACATACACTATTAGGCTTTACCATGATCCCACCACATACTGGTCCATAGATCACTAGGCATATACAAGCATGGATGGCTCCAGATATATCTACATAAACTATGATGTATTTGTCCATTTCCACCCTCTAGGATTTTTTGTGTATCCTGCCATTCACTGATGGAGGATTTCTAATCTCAATGAGGGTACACACAACCAGGATTTACTGCAATCCCACCTTCACCAGTCTAAGGATTCCTAGGCCTTATGTTTCTTCCTAAGACCATCCCACTTAGTTTCAAAACCATCCGAAAATCCAACTTAATCAAATAAGAGAAAACCCATCACGAAATGGTTATCTGTAGATGAAAAGGCAAGACTGAAAACCATTTTCACATGTGGAAAAACCCATGCCAATGACAATAAGAGAACCAAATACACATAATAATATACCATGCATGCTAAAAATGACGAGTGTATCATACATGCAACATGGTACCTACAATTAATCTTGTTGTAGTCTCTTGATCTGACCCTTCCTTTCTTGATCTTTGGTTCCCTTTGCCTTAGTTTTCCTTCCTTTGCTTTTTTTGTTCCAATGCAAGATTGGTCCAAGAAAAATATAAATGTGCAAGAGTATGAGAGAGTAGAGAGAATAGAGAGAGAGCTCCAAAAATAAATTGAAAAAAATCCATGAACTTATCCTTAGAAGCCTTTTTATTAATGAGGCCTCTATTTTCTTCATTTTCCATTATTTTCCTTCGTTTTACTCACATGAAACTTGTGACCTTTCACCTTCATTTTCTCCTAATTTTCTTTATTTTCATAAATAAAATGTTAATTAATGCCTCTTTTCCTTTCCAAAGTATTTTCCATTTCCTTTTCCATTTTCCCCTAGCCATAATAAATCAAATTAGCACCCACACAAGGATTTTTTTCCCAACATCCAACTTGGAATACGTGTCCCATGACCTTGGTATTATTTTTCCTTTATTAAAGTTATTACATGGATTTTTAGCCAGGGTTGTTACAAAACCCTTCCCCTTAGGGGGGCATCGTCCTTGGTGTCCAATGACACCTAAAACCAACAAAACTGTTGAAAAACCAAAACATGATGCTTATGGAGCTTTATAACTTAGCTCAATGCAGTATTTACAATGAAAAACCTACTGAAAAAGAAATTAACATGAAAAACATAACAACATGACCCCCTTACTACTTATTAGATGTTTATAACGCAACTCCTAGTGATATTTACATCAATATACATATATATACATATACCAAAACTACTTTGCCTCAAATAGAAAACAATGAAGGACACATAGCCCGCATCTGATCAACCATATCCCATGTAGCTTCATCGGGCCCAAAGTGCTTCCATTTCACTTTAACCTACTTTATTTCTTGGTTCCAGAGCACGAGCATATTTCTATGAAAATATATTGAGGTTCTAGCTGGAATTCTCCTTCCAATTCCACCTACAATACATACCAACCAATAACATGATCAACATACTTTATATATCTTTTAAGTAATGAAACATTGAAAATATCATAGAATTTCATTGTGGGAGGTAGTGCAAGTCAATATTCCACTAGTCTAATCCTCTCAAGGATCTCGAAAGGTTCGTAATACTGAGGTGCCAACTTCACACATGACCCAATCCTCAAGGAGTTCTTCTTGGGTTTGATGCAAAATTACATCTGTTCCCTGACCTGAAAATCCTTAAATGCCCTGTGCTGACATGCATAAATTTTATGTCTATCATGTGCTGCCTTTATATTCTATTTGATAACATGAATTTCATGTTCCATTTCCACTAACATGTTCTGCCTTATCAATACCCTATTCACTGGATCAATCCAACTGATGGGACTACTACAATTCCCTCCTTAGAGTACCTCAAATAGTCTCATTCTAAGTGACTCCTGATACCCATTATTTTAATAAAACTCAACTAGTGGAAGATACTATTCACACTTCCATTGTTGATGCATTACATACATCCTCAACATGTCCTCCAAAATATTTTGACCCTCTCTATCCATCTCTGTCTGTGGATGATAAGTTGTGCTAAAGGCCAAATCTGTACCCAAACCTACAAATAAATCCTTCAAAAACCTGGAAGTGAACTTAGCATCCATTTATGGCATAATATTCATTGTTAAACCATGCAGCCTCACAACGTATCTAATGAATACATGTGCTACATAATTATTTGAATACATAGACTTCAATGGAATGAAGTGCATTTCCTTTATCAACCTGTCAACTACAACGATGACATAATCATGTTGTCTAGATGTCCTTAGAAAACCTATAATGAAATCCATATAAATGACCTACCATTTTCATTCTAGAATCGAAATCGGCTGTAGTAAATCACTTGGATGCTGACACTTTGCCTTTACCTATTAAAAATCCAAGCATATAACCAAAAAATCTACCACTTTCCTCAGATTCGGCCAATATTAGAACTTGTTCACAGCTTTCAATGTCTTTTGATATCCGGGGTGACCTGAATACATATTAACATGAGATTCCCTCAAGAATATTCTTGAGTTCACTATTGTCTGGAACATAGATCCTGTCCCTAAATATGATCAAACCATCCATTGTGAGATGATAGTACACATCCTCATCACCTATACCATGTTGTAACATGTGCCTAATCTCCTTGTACCTATCATCTTGTTGTCCGCCCCATAACATTTGATCCTATAAACTTGTCTCTTATGAACTCATAGTGGCTATATGATTTACCTACACTCTTCTTCTAAGAGCATCTACAACCTTGTTTTCCTTTCACTTAATATACCTGATCTCGAAGTAAAACTCACTGAACGTGGCCAACCATATAGCTTTCTTGGAATCCTTATTTGGTTGATCAAATAAGTATCTTAGTCTACTGTGGGCACTCATCAATACAAACCTCCTTCCGAGAAGATAGTTTATCCACATATTTAATGCATGGATGATCATTGCGAACTCAAAGATCATGTGTAACATAAGTATGCGTTAGGGGATTTTTGAGGTCTAAAATGGACCTCCTAAGAAAAATGTACAACCAAAATAAACTTTATAAGAACCAATAAGATTCAAGATGATGATGTCAACCATGGGGATGATTCACCATTTTTTAAGTAAAAGGGTAAAAATATTAAAAAATAATAAAATAATAAAACTACTTTTTCAACTCGTATTTTCAACTTATCTCCCAAATTTTTTACTCGAATTTCAAGTTGGAGTACTCGTTGGATGCAAAATTTAATTCCTCATCCAAGGAGTACCCATGTCGCATACTTTTGATGGACCCTGCTACATGAAAAAACGTGATTGCAATCACATTTTTCATGTATTTATCATTTTGTGTTTTGTAGGATCCATCAAAAGTATGCAACATGGGTATTCCTTAGATGAGGAATTAAATTTTGCATCCAATGAGTACTCCCACTGGAAATTTGAGTAAAAAATTTGGGTGATAAGTTGAAAATATGAGTTGAAAAAGTAGTTTTTTTATTTTTTCCCTCTAAAATTTGATGATGTAATCAAATCTTATTTTATTATTTCCACTATTGTTTTATAATTTCCTTAGGAGGCCCATTTTAGACCTCGAAATTCCCCTAATGGCTCATGATCATTCAGTCTCCTTTAATCGTAACATAACACTTCTCCCTCCTACATATAAATCATAGGACTCCACCAAACCCTCTCTTGCAAGCATCTGTGAACACCACAAATTCTTTATCCAGATATGAAATCTTGAGAATTGTAGCATTTGTCAACAAGTGGTTCAACTAATCAAAACTTGTTGCACATTCCTCTTTCCATTAAAATTTATTTCCTTTCCTCTGCAATGATGTGATAGGATAGGAAATCCACAAGAATTTCCTAATGAAACTCCTGTAGTAACCTGACAACCCCATAAGTGACCTTACCTCATCCACATTTAGGGAAAATTTTAAGAATAAATTTTTTTCTTAAATTTTAGAAACCTTAGCAAATCTTACGAGTCCCAAAATTCCAAATTCTAAAATGTTTGTTGATATATTTGTAAAAACATGCAAATTTCTAATATTTTTATACATATTCTTTATACAATTTTGGCAATTTTTAAGGTAAAATAATTTATACTATAAAATTTGGGCTTATCATCTTTAGGAAAAAATGGAAATTGGTGAATGTTTTTTTGGGAAAAATCATGGAAAATTAGCCCACTAGCAAATATTGGCCCCTGAAATATTCCATGTCCACATTTCTAGGAGCTTCCCATTCCATGATAGCTCTGATATTTTCTGAGTCCACTTCTATGGCTTCCTTAGAAAGCACATGCCCCAAGTAATGTATATCTTTCAGAAAGAAACTACATTTTCCAAGCTTGGGATTCAACTAATTATCTCTTAGAAATCTCAGTATTGCTGCTAATTGTTTGAAATTCTCTTCCTCTTTCTTATAATATATCCATATAGCATCAATGAACACAATGACAAACTTTTTTAGATCAGGACACAACACACTATTCATTAAGGACATAAAATTATTTGGATAATTCATCAAATGAAATGGAACTACGACAAACTCATAATGCCCATACCTGGTCCGAAAAGTAGTCTTGTAGATATCCTCTTCTTTGATGCATACCTGGTGATAACATGATCACATATAAATCTTGGAGAAAACTATTGCTCCCTTCAACTAATCAAACAAGTCATCAATCCTCGGCAACTAATACCTATTATTAATGGTTACCTTGTTGAACTTACTATAATCAATGCATAACCTGAGAGTATCATCCTTCTTATTTACAAAAAATATGGGTGCAACCCATGATGATAAAGTTGGCCTAATGTATCCCTTGTCAATCATTTCTTTCAGCTGCAATATCAATTCTACTAAGTATGGAGTGATCATCCTGTACGGTGCCTTCGATGCTAGTGCTTCCCCTGGTACCAACTCAACATAAAATTCTACTTCCCTGTGAGGTAAAAAATCTAAAATACTTACGGGGAATATATCCTAAAACTACTATAAAACTAGGTACATATTCAATACCTTTGGATCCTCAACATCCTTACCTTTATCATTGGAAATATGTACTTCAAATAACACACACCCTTTCCCGCGACTGGACTTTTCCTTCATAGCTATGACCATTATAACTAATGTAGCCTTCTTCTTACCCTGTAATATTTTTTGTTATCCATTATCATCCAAGAACTCAATATCCTTATCATAACAGTCCATATTAGTCCTATGAAGATACAACCAATCCATACCCAACAATATATTGTATGATCCCAGTGGAAGTACAATAAAATGTGATGACATAGGAATACCATTCAATTCAAATGCACAAGCTCTTACCCAATGATGAAGTCTTTTCTTTGTATCTGTAGCAAGCTTCACTAACCAATATTTTTCATGTACCTCTTTATTCAAACCACACTTATCCACCAAGTTAGGGTTAACATAGCTATAACTAGATCTAGGTTCAATAAAAATAAAAATAAATTGATCGCAAAGTTCACCACCCATCTTGAAGATAGATGCTTGGTGATCCTCCTGCCCATTATCTAATGTTACATAGATATGATGAATGCTCTTCCCAACATCCCCAACAGTCTACTATTATTTCTCACTTTAGATATGAGGCCTACCACCCCGATTCTGTGGACAATCCTTCTTGAGATGCTCTGTACCACATTTACAACACTACAACTATCTCCTACCATCACCTTTGTTCTGTTGTTCTCCAGGATGAAGTCCATTAAACTTCTTGTAAGGTGCATCATTATCTTTCTCACCTGCATCTTGGGGTCTTGTCCTTTTCGGCTACCATTTACCTTTAGCTTTTTCTTTCCCTTTTCAACCTTGATGTGACTATGTTTTGCACTTTGATTGCTCATAAGAGTGCTTCAACTTACCAATGACTTATTCAAGTGGCCGAGGCTCATCATTCTCAATCCGATCTCTAAATGCTAATGGTAATCCACTGACAAATATCTAGAATTTAGCCTTCTCATCCTTAAGATAGAGTATATACATTAATAACTCTAAGAAATTAGTTGTGTACTCCTCATCTGTCATCAATCCCATTTTAGCTCATATAAATCCTTGGCCTTACTACCATAGTACCTGTTTGACAAGTACTTCTTTTTGAAGAGTATCTTGAGTTTATGCCAACTCAACTCCTCTGTCCTTATTTCTCTGACACACTTCATGTCTTACAATCAGATGTCTACTTTTCTTTTGAGTTTTAAGATATCTATTCTATCCTTCATGTTCTTTGTGTAATCATGAAACTCAAATGATTTATTCATCCAAAGTAACCATGCCTCTTCATCTTATGTCTTCTTCAAATATCCATTAAATATAGGTGGCTTGGATTTCTTGAACTCACCTGGAAAATATCCCCTATCACCCCTCCTGTAAGGATGACAATGATAATGACCAGGATACCTGTCGGAACCAGAAATAGAATAAAACATGTGTCCATCACCTCTCCTATCCAGTGTTTCCAAGAACCTGACATCCCTAATCATGTCATCTCTATCCGACCTGTTACCATATTCCCCATTCGTCCTTTTCTCCTGTCCATGACTAATCCTAAGTGGTCCTTGTCTGTATAGTTATGTCAGACTCTAAAGGATCATTGCATTAACCTTTGCTTGTTTCTCCTATGCCTGAATAATCCTGTTATTATCTACCTTTCAACTTCTTATTTCTACATTCAAACTTCTCAAAGTGTTTATTATATTAGGAGAGTGCCTATGACCATGTTGCTCATTTAATTTTAATACAACAAAACGACCTCCTCAGTAGCTCAGAGGAGAAGGAAACATTGATGGAAGAAATTTCCAAAGTCAAAGACCTATTTTTCCATGGTAACGCACCCCAGAAACTACTAGGATGAGTTATAATGCCTCCTAGATTCTTGCAAGGAGTGTTAATTCCTAGGTTCATTCCGTGTTTTTCCTAAAGGGAAGTGTTACCCATGTTCTATGAGGTTTGAGGGGTGGATTCCAACTTAACTGAATGACATTTCCAGCTTTTTATCGAAGAGTCAGTCTAAAAAGATGGAAACTTGTGGGTCAGTCCTTTGATTGGACATTTTTAAACCCAAATAAGTCATCCAAAAAGGGAAAAAGAAATAATAGCATGGAAACATCATGGATTTTTCCCCATTATAACTAATGGAGAAGAATGGAAAGGTTTGTCACCCCAAATTCTTATAAATTGGAGGCAAGGGCTCATTGTCAAAGGTCGATTGGTTGAAGGTGTGAGGAATAGACATTTTTTAGTGTGAGAAATTATTTTTTGCATAGTTCATTGAGAACTACTTTCTCAAACATTCTCACACTAGGGATATTGAAGAGAGAGAGCTTGGAGTTGAAGGAGTAAGGGAGGCTTGATTAGGTCGATGGTTGTAATCATCCTTCATTTAAGATATAGAACTGCATCTATTTTGTCCACTTGGTGTCTTATGATTGCATCTATTTGATTACTTTTTTGAGATACATGTAATAAGTGGCCTAGACTCATATTATTTCATGTTCAGTTATATGCTTGTCTTTGATTGTTTAGCTTTATAGTATTGTGAATATTAGTAGTTTCTTTGTTTTCTTGTAAGATCCGATCTTGGAGCTAGTGAGTTGGTCCTCCACTACAATACTTTGAGCTCTCTATTAGATTTGCAATATACATTGAGGTAATCCTTCCCTACTTCATCTTTTCAATCAGTTACTTGTATGAACATGCATATGTTTTCTTTGTGAATGTTGCAGCTAATCCGACTGTATTCCTTGGGTCCCGAGAAAGATATTACATCAACTACCACCCATGTATTTTACCCTTAAGTAGAAATGGAAACTTCACTGGGGACTAATCCTTAGTTCCTGGTTTTGATTTCAAACTCTTGATTCTCTTCTTCTATGATTTCTCATTCTTCTCACATCCCTTTTTGACCATTCTATGTGCTCCACAACCATCTTAGTTTCTCACAGTTTTTAGATTAGGCCTTGGTTGACCCTATTATGCAATATAACCTCTGTAAAGCACCCTACTTGTGAACCCCATAGCATTTTAACGTTCTTCCTGCTTGTGCATAGTGTGTTAGTCAAGCATTAACGTAACATATTCTCTATTGGAGAGCGTTCAGCCAAAATTTTTATATTTCACCCCCTGATGTGATTTCCTTGGCTGTTGGGTTGCTAACTATCAGTCATTGGTTCCTGCAACTAAAACATTGTGCTTGGTTGTTTTTTCTACATACTAGTTTTCTTTATTTTTAAGTTAGTATAGTTGCATTTGCTTTCTAAAAGACAAAAGGAAAAAGGAAAAAAATTGTTTTTTTTTTTTTTTTTTTTTCCTGTCATTCTTAGTTTTTCTTATATAGCTGATCTCATTTTATAAATATGTTGGTTTAGTTATTTGTTAGAGAGCATTGGTATCTATCTCTTTTAATGGGTGAACTGCATTTTTTTTATGTGTGTTGTTGCACGGATTTGTAAATGAATTTCTCCACTTAGAATAACTCCATCAAACTGAATTGAAAAGGATTTTATGTATGGTTTGTGTCAGAGTCACATAAATTCCATACGTCCAATCCCCCTCTGAAGACTTAAATGCAAGTACACATGAAATAAAATGCTTAATAAAATGAATCAATAACTCTTTTATGAGATTACACAAATATTAGTTCAGGCTAGGATCTTGGGTTAGGTAGTGTGAGAAAATTACCCAAGATAGAAACAATTGAGACTAGTGTCATTAAAGAGTGAAAATATTGCTTCACTAATACTAATCGGACCCCTCTCCCTCACAAAGGAGTTAAAAATGAGGCAACATTAGTGTGTGTGAGAAGGTAGCCCGCCTTCTATTACATATCCAATGGGCATTTTGTGTATTGGATTTCCCTTTGGGGATGTCGAAACTAGATCAGGGATCTAAGTGTTCTTCCCATATACCGTGCTGTACATGACCATGACCCCCTGGTAGTGTCCTTGATTTTAGGTATCCATAGTGGCCATACTTTAGGGACAAACACAAGGTGAATAGGGCAGGCTGCCTTGGTACCTGACACAAACATACCTAATATGTCTTCGGTTTTTGGGAGGGTTCTCATCTTCATGAGAGTACTTGGACCCATTATCTAAGGTTCAAAAAAAGCTCAAGAGTAATCGTAATTGTACATATGACTAGGTTTATCTGTTTTCTATTGTAATACTAGGTTTTATCTCTAGTGAATGGTGGTTCTTGGATAAGGTATTTTCCCTCTAGCTGCTTGTTGATTGAATTTTAGAGTTTTTTATTTTTTAGGTTCTGGTTTGATTATTAATGAGACTAAATAATACATCACTTTAAAATTTTGATAAAATTTATTGGTCATCGTGGCATCCTTCAACCCTAGTCATCTTTTTAGGTGGAAAATAGGTCTTCCTCCATTAAAACCATAGGAGTTGTCGACTCTCGGTGACCCGTATTCTTCTTTAGAAGAACAGTCTCTAGTGTCAAACCCTATTTCACATGTCGCTTCCAAAGATACTATATTTCCTGAGGATCCTTTCATTGAAGGAGTTGTACCTCCTTATCATCCTCCCGTCACTAACTCTCTTGGGCTTGTGTTTGTTTAGGTAGCACTAGTACTTGTGATGTCTTCGACAACACCCACATCTAATGTACAACTGACGACCAATGGGTTGTTGGCTTTGGTGGCCAAATCAATTTCACATCCACCTCCCTACCTGTTGCCAGTTCTTCACAGCTGTCAGGACACCCTACTAGCCAGAATATGTTTGGTCCCAGAAACTTGGTTATGCCTCCCGTGAGTGGAGTTTCGAACCTTCCAGCCTCCATTCCTTTTGTATCTACTCCTAGACTTCCAGCTACTACTTCTACTAGTATGGCTACCACCCTAGTTGAGTTCGAACCCTTTTAGTTGGAATCCCTTGTTGAGTTCAAATCCCTTGGCCACAATTCCAGGGGGCAGTGTTACCAACACATATATGTCGGGGGGAAATTTGATACCCCTCCAATCTATGGGACAAGTAGGTCCATCCATTGTTAATTCAATTCCTTTTTGTGGTCAAGATTTTGGTGTAGGTTCTATACCATTTGTAAATTATGTGGCCAAAAATATTCCAAAAATAAATGTTTTCATGTCTATTTGGGAAACCATTCCCAAAACCCAATTGGGGCAAGGGGGAACTATTATACTCAGGGAAATCAACCTTTTGTCCCATAACTTAGAAACCCCTATGGACAACCACCTTACATCCCTACATCAATGCTATTAGGAAATTATTATTCGACAAGTCCTGCATATCCCATTCGGAACAATTTGATGGGGGAAACCTATGGTCCTATTGGTCATCCACCACCTCCTTGGTCAGATTCAGGGGTGACCACACAATTTCCATTTCCGAAAAATTTAGACGTCCGTGATTTGTTTAAAATTGACCAAAAATCCCATCAACCACAACCTGCTTTGGCCTCCTATACCACCTAATATTCTATGAGATATCCCTATGTTCGATGGGAAACAAGGGGATGACCCAGCCACACATGTAACCACCTATCATCTATGTTCTGTCTCTAATTCCATAGTGGATGACAATATCTGGTTCAGACTCTTCCCTCGCACCCTCATAGGTAACGCTTCCAAGTGGTACATCGAGTTACCACGTTCGTCAATTAACACATTTGGTGGCTTAGAAATAGAATTTATTAAAAAAATTTAACTCCTTATCCGCTACGAAACCGAAATGCAACTACTAACCATGTTCCGCCAAGACACCACCACCCACATCTTTGATCACATCCATGAATGGAGACATAAGAAGAGGCTTGTCAAGGCTCCAATTCCAGATTATCTATTATCAGATTGGTTCTACAAGTCGCTCATCCATCCCATTGCTAAGGATGTTTCCTAGATGGTGCGGTCATGGAAGACCATTCCATCCATCATGAACAACATCTAGACTTGATCTATTCACAATATGGCGCGATGTATGATTTACTCCCCCGTGCCCCTATAAACACCAATGCTCCCACTACTTAGCAACCTAGAGCGCACGTCGACAGTCTCGTTGGTGCAACCTCTGAGGCTACTGTAAAAAAAATCAGTAGGAAATATTCCTAACTATCTTCAGCTTCCAGTACCGCTACCCAATTGGCTGCTCTTCCAACCACTATGGTAAACTCTGTGCAATATTTTCTCATATTCGAGTAATCTTTGCTAGGTGCAGATTCTACAACATCCGTATGAATCCACATAAATGCATATTTTTTTTTGAGTTTTGACGACTCCTTGGTTTCATTGTCTCTAAACATGATATCAGGGTTGATCCTGATAAGGTAAAGGTAATTACTAAATATCCTGCACCACAATCTATCTTACAACTCCAACGTTTGGAAGTGAAGGAAAACGTCTTACGTCATTTCATCGTAAACTATGTTGAATTGACGAAAGGCTTTATGTGCTTACTAAAGAAAGGGGTGTCTTACCTATGGGATGATCAAGCTCAACGATCATTGGATGCCTTGAAATCAACACTTTTTTCTGCCCCAATTATTATTGCCCCTGACTATTCACGCGAATTTCTCCTTTACATGGAAGCCCCACCATCCTCCCTTGGAATGGTTTTTGTTAAAACACACAATGACACCAGTGAGCATGTGGTTTACTACATCTCAAAAGGCCTCGTTGGGCCTGAATTACAATATTCACATGTAGAGAAGCTATATTTGGCCATTGTCTTTGTTATCAACCATATCCAACACTACATACTGTCGTGACAGACTACTGTCATTTATTTGGAGAATCCCATGAGACACATTGTGTTTTGTCAAATCATTGGAGGGAAATATTCCAAATGGATTATAATCCTCCAACAATTTGACTTCGTTTTTGCTACTGCCAAGCCCAAGAAATATCTATTCTTCACCGAAGTACTGTTAAAACTTCCAAAAGTTGACCTAGATGAAGTAGCTCATGATCCATTTCCTGATGAATCTATCTATCTGGTTGAATCTACTGATCCTTCGTATGGAGACATTATTTTCTACCTCCAAATGCAATGGTTCTTCCCAGATTTAACGTCAAACGACCGTTGTCACATCTTCCATCAAACTCGGCACTACCTCGTGCTGAACGATACACTATATTGTCATGGCACTGATACATTTATTCAGTGTTGTATCACTCTTACCGAGGCAGAGCATGTTTTAAATGACTGCCAAACCAGGGCATGTGGAGGTCATCTTTTAGGTATAACTACTACCCAAGGAATCTTACCTATAGGATAGTATTAGATCGCCTTGTTTAAATATTGTGTTACTGTGGTCCAAAAGTTCCATCCGTGTCAAATATTTACTAAGAAAATGTGCGCTCATCCTGCCCCTCTAGATCTAGTTATTTCCATCGGCTTCATAAAATGGGGAATAGACTTTGTAACATGTAATCCCACTTCCACTGATGGACAAAAATACATCATAGTTGCTATCGACAATTTTACGAAATAGGCTAAAGCCATTACCACTTTTCGAGCCGAAAAGGAAACTGTTGCTCTCTTCCTATTAAATCAGGTCATCTTTCGATTTGGTGTGCCCCACATGATTGTCATAGATCATGGTTCTCATTTTCAGAAAGACATGATGTCGAAGTTAACATCCTTACTTGGTTTTTGACAAGATCATTCTTTGTCCTACTATCCACAAGATAATGGTCAAGTTGAAGCCCTTAATGGCATCCTCAAGACCATGATTTAATGGTTAGAAGGAAACCATAAAACCACATGGCATCGAAAATTATACTCCGCATTATGGGCATACCGGACTTCAGTGAAACATGCTATAGGCTTCATGCCATTTCAACTAGCATACATTTTGGAAGTAGTTCTCCCAATCGAGTGTCAAATTTCATCACTCAAGTTAATTGTTGAACTCTTACCCGACACCACTATCGAGGAACAGTGCTTTCTCGCACTCAATCAGTTATATGAGACTTGTTGAGATGCCGCAATGGCCCTCAAATCCCAAAATTTTTGTGTCAAAGCTCAGTATGAAAAAACTATCAAGCCTTGTTCTTTCCAAGAAGGCGATTTAGTCTTACTCTACGATCAGAAACATGACCTCTTGGGGGTAGAAATACTTCAACAATTATGGCTTGATCCATATTTTATCACTAAGGTTCTTTCTAAAGGAGCCTATGAACTTCAAGACTGTAATGGAATCCCAATCGTTGAGCCTCGCAATGGGATCTATCTAAAGAAGTATTTTGCCTAGTTCTCTAATGGGCATTTTCTTTGTAATTTTATGTATATAAGTTTTTTTTTGGTGTGTTTAGAATATTTTGGATTTTTTCTGAGTATTTTTCTCATATAAGTTCCTTTTTACATAGATGGCTTCGTCTCTCTTTCCATAAGTTGGATATGTGGATGGTTTCGGTCGTCACACATGACACATTTCATCGGCTGCTTGGGTCCTCTAAACACTTGAGTCAAAACTGCTTGGTTCCGGGGGAATCTTCCTTGGCGATTTCACCAACAACATTGTTGAGTATATGTCTATTATTCAACTCCCCACTGAAGTTGCATCTCATGACATCTCCAATCTAGTGGTCCAGTTAGATTCCAATTAGTTGTTATGCATTTGAAAAATTATTATAGCATTCGACATCCTATTTTATTACATTATTTTTAAGGGTATGACTTCTAGAGAGTCAATTTGAATCTATCACTTTTGAACACATTCCTAGAGAATCTAATGCATTATCTAATTCATTGGAAAACTATGTACTAGATTGGAATGTGTCATATTTGTCATAAAAAGAGTCATGCATGACTGTACATTTTCTACATCATAAAAAATTACATAAAAAATAAAAATACACCATCATAAATCACTAAAATATAAATTGTGTCCAGTTTTTTTACATCAAAAACTCCTTAAAACTTGGGTGTTTTATGAAAAAAATGGCTTTGCTAAGCCTCACTATGACATCTAAAAACACTTATTCCTACTCTTGTTGAGCCCACTTCTCATGATAGCTGATAAATACCCTAGATAACCTCCTTAAAGGAACCAAAAACTGCTCTGTAACACCCACTGTATATCGTTGTAGGTGGATCAGGATCTCCCTTATGGGAAGAGGCAGCACACCCATTCTCAAACCTTCCAGGTTCCTAGAAACCTTATGCAAAGTCTAGGTATCATCTTCCTCTTCGGTGGATGCCATGGTCTCTGCTACTACTCCAGCCCCAAGTAGTTGCATACCTCGTCTAGCATGGCGAGGAGCTCCAACTGGTCGTATAGGTGTCACATCTGTGTCAAGAAAATTCTTCATGTCAAAACAATTTCTCCCATTAAACATAAAAATTGCATAAATATTAAAAAGACACAAAAATACTTGTGCTCTAATTTATCATCTTATCTATTGGCCCCCACTGAGGGCCAAGTGGAAATCTCAGCTCTGGATCTCCTTTCGGTTCATCCCAGCATAGGGATAATCCTCTACCATCAGAATCTAGCCACTAAGCCACTTATATAACGCGTCATGAAAAAGTGCCGAATCAGGCCCTCTCCAGTCCGAGGCATCAAGGTGGCCCGATGACCCTACCTAGGCTCCCTGGGTCCAGCTATGCCCATGAGGATTTGAGGCCTCATCAAGGGAACTCTCTCTAGTATGAGTGATACAAATAGGGTACCATACCCAAATTAATTTTGGGCTCGGGTCTTGCAAGATGTCAACTCCCCTATAACTCAATGGACAACACCTTCACACTAGTTGAATGCTTGTGGTTGCAAAAAATCCAGCACCAATAACAACTAGGACTTAGTTGACACATGTTGACTCTTATCTCCTGCCAAGTGTATAATTATCCATAGCACAAACCTAAAAGGTATAGAGGCTATCCAAGCTATAGGCATCTTATTTCTCATTGGCATAGTGTTAATTTTGCAGTGAGATTGGACCAACCCTAGGTTGGTACGGGGATCAACTCTCGATCCTGTCAAGACGGGCCTCAGTCCTCCGCATGATAGGCTGGTAAGAAAGTATATGTTATATTTTTCTAGTGATATTTCATGACCCTCAATCCTAAACACATTATGGTGCTCATCCCATTGCTGGATGATCCAACTAAGAAGGTCTTCCTGCCCTTTGTGGTGAAGATAAACCCCTTTGCGGACATAGGCGATCTCTCTAGAACTAGAGTGGGTCTAGCAACGCACGAGAATATCTAATGGACACTTTCTTAGTTAATATTCAAAGAAGGATGAGTAAAGAGAAAGTAGCTGACACTTCCTGATTCTATGCTCAACACTTTGATGAAGGCCTCGATCCATAATCCTTCAAGCTCGCTCCTCGTTACTTGTGGCGTACGAATACTTGCAGGAGATCAAGAGACAAAAAAAAGGGTGATTCAATAAAAAACATACATTGAACATCAACTACTTAACAGATGAAGGATCATTAGGCTACTTGTATGGATATCCAAAAAAATGTAGAAAGAGAAACACCAGATGTATTACTAATAATATAAAAGAGGGAGCTTAGAACAACGACCTTGATGTCGTAGGCCTACCTTTGGTGTAGTCTGAGTCCAAACCGTGGCTCTTCAATCACTCCTTCTCCCGAATGACAATTTAGGCATTATCACAACATAGGGATGCAAAGGATTAATGATCAGATGGTCCCAACAATGACCAACTAATAATAGAGGGATGGGATCCAATTTATAGGAAGGAAGAGGGAGTTAGGAGCCAATAAAAGGAGGAAGGCCCACTTCTCAAGGGAAAATCACCTATTGATAAGAGCAAGAGATGCAAATGAGTGAGATTAACCATATGTCCACCGAACAATATCTATCTTTCCATTCTGGAAGCTTTTAGTGCTTGAAGCTTCCCCTCCATTTGAGGAAACACTCCCAAAAAGGGTTCAACATGGTTTTTCCAATCAGAAGAGTGTTGAAAATTCTAGGCCAGAACAAGAAAACTGCCATCATCATGGGAAGATAATTAGGATATCATGTGTTATGCTCAAAATTGAAAATTCTAAAAATAGGACCGAACCTGAGAAATTGAAAAGGTCTCGTCATTGTGATTCTGGTGTTGTGAACAGTTCGAAAAAAACTAATGTCGTATGAGGAAGATATCGTGTTTTGTACGTTTTCCCAATCAACAAAAATTTTGTGACTGGGATGCACAGTCAACATGCAGGTATATTCGTGGGAATATTCCCCTTCCTTAAGGCCAATCAGATCACACCATGTGGCTTAATCTGGGCCATTGAATTTGTGGTACGAAAGTGTGATTCTGACTGTTGGATGGTTTGTACATTTTTGAATGGTTAGTTGGATGAGAGATTCATGGCAATCCCCAATGCTACCACGTGTCCTAAGGAGGGTTGATTAAAATCTTGTGGAGGGGGGGGGGGGGGGGGTCAACCCCGCAACCTCTAGCCTACCCGCGAAGACCTCCGACCAGTCCGCCTACGAGTTGATTCTTAACCCTAAGGTATTCCACATTAATATATCATGTATATGTTTTATAAGTGGGGGAGGGGACCACTAGCGGTCCCAACCCGCTGACGGCCCCAAGGAGTGGTCATGTGGACCGTGTTACAACCCCATAGCATTCACCTTAACCGACGACTAGTGGATGAGATCACATGCAACAAATGTTAAAACTGCAACATTTTATATAGCCAACAATTCCTTAAGCACTAACGGCTCTGACATTTCCATTCACATGGCATATGACTCCAGTGATTACATAAAATTATGTGATGGTTCAAACAAACCTATGACATTAAAAATTGATGATGTCACATGAGGACTATTCACACGGTTTCGACATTGCTAAAGCCAACAGCTTTAGAACATTGCATAGACTCCGGGTTCTGTTTCCCTTTTATATGTGGAGTTCAATCAATTAATGCGGAGTTAACGGCGGGGGGGTCGACATGTGACCACCCTGCCCAAACCATTTAACTTTAATTCAAACGATTTATATCACGAGAACTGTAGTGCACCCTTTAATTTAGGGTTTTTTTTTCTAAATTTAGTCATAGTTAAGTACAATATTCACTTTAAGTGGAGCTTTTCTAGCTGACATTGGGAAAAATGCATTGGGAGGTCAAATTTCGACCAATTTGGGTGAAACAAGAGTCTACCTAGATTAATTTGAGCATGTTGGAGCCATTGGTGCAGAGAAAACATCCATTAGAGGCCTGTACACACATGTAATTTATAATTTTGAACATAATGGAAAAGAGGGACATGCCATTGGGAGTTGGACCAGTAGATGTAGC
The DNA here is from genome assembly GCA_034641835.2 of Pinus albicaulis. Lineage (NCBI taxonomy): Eukaryota > Viridiplantae > Streptophyta > Pinopsida > Pinales > Pinaceae > Pinus > Pinus albicaulis. The sequence continues at coordinate 765,912,273 of CM076573.1, forward strand.
CTAGGAGGGGTGAACTGCTTCATCATGCCTACTATGTAAAACTTATTTGCGATTGTATTTCTCTATTATACACTATTTTATGGTGTTTTTAAGGCTTATTTTCATGCTTAAAGTTCCTAAATTTATCTATGTTTCATGGTTAAAACATTCATCCCTTAAGCTAACAAATGGAGACAAATTATACATGTTTATATTACTAAAAGGAAACTTAGCACAAAAAAACTAATACACTCCTTTTAGATCAAGTTTGTATCAGAGCTAGAGATTAATCTCTAGTGTTTTTGTGCGAAAATATTTGTTAACTATTTGCAAGGGCTTTCATGCTTACTAGGCTCAATATTAACAGAGGAGAAGGCAAATTTGTGGAAGCAAGAGGTTCTCAAAGTGAGCCACAGCAAAGGAGGGCAAGATTGCCACATTCTCCACCACCTAGTTCACCTTTGAAAGAAGATAAATAAGCAATAAGCATGCCTCCAGGAGAAGAATAAACCCATGAAGAGGTGGATCCCAAAGAAGAAGAAAGAGTGTTCAGGAAAGCATTCCTTGACATGACTGAAATGGTGAGAGTCCTTTATCAAGAAAGGAATGAAAGACTAGAAGGAGAAGGCTCCAAACTTCACAAGGAAAGTCAGGGATCATTAGGAGGCCATAATGATGAATATAAATCAAAGAAGGGCAATGAAGGAAATTGAGGCAGTGGAAAGTCACCATCCTCACCCTCATCATCATTATCCTCTACTTCATCTCCAGTACACCAATAATTCAAGTCAAAGAACAATGGTAAAATTCCTTTTCTAAAACTTGATGTTAAGTTTGAATTGCCAATGTTTAATTGTGAATTCAATGCATAAAATCTTGATAATTGGATTAGGCAATTGGAGTTTTATTTGAGAATTCAGAACCTTCATGATGATGATACCAAAATCCAACTAGCTTCATTGAGGATGGAAGGTGTAGTTCTTGTTTGGTGGGAATCCAAGACAAACAAGGAGATCAAAAAGCATGGCAGGATTATTCTATCATGGACTAATTTCATTACTGCAATAAAACAACAGTTTTATCAATTAAGTCATATGCAGAAAGCCATAATGAATTGGCAAAATTTTAGACAATTGAAACGACAAAATGTACAAGACTACACCCAAGAATTTAGGAGAAGAGCTCTCTTATTAGGGGTAGATTTACAGAGTCAAGATAATTTTTTCAAGTACATAGGAGGCTTACATAGCTACCTAAGACATATTATTCTCATGTTTAACCCTACAATATTATATGAGGTCACATTTAGAAGCAAGAGGGAAAAAAATTACTGATGAGAGTAGGAAGAAACCTTTTAAGGGGAAAAACAAAGAGAAGACCTCAAAAGGTAAGGGAAAAAAAATGCATTTGTCAAGAAAGAGGGAGAGAAAGTTTTTTGTAAACATTTTTCAAGAGAAGGCCATGAAGAGACAATTTTTTGGAAATTACATCCTGAAAAGAGACCCATGTATAACAATAACAAAGGGAAGCAGAAAAATGCAGCTACAACTCAACATGACTTAGGAGTGAATTTAGGTGATCAAAACTAAAATTATAGCCATGGGATTGAAGAACATGAAGGGGAAATAAATTGAAACAAAACCCAGTACTATTACTTCAAACTATCACGTACAAGCTCCAAATGAAGAAGAGAGAATTGAACTATTTGATGTGAGGGCCATATCCAAACATACCAAGATTGATACATTGTTTGACAGTGGGTCACAAGAGAAATTAATCTCTGAAGACTTGGTCAAGAAACTTAATCTTGAGACCATTCCACATCCAAAACCATATCCACTTGGTTGGATTTGTAAGGATGCAAATTTACAAGATTCAAAGAAGTGCATATTGAACTTTGCAATAACTGCACATTTTTTTGACATAGTTGAATTAGATGTGGTTCTGCTTGATATTACAAGTGTTGCGTTGGGAAGTCCTTACTTGTATGACAGGAAAGCGATCTTCCATCACCATGAGAACAAATACAATTTATTAAAATATGGCAAGGAGTACATTGTTAGAGCACATTGCAAGAAGACAAAAATTGCAATGGTAAATGTTGGACAGGTAAAAAGGCTGGTGAATTCAAGTAAGAATTTTTTTCTTCTAATGATTAAGCCTAAAGTTGATGTTAATCATGAGTCATTTGAAGATTTTGATCCTAAGTTGAAATTAGATTTATATGATGTAGTTGATGCACATCATGAGATGTTTCAGGAGCCAACAGGATTTCCTCCTAAAAGGGAGATTCAACATGAGATTTAGTCACAACAATATTGTCCTCTTCTAAACATTGGCATATATCGCATGTCGATAATGGAGAATGCTGAAATAAAGAGGCAAATCAAAGACTTGTTGGACAAGGGACTCATAAGGCCAAGCACTTCGCCATGCGTTTCACCCATAGTTCTGATTTCCGAAGAAATATGGGACATGGCGCATGTGTGTCGACTTCAGAGCTTTGAACAAGATAATGGTAAAGAATCAATACCCACTCCCAAGGATAGATGATTTTATAGATCAACTGAAAGAAGAAATTTTTTTCACTAAGCTATATTTACAAAGTGGATATCGTCAAGTAAGAATTGCAGTAAGTGATATATGGAAGATTGCATTGAAAACCAAACAATGACTATTTGAGTGGTTGGTTATGCTGTTTGGTTTGCGTAATGCATCAGTAACTTTCATGCGTGTTATGGATAATGATTTGCGTCCATTTCTTAATGAATTTTTGATTGTGTATTTAGATGATATACTCATTTTCATCAAAACAAGAGAAGAACATGTCTTGCATGTGAAAAAGGTGCTTGATGTTTTGAGAAAAGAGAAACTATTTCTTAAGATGTCTAAGTGTGAATTTGGAAAGACTTCTTTGGTTTATTTAGGACACATTGTAGGAGGAGGCGAGTTGAGAATTCATCCTTCTAAAGTGGAAGCCATTGTGAATTGGTCCACTCCAAATACAATAACCGAGGTAAGAAGTTTCTTAGGTGCAACTCAGTATTGGAGAAAGTTTATTGCTAACTTTTCTGCCATAGCAGCTCCTATGCATGAACTTACAAGTGTGAAGAAAGGATTCCAATGGGGAGGCAAACAACAACAAGCTTTTGAAGCTTTAAAAGACAAGATCAGTTCAGCTTCGGTCCTTGCATTACCAGATTTGAGAGCCATTTGAGATAAAAACCGATGCTAGTGATTATGAGCGCAATACTTTTGCAGCATGGTAAGCCTATCGCTTTTCATTCTGAAACATTCAATGGTTCTGTAATTAATTATCCAACATTTGACAAAGAGCTGTATGTGTTGGTAAAAAGAGTCAAGAAGTGGAAACACTACTTGATGGGTAAAGAGACGATTATACATATCAATCACCAACCATTACAGTACTTGGATTCACAAACAAAATTGCAGCAATCACGACATTTCAGGTGGATGGGATTTCTTCAACAATTTCACTTGTTTATAAGTTACAAGAAAGGTATTTTCAATAAATTTGCTGATATACTTTCATGACCAATTATAAGTGCTTCTACTTTGCTTAAAAATGATTCTATTGTACATGAGAGTTAAATAGAACAGTATGCATCTGATACTAATTTTCAAGATGTGTATGCTAGTTTGAGTGAAGGAAATAAAGTTGAGGAAAATGATTATCACATGCATAACAATTTGTTGTTTCATTTGGGAAAGTTGTTTATACCACAAGGAGATAGACTTAGTGTCATGAGAGAGTCTCATTCATCTCTTATTGTTGGCCACTTTGGGGTAAGCAAAAAATTGGCGCATCTACAGAGGTATTGTTATTGGCCTCACATGATAGATAGTGTGTCACGTTTTATAAGAGGATGTTCTATATATACAACAAACAAGCCTAGAAATAGGAAGCTTGGGTTGTACACGCCACTACCGGTACCGTCAAGGCCATTGGAGAGTGTCTCCATGGACTTTGTTGTAGGTCTACCTATGTCAAGAAAACAACATGATTATCTTTATGTAGTTGTTGATAGATTCAGTAAAATGTGTATACTTATGCCATGTAAGAAAACCATTACTACTAAGAAAACTGCTGAACTTTATTTTCAACATGTATGGGTTCATTATGGTTTGCCAACTTCTATTTTTAGTGACAGGGATTCCAGTTTCATTGAGAATTTTTGGTCCAATCTTTGGAAGATGATGGACACAAAGTTGAAAAAGAGTATTGTTTTTCATCCACAAACTGATGGCCAAACCAAGGTGGTGAACATAACCGATGTGCATCTATTGAGAGGATATTGTAGTAAACATCCCAATTTGTGGGATGAACAACTACATTACATTCAACACGCTTACAACCAGGCCAAGCACTCTTCTACAAATACTTCACCTTTTGAAGTCTGCTTTGGGTATTTTCCGAAATCTCCATTAGACTTCATCTTTGAGAAGGATGTTGCAATTGATGGGCATAGTGATATTGATAAGGCTCGAACTTTCATTGAGAAAATTCAGATTATTCATCAACAAGTTGAAGAACAGATTGAGAAAAGTCAAAGAAAATACAAGGAGAGGCATGACAAACATAGAGTTGATCACAAGTTTCAAGAACGAGATGAAGTATGGTTACACATAAGCAAACAAAGGATGCAAGGAGAAGGTAAAAATATTAATCCCATTTGTTATGGTCCATTCGAAATCATTAAACAAGTTGGTAATAATGAATTTCAACTTGACTTGCCTTCATATATGAAAATGTATTTCGTTGTCAATGTAGAGAATTTATGTTTGTATGAGCCTCCTTTAATTGATGATCAAGGGAGTGATATTCAGCTGCTATATATAGAATATTTCTCACCAGAATTCCTGGGCAAGCTCAAGGAGGATTCCATCCTTGACATGAGGACATGCACTTCTAAGAGGAGAAGTGTCAATTATCTTCGAATTGGGATCAAGGGTAGCAAACCAAGTAAGGCAAGATGAATGGAAGTGGAAAAGGTGAGGGATTTGTACCCTCATCTTCTGAACTAGTAATTCAAGTATTTTGGGGTCCAAGAGCCTCCCAATGGATAGGTGTGATCACAATATCATGTATTATGCTCAAAATTGAAAATTCTTGAAATAGGACCAAACCTAAGCGACCCAAAAGGTCTTGTCTTTGCGATTCTGGTGTAGTGAACAGTTCGAAAAACCAATGTCATATGAGGAAGATATCACATTTTGTTCATTTTCCCAAACAACAAAAAATTTGTAACTGGGATGCCCAGTAAGCATCCAGGTATAGTCAGTAGGTATATTATGGGGAATATTCACTTTTCTTACAGCCAATCAGATCACACCACATGGCTTAATATGGGCTGTTGAATTTGTGGTACGAAAGTGTGATTCTGACCATTTGATGGTTTGTATGTTTTTGAATGGTTCATTGGATGAGAGACATGTGGAAAGCCCAGAGGCTGCCACGTGTCCTCAAGAGGGTTGATTAAAATTTTGTGGAGTCAGGTGGGGGTCGACCCCACAACCTCTAGCTTGCCCACGAAGACCTACGACTAGTCCGCCTATGAGTTGATTCTTAACATTAAGGTCTTCCACATTAATATATCATGTATATGTTTTATAAGTGGGGGAGGGGACCGCCAGTGGTCCCAACCCACTGGCAGCCCCAAGGAGTTGTCACATGGACCATGTTACAACCCCGTAGTGTTAAAATTGCAACATTTTATATAGGCGATGGTTACGCAAGCACTAATGGCTCTGGTGGCTACATAAAATTCTCCGACGGTTCAAACAAACTTGCAACATTAAAGCTTAATGTTGTCACATGAGGATTATTCACGCGGTTTTGGCGTCAGTTAAGCCGACGGCTTCGAAACGTTGCGTAGACTCTGGGTTCCATTTCCATTTTATATGCGGATTTTAATCAATTAAACGCGGAGTTAATGGTGGGGGGTTGGCATGTGACCACCTTGCCCAAACCATTTAACTTTAATTCAAACATTTTATATTGCAAGAACTGTAACATGTCCTTTAATTTAGGGTTCTTTTCTAAAGTTAGTCACAATTAAGTGCAGTATCCACTTTTGGTGGAGCTTTTCTAGCTGACATTGGGAAAAATGCATTGGGAGGTCAATTTTCGACCAATTTGGGTGAAACAAGAGTCTACCTAGACTAATTTGAGCATGTTGGAGCCATTGGTGCAGAGAAAATAGCCATTAGAGGCCTATAAATAGATGTAATTTACAATTTTGAGTATAATGACTAAGAGGGACATGCCATTGGGAGTTGGACCAGCAGATGTAGCCCAGGAGGGGTGAACTGCTTCATCATGCCTACTGTGTAAAACTTATGTGTGATTTTATTTCTTTGTTATACACTGCTATATGGTATTTTTAAGGCTTATTTTCATGCTTAAATTTCACAAATTAATCTATGTTTCATGGTTAAAACACTCATTCCTTAAGAAAAAAATGGAGACAAATTGTACATGTTTATATTACTGAAAGGACACTTAGCACAACAAAACTAATACACTCCTTTCATATTAGAAGACAACTAGCTAAGAGACCTGACCTGGAAATTTAGGTTTTGAGCTAAGCTTCTTCAGAAATTATTCAAGGCAGCTTACTTTTAGTCTTCAAATGATATCTTAATGTATTTTTCCTAGGTGTATATATTGCACAGGATTTTTCACAGGGAACTTCAGGATCGGGGACGAGAATTGAGTAGGGTGACATACTAATGTGTAACACCCTTTCATCAGATCAAGTTTGGCATACTTCAATAATCCACATATTTGCAGATCTAATAAGCATTCTAGATCAGTAAGAATTTCTTGTTCCTCTCTCTCGTGCTCTCTTTCGCACTAGATACTCATGGTAATGGCTTAATACCTGCACAATATCAATCTTTATTGGATTAGAAACTAACTTAATCACTTGCATAACAAGAAAACTTAGCTTAATTTTTGTTTGGGCCAGCTAGCGCAGACCCCTGTAAAAAACAGGGCGTGCTAATGCCCTCTACCTTCACAGCAAAGGCATTTAACGCGGCTCAAATCACTGGGAAACCACATTAGCCACCTAATATTTCTAGGGTTTTCCCAAAAACAATTGTTGACCAGTGAAAGACTTGAAAAGACTAATGAATTGTGGGAGGTCTAATATCCTATTAGGAACTGACAGAATAAAAAATGGTTACCCGGATTGTCCACAATCAAGTGCCGAAGTTTTTCTCTTTTATACACTCCAAAGCTCTTTCATCGAATGGAAACAATGAAAATGAAGGTCTGTCATCCTTATTATAGACATTTTGAAAGTACAACTCACTCTAGCTAGTTATTGAAATTGGTGCCCTTTAAATTTCAGCTATGTTTTGATGTAACCATTTGTTATTATATTGACGTTACCGATGTTTTGATGATATTCCGGTGTTTTTTGCAGAGTTGACCATATTGACTCGGAATGAGCATACTCATTTTTGGGAACTTTTTTAGCTCTTTAATCAAAAAATCCCAGAGTTTCCTTCTTCAGGTTCATTAAACTCCCACAAAGAAAGTTATGAGGCATTCATTTTCTATCTTTTTGTAGAGGTTTTCCGTTACACCAAAACCTATAGGTGTTGGTAAACTTCCAAACAGGTAACTAGGATCCCCAGGGTAGGAATTACGGATTCCATGGAGGTGTGGTGATTACTCCAACACTTTTTCTAGCTCTTTAAAAACTGAAAAAAGACACCGAGTTTTTCTTCGTTGGACTCGTTAAAATTTCACGAAGAGGATCGAGTTTTTCTTCATTTTACTCATTAAAATTGCATGAAGAATATTGAGTTTACTTTGTCTTGTTGTATTCATAAAAAAATGAGGCATACATCCATCGAACATAGGTTTATTACTTTATCCAGAATCAATGGACTACCTTACGGAAAAGAAACTGTGTCGGGCAGACTATTAACCCTTTATCGCACTCAGTCATCAACCATGACAAAGGTACCCCCTTGGAGTTGTATTTTACGATATCTTTCATAATCCCTAAACATGAAAACAATCAATGATTTTACCCTTTTGGACTCATTAAGCCTAATCATATGGGGGAGAAATTTTGGACAAAGAAGAGACTCACTCCCTATATTTTGAAGGATGTTTTGGAAGCAATACCTTAAACATGACACCCCTCAACAAGCTCCTCTTTATAAGATTCTCACCGAACCTTACCATTCTATGAGTTTAGCCTCCATAATCTGATGTTCCTGCATCTGTGTATCTTAAAACTCTTTGGTGATTCTTGAGACTAAGCTGCCTGGTACCCTATGTGTCGTGCCTTCTATTGTTCAATATATTCATCTATATTTTTCTTCCTGTATCAACCCAACCATCATATGTAAAAAAAATTTCCGCTGTGTGTTTGAACCATTTCTCTACATTATCTTAAAAAAAAAAAATCTTTTTCCCGTTTCGTGTCAACCGATGTAGGACAAATTACTGCCTACCTTTTGAAAGATTCCTTCCTATCGAATTCAACATCTTATCTAGGAAGGCGATCTAGAAACATATCAGTACCCTGGAACTTGCAGACCTCAGTGGCAGGTTACCTCGTGTTTGATTGGGGGTTTCATCATTGGATCCCAGTCGAATGATTCTACGAGTGTTTGACATCAACACCATACTTCACACTTGCTAGATTGTACTAGGCATATTGGATACCACCATTCTTATTGGTGGTCATCCTCGCATCTGTTATCAGTTTTCATTATTAACTAGTAATCAAACAATTTATCACATGTTTGACTACAACTTATTTATTCACATGTGTATAAATAGGCAATTTAGAGAAGAGGGGGCTAATACCTTGGGTACATGATTACATCACTCAACTTTGTTTCCTCTCTTAAGCTACGTATATTGTTTTCATAAACAACTTGTCATATTGATCGTGTTATGACAAAAATTTCCACATTGTGCTTATTGGTGGACATACTGGTCATATCTCTTCTTGGAGAAATCGCTCTGATACAGCTACTGAGCATGGGAATTCCCGACTCAACACACACACACACACACACACACACACACACACACACATATTTGAAATATTTTTCTTGTTTCAAGTTTCCCATAGTCCTGCAATTCCTCTCTCTCTCTAAAAATGCATCCTAGCTTCTTGCAATGAGAATTAATGCCCAGGTTATGGCCCTGTTTTGCCTAAAGGGCATAATTACCCATGTTCCATGAGGCTTGAGGGGCGGATTCTGACTTAACTAACTGACATTTCCTGCTTTTTCTCAAAGAGTCAGTCTAAAATGCTGGCAACCTATGGTTTAGTCCTCTGAATGGACATTTCTAAATCGAACTAAGTCATCCAAAGAGGGAAAAAGAAATAAAATCATGGAAACATCATGGAATTTTCCCTATTGTAAGTAATGGAGAAGAATGGAAAGTTTTTTCCTTCCAAATTATTATAAATTGGAGGCAAGGGCTCATTGTCAAAGGTCGATTGGTTGAAGGTGCGAGGAATGGAATTTTGTTAGTGTGAGGACTTATTGTTTGCATAATTCATTGAGAACTACTTGCTCGAGCATTGTCACACTAGGGAGATTGAAGAGAGAGAGTGTGGATTTGAAGGACTAAGGGAGGCATGATCAAGCCAATGGATATAATCCTCCTTCATTTTATATATAGAACTACCTCTATTTTGTCCACTTGGTGTCTTATGATTGCATCTATTTGATTACTTGTTTGGGATACATGTTATAAGTGGCCTAGACTCATATTATTTCATGTTCAATTATATTCTGTTCTTTGATTGTTTAGCTTGATAATACTGTGAAGATTACTAGTTTCTTTGTTTGCTTTCAGAATCCGATCTTGCAGCTAGCGAGGCGTGCTTCCACCATAATACCTTGAGCTCTCCAACAGATATGCACTATACATTGAGGTAATCCTTCCCTACTTCATCTTATCAATAAATTACTTGTATGAACATGCATATATTGTCCTTGTGAATGTTGCAGCTAATATGAATGTCTGCCTTGGGTCTAGGGAAGGCCCAAGAGGGATCTTACATCAACTACCACCCATGCATTTTACCCTTAAGCATTAATCTATAGGGATAATCTCGTGAAATGTAATCTACCATATTACTAGTCATCTTTTATCTTCTTCCTACAAGTATACCATGTCAACTAAACCAAAATATAAACATAATCAACATACCTCAGTATAGTTTAGGGAGGATATATCACCTGCAAGATCAACCAGATTAGCACGATACATGTATAATAATAATCACAAATATATATCAACATCCTCTTAGTGATCATCCAGTTACTATGCTTGACAACGACAACTACATACCATGACCTTATGCAGTACAGTCATAACCATAACACTACATCCATATATCCACATAGACAACAATCATACACAACAAACGGATATTCAACCAACATGCATTCATGAAGAACATATCTAGCCAACAAAAACATCAACTTCTAAATGACAACACAATTGTAACAATGACTACCACCATGCATACATAAGAAATACATAGAACACAAGCATATTGAACACATATGCAACCGACATGTATGGAGAATAAATACATTCCACCCATCCAGTCCAACGGGTGAACTTGTCTCTGATACCACTCTATATTACTCTCCTACCACATTTACCCAAGTTGATTGTTCCATTGGGGTAAACATGTGACAAAGATCTAATATGATATGATTCAACTACCCAAGTATTTTTAAGGAAGTGGAATGTAAAAACCAAAACCAAACTGACCTTCCTCAGGAGCTACAGTACCCCCAGGAGATAACAAACCACTCTAGATGCCAAACCCCTGAGTTAACCTACTCTTTAACTAATATAGACACCCAATTGCACCCATAAAAATCCCTCCATGTGACAGAAACCCTCAATTCGCATGCACAACAAGGGTGTCCATGTGATTGCAGAATTTTTCAGGTAGTTCTGTGCCATAGACACCTAATTCTGAGCCACTTCTTTAGGGCTAGGACTTAGGCCTCTTCCTAGAACTTAATGAAATTCTCAGAAATGATAAATAACAAGAAGACAAGGATTCTAATGCAAAACTTGGACATGTATCTGATCTGACAAGGCCTAGCCATGATAGGCATTCCATCAAACAAATCATGAATATGTAATTTACAGGTCATATAAATACATCTTAGCATAGGGACCCGTACTTATATGAGAACCATTAAGAAGGTCTGATTCCCTCTCGCAATAGTGTTGGACATTGGATAAACCAATGTTTCCTGTGTGTTTTGCGACATGGACTAACTGCCTCTCATGGATCCTTATATTTGGCGATGCGATCGTTGACTAACACCTGTAGGTTTTGGTCTAACGACAATCGTGATTCCCAACAAGTAGTGTTAAAGTGTAGGTCATGAGTTTGATACACACTCGACTCACATTGGGGGGGATATTGTTGGAAATTGGATAAACCAACGCTCCCCGTGTGTTTCTTGACATGGACTAAGCGCCTCTCGTGGATCCTTATCTCTGGCGATGCAATCCTTGACTAACACCTGCAGTTTTTAGTCTAACAGAAATCATGATTCCCAAAAAATAGCTGTAATATCATCTATTAGGTCATGCATTCATTAACATTTCATTTACTAAACAAAACATGATGAGATCCATAACTCAAGTCTGTCATAAACCATACTTATAACCAACATATAACAAACAAATTAACAATGATACAACAAATAACAAACAAATTTACACATAATACACAAGAGGAAAAAACCCGTATTAACATATGAAAAATACAACCAAGTCAAGAACTTCCACGTACCACCCAACCATAAATTATTTAATTTTAAATATGTATCCCTAACCTTAATTTTATTTTACCTTTATTAATTTTATTACCTATATTTTTAATAAAACTTGTTAAATTGATCAATTACATTTATATATATTTTTAAAGCAAAATGATAAAAATTTCGCATTTAATTATCGACACACAAAATAATCCACAATCCGCAATCAATTGGATAAAATAATCCACAATCAATTATCAATTGCAGTTACGTTTATTATTATTTTACAACTCTCCAATACATATCTTGACTTTCTAGAACTCCTAATTTGAATGGACAAAATATATGTTTCCCTACTTCTTAAAATTTTCTTGTTTGGGGATTTAATTGAAATGATAGGTTTCCCTACTTCTTAAAATTTTCTTGTTTTGATTTCATTGGGAAATCATTATTTAATGATTTTAAATTTGTTTTTTTAAAAAGGAAATGGTGAAATTCACAATTTTAAGGTGTTTTCTCAATTGTTTGGACAATATTATATCTAGCATATAAAAGGCACGTGAGTGAACAAATCTTAACGAAGGACGAGCATGATGTCTCTCTTGGAAGTGGTGCTCCATTAGATTGGGAAGAGAGAACAATTCTTCAATTATGAAAAGCAAAAGGAAGTTTCAAGGCAATCAATCACCACCTGATAAAGTGGGAGGTTGATCGTTCCAAAATAACTATAGATTGAATTCGTGTAAATGTATTTAAATGGGTTTTTATCGTTTTATTATTTAAATAAATTTTAAAATGATAATTTATTTTTTTAAATTAAATTGGGTGAAACTTAAGGTTTATAGTAAATTTATTGCGTTGAAAAGTTCCTTTTGACAATATAATGAGTAAGATGGAATTTCTTTATGGTTTATTTATAATTGTGTTTTAAAGTAAAATTTTCAAAATTTTAATTTAATTATTAATAATTATATATAGAATTTTAATTTAATTATCAACAGTTACTAGAGAAATTTAACTTTCATAGAATATCTTATAATATTGTTAGTAGTATAGGATAATTTTTTTTATTTTTTTATTTTTTTATAAATTTGGTAGAGCTTTTCTATTTTCTATTTATCAAAAAGCAAGTTGCTATACAAACACTGAGTATGAGGTAGCCTCAACCTACCAGAAGGAAACCAGGTTTGTTGGCCACCTGAGGCAGTTAAAAGCCAACCAGTATTAAAATTGGTTTTTCCTTCTACTTGCTGCTATGACTACTTACTATGTCTATAAAAGTTGCAGTTTAAACAAAAGCTATTAAAACTTTCCGCAAAAAATATTTGAAACTATTAAAAGCTAATATTATCCATTAGAAGAGTCAATTGGAGCCAGGTCTTTTGCAGTGGATCTCGGCATCTCTACTTGCTACATTACTTGAAGTTGACGTTCAATCCTCCCGATTTTTTCCATAGCATGATACTGAGACATGGAAATGTCTCGCATTCCTTTTTGATCTACTGCAATTATGAAACCACTGTTGGGTTTCCCTCCGTTTCCTGCGTGCTTGTCATGGCCTTTATCAAGACAGATTTGAGTTTCCAATAAGTGTTGACAGATTGATGAAACAGAGATACCGTTCCTGTTGTATTCCCTGGGTCACAGAGGAAATCCATGGTTTCCTCCTACTGTTTGATGTCCTCATCATCATAGTTGCTCTCTCTTTCCCATCCTTGAATGGTATTGCGGATATGTATTGGATTACCTGATTCATAAAGATCAGATGTATTTTCTAAAACTTGTTTAGTAGTTTTCCTTCCACGCTTTCTTGGTCCATCATTCTGTATTGTTTTCTTTTTATTTCCTTTTCATGTTCCTTTTCGCTTCCGTGTTTGTCCTTTTTCCATAATAAATCGGCAGAAAGATCCCCCTATAATAGTGTAAGATAATCTTGTATATGGCAGAGAAAAATCCATAAAATAGTTCTGGTGAGTGTTGGTGAATCCCTCAGGTGGAGCCTCATTCATTACCGTGCAAATAGTAGTATGTGTGGCAATAATTTTTTCTACATAGTCCAACTTGTAGAAAGGAAATTGCATGCACCACCATTTATGACTTGGGAGCCACAAAAAACAACTCGGCCAAGACTGAAATTGAGGGAAAACCCGACTAGGGCAACACAGATTACGACTGGGCCAACCTTGACATTGACAGAAGACTTTCAAACTGTCATGACTATACATGTAGGCCTGCTCATAAACCTGAAGATACTTTTCATGAACGACATGCCAGGAATCAAACCCCCTAGAATTATTTTTCATGCAATGCAAACAAAGTAAATATAAACTCAGACCATACGACTTTACCATTAGACCGGGCTTTAAACTTTTGCAATGATATAGGCCGGTTTTAGATTGGGATTGTAGCCGGGGCACAAAAGAGAGGGTCTTTTGTAGATGGGTTTCTAAAGCAGGGTTCGATTTCCGTGGCTAGAATTATGAGGGGTAGCATGCAAGCCTCAACTACCAACCAGTCAATTAATTTAAAAACACAAGAACAGAAGATCCTACCAGACTGGTAATATATCCCATTAGAGAAACATAACATAGCACATACTTCATTACAACCATCAGCTTCGCCTTCAATGTTTAGAACTGGAACAGGGAATTGAGATACGAGGGTAACAAGGGCCATAACATACCAATTAAGCTGGCATCGATGTTGCTGCAGAACTTCCTCTGCTCCTCCGAATTGATCTCCAAACTGGCTTTCACTAATATTCCCTTTCTGCAATTGTGTTTTATGCATTACCCCTCTCCACATCCGGTGTAGTTTCCCATTCCTTTCTGACACGCTTTGATGGCTTCAGACATTTTTATTAGTTTCCATTAAGCTGGATCATGCCAAGGACAGGCCCCCTCCACTTCATTAATGTTTAACCATGATGGATGGTAAGGTGTGCGCCTCCACGTGGCACCGACCTTCGTCCATCCCTTTCGTCGTGGCACCCCGATTGGGGGTTGTTAGCCCTTTCTTTGTCTCTTTCGAGGATGATCTGTAGCAAGTGTAACTCTATACTCCAAGCCTGATGATGTTGATTAATGTGTAACTATCAACCTTCATTCTTGCAGCCCCAGTTGGCTAAATAATCAACATCCTCATTCCCCACTCTACGGACATGCAAGGGAATCATATAACCAATTTCTTGTATAATTTGGCCAATCTCTTGAATTAATATTGTTGTGCACCAACTTTTTATTATCTCATCCCAGCGGGTTCCTTGTTGAAGTTTTTGCAATACCCCTGTTACCATTGCTAAATCTCCTTCAACTATAACTCTATGGTAGTTCTCCCGAACTACAATTGTTAAACCTTCTTTAATCGCCATTAGTTCAGCTTCATTATTTGTTTCAAATCCAACCTCCATTGCATATAACTGCATATAGAGCCTCGAGAATTTCAAAATAAGCCTCCTATACCTTCTTGCCCTGGGTTTCCTTTGGAGGCTCCATCATAATTTAATTTCAAAAATCCTGCTTGTGGGAACTGAAAACTGTCTATTGGATTTTTCCATTGGGGTTTGAACTTCCATAATTATTTTGCTAGCATTTGGGGTTTTAATTTCAGCCTTTACAGGACCCTATTCTCATTATCAGTCATCGTCCAATCTTCATCAGACCATTGTTATGCTAAGATTTTTTCCCAAATATTTTCCAATATTACCTTCCATTCTTGGGTTACATCCCTCTCTTCATCTCTAAAAATTCGATGGTTTCTTTCTTTCCATATTCCCCAAAGTAGAAATCCCATCGACAGCCTCCATGTTCAGTTTAGGACTTCACTTTTAAATCCCCCTTTTCGCCATTTTCTAATAGTCTCATTTATGCTTGTAATATCTCTATCCGTTTGTTGAAAAATCGCAACATTGTTCTGCCATAGAATCTCTACCAAAGAACAGGTGTTGAATCAATGTTCTATACTTTCCTCCTCCTTTTTACATATTTTTCAAAGTGATGGGTCTTATATTCCTCTGTGCTGCAATTGATCCCAAGTCAAGATATTTCGATGGCTTAGTAACCAGAGGCAGTATTCTACTTTCGGCTAAAATTTTTCTCCACATATTTTTTTCCATATTGGGACTGCTATGTTATGATGATTGTTTGATTTTATAAAGTAGCCTTTTTCTGTAGTGAACATGCCTTTGTTCTTGTAGCCTCATCCCAAAATGTCTTCCCCAATTGTTGAAACCAATTTCCTGGTTTTCATTTCCTTCTCGAAATTATTCCATTGTGTTGTTTCTAGGGCGTTCCTCCATTGCCCTTTTCCTTCCCATTTCCGCCATTGACTTTCTTCCTCTCGACACTAGTAATTGATCACTGATCTTTGGTTTGGTAATTTTGTGAAGACAAATATTTCTCCCAGATCAAAGCGGATAAATAGTTTCTCCCTCTGTTGCCACGAGTCCTACCAAAAGAGATTTTTTCTCCCTCCTCAAATTTCCCAGAAGCTGTGTTGTCTTATTAAATCTCTGTTGATCACCACTAGATTCTAGATATTCGAGCCTTTTGGAGTAACATCTACTTTCACCTTCCCCATAAATATTGTGGGAAAATCATATTTCCTTTCCCAAATGAGTTTCCAAAGATCGGGTCCACCTTGGAGCCATCGCCACCATAACTTAGCACCCATTACCTGATTCAACACATAGGGGTCTCGAAGGCCCAATCCACCTGCATTTTTTGTTTTAATGAGTTTTTCCCATGATAGGAGAGCCCATCTTCTAGTATCTTGTGCTCCTTGGCAGATAATGTTCTTTTAAATTTTCACCATATTATTGCAGACTGTTTTCGGTGCCTCTCTTCCTGACAACTGATATATAGGGATGGCTTGAAGAACAGATCAAAGTAGTACTACTCGACTGGGTGCATTCAACGTTATGAGAGCCCAATTCTGAAGTCGTTTGTGGATGTTATTAAGAATATCCGTCCATCCTACTACCCTGAGGGAGGACAGATTAAGCGGGAAACCTAAGTACTTCATTGGAAAAGTTCCAATTTAAAAGCCAAAAGATCTGGATAGAAATTGTTGAGTAGCATTATTGGCATTGAAGAAATAAACTTTTTATTTTTCATTATTAATCAAAGTTCCAGAGGCATCCATGAAAATTTTAAGAATTTCAAAAATGGCTTTTACTTCCCTTAGCAAAGTCTGACAAAATAACATAATGTCATCTACAAATTGCTGGTGCGAGAGAGTAAGATCCAGTCCCCATAGGTTCAGGCCTTTTAGGCATCTTGCTGCTATTTGAGATTTAATGAGATGACCAAGACCTTCCGCTGCTATGATGAACATGAATGGTGAAATAGGGTCTCCTTGATGCAGTCCTCTAGTTACATTAAAAGGCTGGGATGGGGCTCCATTAAGCAAAATGGAGAAGTTAGGGGAAGAAATACATGACATCAACCATTGTATCCATCTTGAATAAAATCTAAAAGCAGAGAGAACTGCCTTCAAGTAAGACCATTTTAGACAATCATAGGCTTTTGAGAGATCCAATTTGATCAACATACCCTTAATTTTTTGAGTTCTGAGAGAATGCATTTCTTCCTGTACATTAACTATCCCATCCAATATTTGTCTTCCCTTCACAAATCCTATTTTATAAAGGGATATAATGTTGAGGAGAATTGGTTTTAGTGAGTTGACCATAATCGTTGAAAGGATCTTGTAAATTACATTACATAATGCTATAGGTCTGAACCCTGGAGGAGTATCCATATTATCTTGCTTAGGGATGAGTGAGATGAGCGTTGAATTTAATGATGGGTACACATTCCTTGTTCACCTAGATTATTCAAGCATCTCCCAAATATCCTTTCCCATAAAAGGCCAATTTGCTTGATAAAATTCTACTGTAAATCCATCAAGCCTCTGAGCCTTGTTTTTTTGAAGATTTTTCACCACCTCTTCCAAGGTGATTTCTCTCATTAAAGCTAAGTTCTGATCTTTGCTAACCTTGGAAGGAATATGACGAGTTATTCTATGTATAGCTGCTTCTCTATTGAGAACTGGTTCAGTAAGCATGTCCTTGAAATGGTTTACTATTAGTGCTTCCATTTCTGTGTGTTTATAGATTTAATTTCCATTTGCATCCTTCAATGAGAAAATCCTATTATGTTGCCTTCTTTGTATCAAATATTTATGGAAAAAGTTTGTATTTTTTTCTCCTTCTTTAAGCCATTGCACCCATGATTTTTATTTCCATAATATTTCTTCCTGCTTCCTCCCCTCCTCTAGTTGACTCACAAGATTCCATTCTTCTATGACAAGTTCTTCTGTGAATACTTGTAAAATCATCTGTTTTTGAATTTGTTTCATGTTTTCTTGCAGTCGATGCATAGTTGAATGGATGTTTCCAAATTCTATTTAATTCCAATTTTTATTTTTATTTTTTAAATTTCTCAACTGCAACTGAAACAAATGCATTTTGTCCCTTCCCTGAATGATTGTGGATTCCCACCATTGTTTTTCTTTTTCCATAAAGGTTGGATCCCTTAACCAAAATAATTCAAATCGGAATGATCGGTTCTTTGGGCCTTATTTTATATCAATTTCCAAACATATTGGACAATGTTCTAATCCTAAAGAAGGTGTGATTGTAGCTTCATAGTAAACATATAAGCTAACCAGTTCCTATGATACTACAAATATATTTAATCTAGATGCTATTTGGTGTGCCTCCTTGCTTCTATTATTCCAAGTAAATACACCATTTATAGTTGGTATATCTACTAATCTAAGGTCCGTAAGGAGGTCTCGAAATGACTCCATTTCCGGTTCTTCTCTTCTTATTCTGCCTTTCTTTTCTATGAGATTCAAAATCATATTAAAATCTCCACCTATTAACCTATATTTCTCTTCATGCAAAGATCGCAGAGTTCTAATGCTATTTAAAAATGCTTCTCATTCTCCTTGGATATGAGGGCCATAAACTGCTGAAATCATTAAATGTTCCTTAGTTCCCACTTGTCTGAAGTGTCCAGTGAGGCTACGTGATAATCCTATCCAACCGTCTACTGTTACTTCAACAGGGTTCCATAATATGGCAATATCTCTTGCTGTTCCTCGAACATAATTGGCCATGACTTCGTAATGTGGTTTAAATCACTGTAGTATGGTAGCCAACTTTTGAGTAGAGACTTTTGTTTCTTGAATTAACATGACTTGTGGTTTTTTGAATTTTAACTTCTCTTTTAAATATCTCTACTTGCCTTGGCTGATCAGGCCTCTTATATTCTAGGAGAGTAATTTCATTGGTAAACTTTTGGAATTTGTTGGAATATCATTGTTAACGGCATTATCTTTCCAGTATTTACTAACATTTCTCTCACTAATTGGATTGAATCATGCAAAGTTCTTCTTCCTTTTTTCTTTCCCAGTTTTATTTGAGTATTTTATTCTTTAGTGGAATTATTCTCTAGGGTACTTACTTGTTTTATGGCTTGAGCATTTAAGTAATGCTTGAATTTTTCTTTGTATAGCTTCTTTTGATCTTCTGGGATAAATCTATCAACTAATTTCCTCCATTCATGTAATAGACGTTTCAGTACCTATTATTCTACACTTAAATCCTCTTTCTGTTGTTCTATTTCCATTGGCGTTTGGTACACTCCTGTTATTTCCTCAATTTCTTATTGTTCTTGGGGTGCTTTTTGTTTTGCTGCCAACGTTTTCTGTTGCACCGTTTCCTGACTTAGGACTGAAGTTTTTTCCATAACTTTAGATGTTTCCCCTTCTTCTTGTAGAATCTCTTATCAAATTTGGCTACTCTTTTGTTTTAGGGCACTAGTCCAACTCACATGTTTCCTACTGTTCTTTTTTTTGTTGCTGACAGTTACAAATCCATCATCTTTTTCTTGGAGCGCTTCATTGCTCGTTGGTGGTTTTCCTCCTTGATTTTCTGGGATATATTGAGAACAAATTTTGTATAAGTGGCCATACTAATGGCAACGTTGGCAGCGAAACGAGATATTTTCATAATCGAGGGTTTGTTGCCAAATATTTCCTTCATATTCAAGTTTTATTGATTCTAGAAGTGGTTCAGAAATGTTCATATACATGCATATGCGAAAAAAGGAATTATACCTACCACGACAAGTTGTTTCAACAATTTTCACAAAGCTCCCTAAGGAATTACCTATTCCTTCTAGAATGTCTAGATCCCAAAATTCCATTGGCAGAACAAATAGTCTTACCCATACTGGTGCAGCCAGAAATTTTTCTTCATCAGGGTTATAACATTCTTCCCATTACCTGAGGAATAGTTTGTCATTGTTGTAAAAATATGGCCCTCCCTCAAATATTCATTCTTTATCCAAAATATTTGTGAAGATGACTGTAAAGAATCCTCATGGTCCAAATTTTAGATCAAGATGTCCTTTTGATTGCCATTTTTCCTGAATCCATCTCAATAAGTCCTTTTCGATTGGCCATATGCTAATGAATTTTAAAATGAGTGGATGGTCTTTCATATATCCTCTATACTCATCTATTTATTCGACAAAATGACAAATCTAGGCTTCTTCAATGCCCGAGGTAGGCATTGTCCCTTGGTTTTTGCTTGCCACTTAGCACCAAGAACCGGTCCACCTTTCTGATTTCCCCCCGTTGCGAATTTGAGGGTCTACTACTCTGTTCCCTAGTAGGGGTGTCTGCTACTTTGTTCTTAAATGTCTATATAATTTTTTTGAATCAATAATAATAATAATAATTTAGTTAATTTTTATGATAAATTTTGAAAACTTGAGATATATGATAAAATCAGTGTTTTGATGCTTATTATGGATTGATGCCTATTGGGATTCATCAACCATTTAATTTATATGGATTTTAACCTCCACATAATATTTTACAATACTCTTAGTACTAGTAACATATTAGAGGTTAAGCTTTATCTCAAAATTAGTTATGTTATTCATATTTTTTTGATTATATTTATTAATTAAAATAATGTCATATGAACATGAATTGTAGTTTTTGCACATGTGGTATTGGTAATCCATAGTATTTGTCCATGAAATTGTAACAAAGCCTATTCATCGATTAATAATATGCCAAGAGGCGTTATGTCCATGGGCTCTTGGATAGACGGTGATTAGGTGCTCTGTTAAGGCACTCCTTGATGTGAAGTCACTTGTTCAATACCCCAACCCGATTGGGGTGATATATTGGACATGACGATGATGATGTAGTCCCGCCCAAACTTAGAAAAAGAAAATTGTGCCAAGAGGCTCTCTATAGTTGAGTATAGGAGAGATGTTGTATTGTTTGTAAATGAGTATACACATCTTCATTTTGGCTCAATAAAATATTAGGATAAGGAGATGTTGTAATGTTTGTAAATGTATTTGGAATTGATATGGAAATTATTTATATGACATGGATTAATATAAAAAAATCAATATATGCTCATGTAAATAAATATATTTATTTAATTTTACTCCCCACCATAATTTCAACAAGTCTTTTCGGCAAAATTAGAAGAATTGAACCTATTACCTCTCAATAACATGCATACTTTAACAATGAGGGCTCAACCAATTGGGCTAACCCTCAACACTTTTATAACTATTATTATACTATAATGATTTATGATATTGTTATAATAGATTTAAATAAGCTACACATATTACATGATTTTAAGCTTTTTGAATGTCTTGGAGACTAAGGTGATGGTTCCCTCATGGAATTAATTAAGGGTTTGTCAAGAATAAACTTAAAAATGATAGAAAAACATGGGAAGCCTTCCATCTAGCATATGTTTGGACATTTTTATCCAATTTTCTTTATTGTAACTTGAGATATGGTTATAAGTTTAGGTATTTGAAGAATATAAAGAGTTTTAATTTAATATGTATTTTAATATTATTATTAAATCGAGTATTAATATAAAATATTTAATATTAATATATTGGTATATTAATATTATAAGGTTTAATAACTTTATATTAATATAATATTAGGTTTAATATATTATAATATATTAATTTATGAGGCCATAAAAATTTAATATAAAACAATATAATGTAATGTAATATAATAATGAAAAATATTAATATTATAACATTATATTATTTTTATTTTCTAGAGAAAAAAAACCAAAAATATTGTTTATATAAAATCATTTATATCTGTATATGCATGTAACAATTTGGAGGCTATTGTAGCCCCAAAAGGATATTTATATCACACTGTTAGAACCGTTAAAGAAATTGTGGATCTTCTGAATGTGCATGCGTACAGGATTAAACGTTGATAATTAACCTAGGGTTTGTGTTGTGCAAGTCAATTTGTGTGTTAAAGTAGATCTCAAGGTGCCCACTTCATTTAATTCTCTCTCAAGGTGTGGAAACCTGATTCCAGCACCCCCGCCCCCCCCCCCCCCCATACTTCTTTGGGTGAGACTTTGGCCTGCGCAATCAGGTCATTGCCAAAAGGGCCCTTGCAACCCTAGCATTTATTGCTTCTTTGGCCAAAAAAATTTACCAACCCTGATATTCCTAAAAAATGTGCTTTTTTTTGTCTCTTTTTCACTGATGATCTTCCTGTGATGATATTTCCCTTTTTTACTTTACCTCCTAGCTGATCTGGTGGCCCTTTTGGTCTTCTTTGTAGGAAAGTGACAACTCGCCCGCAAACGCCAAACTGTTACATGCATATATAGATAGCCTGTGCAAACGTAGGCCCATCTCACCCTGAAGATGCCAAACCCTACCTCTCGCTCGACACCTCAACTCATTTTCCTGGGCACTGCGCAAGCAGGCCCCCCAGCTCGCTCGCCCAATGTGCAGGGGCTACCTATTCCTATGGGCGCTACGCAAACAGACAACATGACCTGCCCAGAAGGCATGTAGCCTGTCTGGTGCTGCACTAACCGCCGTTCAAGCTCATAGGCATTGTACAAACTTCCCGACCCGACAACTCGAGCAGAGGTGCTGCGCAAAATCCAGGAAAGTGCAAAAAGTGCAAGAAAGACCCCTGCTGCCTAAAATTTTACTTTTTAGGTGTTTTCAAGTCAGAAGTAGGTTGAAGAAAATGGTAAGTAGAAATTTCTATCGATCTCCCAAGAAAATTTACATAATCATCTTGTTTTTGTCTATTTGTTGAGGTAAAAACCCTAGGAGGGTGAAACCCTAGGTCAAAGTCACAAAGGAACCTTGTTCTTCTAAAAAGAAATTTTCAAACCAAATTTGATAGCAGGGGTGGGTAAGGTAATTAAGGCTGTTACTATATTCATGGTTAAACTACTCAAGCTGCAAAACCACTCACAACCTCAGAACTCATCTCCTTAGCTAAAGTTGACCTCATCATCATTTCTCACTTAGTTTTTCCACTAAACCTTAATTTTCAGACCAGTTTCTTCCATCACCATGTCAGAGATTGAAAACAATAGTGGTAGTGGAGGAGGTCAAAGGCCTTCAAAGACAAAGCACAAGGGAGGGAAAGTTAATAGGTTGGAACCCCAAAATATAGTGGCTATCACATCTTCTCCTAGGATCTTGTCATGCTTTCAAAACATAAGGTATTTTCAGTTTTGTGAGAAGGTCAAGTAAGTAAAGAGAAATCCTGAGCTTACAAGGCTCCTCATCCTAAATTTACAAAACAAACATGCATACCTAGCAAGGGTGAAATTTGAGATTTCAGCAATGTCCATATCCGAAGTCACTGGTATCCCTTCAGTGGGTGAGAAATGGTTCAAGAATGGTAAGCTAGAAAGAGATTTATTTTTTCCATTTGTCAAAAGGAGGTATAGAGAAGGTATTATTACAGTTTTCCCTTTCTCACATCTCAAAAACAGGTATGCACCCTTGATTTTGGCTATCATGAAATACTTCACCTGTGAGGGGAGATACTCCAAGGTCTATACCTATCATCTTAGACTCCTTATGCATTTCATAGGGGTTAAGGCACTTGACCTACCTTACTATCTCTACAGGAGTGTTATGAAAATGTGTTCTATTTTCCAAAGGAGGAGTTACCCCCAACAAATGTATAGCTTGTTCACCATTCCTTGATCAATATGGTGGTTATACATCATCTAGAGTAGCAGGGTGTACCTTGGGATTTTTTCATAAACAATAAGTTCTTCTTAAACCCACAACATCCTCATCAAACAAAACTTCCTTCCTCATCGACACAAGTGCCCTCACCACAAGCACACATCCATTCCTCTCCTTCTCTTGATGCATCAGGTGAAGCAGGGAGTGCAAAATCAAGGATCACATAGAGATCAGGGTGAGGGTGAAGAAGTCAATGAGGCAAACACAAAAATGTATGAAGAAGAGACAAATGATATGGGAAGTGATGGAGGAAACAATGATGAAACACAAGGCAGTGAGAATAATGAACTAACAGATCACAGTGGGGATGATGGAGATAGTAGGGAAGAGCAGCTAGATGAGGAAGGTAGTTAGCAAGGTGCACAAGACACCCAAGGAAATATTCATGACAGTCATGATAGCTGTCATGACTGTCATGACACTAATCAGTTTTTGGATAACTAAGAAACTCGAAATGATAATGTGGTAAATGACCAAGGAGAGAACCTCAGTAAAGAACAAAGCCAAGATGAGGCTAATGGCAGTGATGAGGGTCAAAGAAATGATGAAAACATGGTCAAAACTACCATCATCACCCCTCACATATGCACATACTACAGAGGACAAAGAGATATGTTTGCTGCCTCAAAAAGGAAAAGGGCCATCTCTCCTCAGGCTATAAAAACATTAGACAAGGGAAAGGAAAGGGTGGAAAAGATTGAGTAGAAGTTAAAAGTGAGGAGGAGTAATAGGATAAAGAAAACTACTCAAGGGCCTGTGTTAATTGACTGAGACAGTGATAATGAGGATGAGAAGATGACCACTAAAATGATACTCCTAGACAAAGATGCACAAATTAGGGAGTGGGAGAAGGATTTTGAAAGAGCCCACTACATCATTCAATACTATAAAAATAAGCATAAGTACTTCAAGAAGATTAAGGGAGGACTTGCTCTCCAAAAGAAGATGACCAAGCATTACGCAAAGAAGAGCAGGTTTGCTTGTGCCAAACTCAAGGAGGCTCTCCTTGAGGTAAAAAAACCTAAAAAGGGAAAATGAGCATAACAACCTTGGAATTTTGGTTGAGCCTTTTCATAAATTATATAAAAACATTTAAGGAGGGTCTCCACCAATTTTGAAGGAATTTGGAGAAGATTTTGTTTCTTGAGAAATTTTGGCCTCATTTGCGTAGTGCCATTGGCACTCTACAAATATCAAGAGCATATTTAGGAGGAAATCTTGAAATTTTTGGATTTTTCATGACCTGCATAGCATCCACACAAAATTTTAGAAGATTTGGAGCAGTTTTGACCCCTCAAAAGGTCACAAAACACCTCAAAAATCACCTTTCTGCCTCTGTTTTAGGCCTGGCACTGCGCAAAAGATAGTCCGAGGGTTTTAGGAGCTGTATCAGAAAAACACAAGAATTTTTGAAAATTATACTCTTCAGGCTTTCCAATGAGCCATCACGGAGCCAAATCCAACATCGGGAAGTGGCCCAAAACTTGGTTGCAAAACAACCTATTTTCTGCAAAAGTAGCGCTCCGCAAACAGACTCTCTTTTTGCCAAAATTCAACAAAAGACACAAATTTATGGCAAAAAAGTTTTTTAATATTTTCTTGGGCAAATCACTCTAGATTTGATTAAGGAGTTATGTTATTAATTTTTCATTTATTAGCTTATCTATTATGTGTCTTGGGCCTTGCATGGTCATTAAGCACATAAATGACATTTATGACAGAATTAGGTTTCTGGAAGCCTCTTATGGTTTCCACCTCCTCACTTTCTCCATAAATAGAGCATGAGGCTCTTATGTATTGTGTTGGATTTTGATGACTGATTCTGAAGTAATATATAGTCCATTGGAATTTGAAAAGAACTTGATGTCCTGGAGTTTATGAATGCCCTGGTTTGTTTGTTGATGGAGGAGGACTGGTTGCAAGATCCATGAGTCTGGTTGATGGTGAAGTGTTTCTCTTTTTTAATGTTTTCTAGCTTATCATTGTGTTTCCATATTTCTATGTTGTAGTAGGACAAATAATTTAGACTAAGAAATGTTTTCTAATGGCACCTTAGGTCTGTTTGTTCTTCACTGCCTTAATGTTTTCTTCTACTAGGACATCTTAGAGAATCCTTCTTTGCTCTCTAAGGATCTCCTAAGCTTGTTTATTTCTTGAATGGCTTAAAACATATGGTATCCAGCATGATTTATGGATATCCCTACTTCTTGTTTCCACTAAGAACACTATTCTTGAAGTCATCTATTTAAAGCATCATTACTTAGGTTTGTCAAAGAAGTTTGTTTCAATCCTGCTCTTTTCATTTACTTAACTAATTGTTTTAAAGGACCTTCATAGCTATAATCTTGGATGTTCAGGGTTCATCTCCTTCTCTGATTATAGTTATTTTTGCATCTTAAATTTTTTTGTCTTTGATGATGAAATCACTGAAAGTTAAATAAGTTTCTTTCCTTTCTGTATTTCATTTGAATGTTTGTCTTGGATAATTATCTGATTTAAGTCTGAATCAAAGAGTTTAGGGTTTTCTCTGCCTTTTATTTTCTCTCTATGCTTATGATTCTTCCAAATCCCTTTTTTTCAGTATATGATAGAGAATTATTTACTGCTCTTTTTCAAACTTTGTTTCTCAAAATTAATGTCCATCTCATGATCCTTCAAACCTCAAAGATCCACCAACCAAGCTATATTTTCCCTACAATACTCCCTAATCCGTTAATGAACCTATCATGACCTTGATAGACTCCATTGCCCAATGAATTGAAGTTTTACATGTTTCTATCTAGTCTATCTAAGCATCATACCCAACCAAAAAACAATCAACAAACCCAATATTTCATAACTAGCCTAAAGTCAACCCTAATCAGCAAATAAGTTCACATATTTGCACTTAATAGAGAGATCCCTCTCTGAATATAGGAAGGCTAGGTCCTTGGATTCCAAAACTTGGTTTGTTGTTACCCCTGTCCATTTGTATCTCAGTCAATCTAGCAAATTACGAGGAGCTAACATAATGGCAATTACAGTGGGAATTTGAGTCAAAAATATCCTAGATGTCCCTTAGGAACTCTCAAAATCTCAATTAAGCTCATAAAATCAACGGATAGCCAAGAGTAGAAACTAATTGCCTCACCATCCTAGCAAGATGATGGCTCAACTGGAGGGTACTCATTGAGACCTTAGGGCTGCATAAGGAAACTCAGAAAACCCAAAAAAATACCTAGATTTATTTTTGTCAAAATTTTGTGGTGGACCATTATATACATACCCTCAAAACTACAAAAACATCCACCTGGTGACTCCACTAGCTTCCAGTGAGCCTTTTTTCATCTCACTAGTCCCACAAGTTTTCCTAGGATTGTGTCAAATCAGTCCCAAATCAGTTTTAAGGCCTATTTATATCATGTGTGAGTAAAATAAACACTAAGCGAGGCCAACCTTCCAAAAACACTCCCGAACCTTTTTTAACCTCTCTGTTTTTTGAATAAGAGATCTGGCTTCATAAAGGATAAATACCAGATCTCACCTAGACCCAAATCCTCCTACCATAGTTGATGATCCAGAAAATATTTTGTGGCAAAATTCTAAAGATGGAAACTCAACCACTATTAGGACCATTCATAGAGAAAGCTCTACACCAGAACACCTTACAATTTCACAAGATCCTCAGTTTGACTTGCACCATACTAAGAACCTATTCAGGACCAAGTCACAAAGTAGGATTGACCAAGCTGACCTTCAGCCCATAGATTTGCAGCAAAGCTCCAGTAGAGAAGCTTATCCTCCCACTCCATCTGAATTTCAACTTCTCCACCACTTCAGCTCTTTTCATCCCAAATCTTCTCATAATCAGTTCGCTGGCCCAAGTACCTCAACTACTCCCATTCACACCACCACTGTGCAAACCACTTCACTCCATCCTCCTCCACCTCCTGCAAACCCTCCCCTTGTAAATAAACCTTTGTTTCCATTTCCTCCCATCATGGTAGCCTGGTATGCTCCACTGGATCTACCACAACCACTATTACCTTTGCCAAATGATTATCAATCCAAGATCCCTCACTTCATGGGGACTGAATCCATCACTTCCCAAAAACATGTAGATAGAATAAATGATGATTTTGAATACATGGAGATAGAAGAAGAAACCATGCGCCTAGAGCCTGGGAGGAGAACCCAAGAAATGGTTCAAAAACTTACCTCCCAACAACATACATGATCTCCCTTCCCTCTACCAAACTTTTGTAAACAAGTGGGAAATCAAGAAAAACCCCCTTCAAATTCTTTCTGAGTATAAAAATATTAAAAGAAGTCCTGGGGAAAGTGTTCAAGACTAATCCACTAGGTTTAACAGTGTTTAAAATGCCCTTCCACCTCACATAAAACCTCCGCAAGGCTTAGCCTTAGTAAAATTTCCAGAAGACTTTGATGCTGACATGGCCTATCAACTAAGGGAGAGAGATTACCTAACTCTAGAAGACATGAAAAAGGGGGTTGTGAGTGTAGAAGCCAACTTAATTGAGAAAAGAGCTCGGACGAGATCATAGAAGAGAGTAACCTATAAAGATGAAACAATACCTTCAACCTCCTCTTCTCACACCAAAATTGACTCCCTAATCAGGACAATGGAGAGGATGATGGAAAAAATCATTTTGAATGAGAGAACACCACCTAGGGAAAACCAAGTCAATCCTCAAAATAGGAATAGGAATCAGAATTTTAGAAGAGACCCTCCCTAAATTAGACAAAGAGAGAATGACCAACAAATTAGATCCCCTTTCCAAGACAACTATGTAGATGAAGAGGAGAGAGAACTAGAATAGTTGGAAGAAGACCATGTAAATGTCATAGGTTCTGATGATGAGGATAATACTTTTCTTACTGAAGAAGAACAAAGGATGTTTTGTTCAAAACCAAATGAAAAATCATATGAAGATTCCAAAGATTACAAACTAGGATTTGAGAATGCTATAATGGAAGTCCATAAGCAATATGACCTTAGGAGCAAAAATAATCAAGACATTCCTAAAACAAATCAGTCAAACACTGCTGTTAGGAAAAATCCTGAACATATTCCTAAAAAGACAACGGAAAACACAATACTATGGCTAATAAAGCTTATATAAACAAACTAAAAACCAACCAACCTAGTAATGATTCAATCTTCCCTAGTAATTCAACTAGTGGCCCTGAAAAAACATTGCTTTCCAAACTATCAAATCAGAATCAAAAATTAAAAAATTTAGAAAAGTTTATGGCTGATAAAACTGATGTAAATGTAATAATGACACCTACACCTTTTAGCTTTGAAGGGGAGATTTCCAAAATCAAGATAACCATGCCCCTCACTGAATTGGTGACCCAATAGGTATATAGATCCCAGATTTTCAAAGTGTTAAACATAAGGAATGATATCGACACTTTAAACTTAACTGATGATAAACCAGAGCTATTGTTTGGTCCTGAAGTGGAGGGAAAATATCAAGAAGGAGCTATCACCCCTTTCTATGTCAGTTTGAACATACATGACAAAATTCTGCATAATGCTATGCTAGACTCCAGTGCCTCACACAACCTCATGCCAAAGGTTGTGATGGAGATATTAGGCCTAGAAATCACAAAGCCTTAGAAAAAATTGTACTCTTTTGATTCAAGTAGGGTTAAGTGTTTAGGCCTCATCAAGGATCTGTGTGTCAATTTGGCACAAATCCCCGCTAAAAGTATAGTCATGGACATAGTTGTTGCTGGCATCCCCCCAAAGCATGCCATTCTTCTATCTAGATCATGGGGGACCAAACTCTAGGGTAGTATTCAAAAGGAAATGACTTATGCCACCATCCCAGTCTTCAACCAAACGAAGAGGTTGTACCGGGAATCCCACATGAAATATATGGTGAGTAGCTTAGATAGGCCAAATAGCACACCGGTTTATTCCATTCAGTCAGACCTTGAATAATTCATCTTGTATAATGAAAATGATATTAATGAACAAGTGAATGACAATGGAGGAGAACTAAGCCTCTCGGAACAACCAAATCAGCCCTCTAATCAAGAAAATGACGCACAAGACTCTAGCAGCCCCGAGGTACAAAACAATGAAAAATCTGAAATTGACACACTTTGGCATATGAGCTTTGATGGCTCTTATGGTAAGACTGGCTCAGGAGCTGGGGTTTGTATCCATAACAAAAATGAAGGCCATTCTTATAAACTCGATTTCCATAACATTGCAGAATATGAGGCTCTCCTTATTGGTTTACATTTACTTAAAGACCTCAAAGCTAAGAAAATATCGGTTCAAGGAGGTTTAGAACTGATCATTATACAAATAAAGGGAGAATATTCAGCCAAGAACTCTAGACTGAGAGAGTATAGAAATGCCGCCCTAGATCTTCTCAAAACCTTTGAGAAGTATGAACTCACTTTAATCCTTAAAGCCCAACACTTCCTTGCCAATGAGCTTGCTTTTGCTGCTAGCAATTGCCCATTACCTTATGAAAATAAAAAATACCTCATCAAAGTTAAAAACATGCCTATTGTACTAGACAACTTGGACCATTGGCAAGTGTTTGAGAGTGGTGAGAAAATAGATCATTTTCTGCAATCTAGAAATGAATTTGCAAGCACAAAACAAAGTTTAAGGTTTGAGAGAAATAGTTTTGCTAAAGATGAAACTCCAAAAATATAGATGTCCTTTGATGCTAATATAAATCACATTCAAAATCCTTGTGTTGTAGAAATATTTGATAAAGTATATCAAAGAGAATTTGAGGTTTTGCAATGTAAATATGACACCTTTCCAAGAGGCCTTACACCATTAGAAGAGTTGTTTGATTTTAATGATGTAGCTAAAAAACCCAAGATGGAATCCATTGAAACAAATGTAGAAGAATGTAACATTGGAAGAATGGAAGAGCCCAAAATAATCAAGCTGTCAAAAACTTTCCCTCCTCACACAAAATAGAAATAAATTGAGCTTTTTAGAGAATATAAAGATGTGTTTGCCTGGGGGTATGAAGACCTGAAATCCTATGACAAAAAAATCATTCAACACAAAATTCCTCTCAAGGAAAATTAGAACCATTCAAACCAAAATTGAGAAGGATTAACCCTCTCTTATTACCTTCAGTTGAGAAAGAAATAAAAAAAATGTATGATGTCGGGATCATAGTCCCTATCTGATACTCAGTACGAGTGTCAAACCTTGTGTCTGTTAGGAAGAAAACCGGGGAGATTAGAATTTGCATTGACTTCAGAAATTTGAACAAGGCCTCCTCAAAGGACAACTACCCCTTGCCTAAAATGGATCACATACTCCAAAAGGTAGTTGGCTCACAAAGAATATCATTACTAGATGGCTTCTTAGGTTATAACCAATTACCAGTATTTCCAAGTGACCAAATCAAAACTACTTTTACTACACCTTGGGGTACATTCATGTATGTTAAAATGCCATTCGGTTTAATGAATGCAGGGGCCACTTTCCAAAGGGAAATGGACATAGATTTTTCAGAGTACATAGGTTACTTCATAGTTATATACCTTGATGACATCACTGTTTACTCTAAAAATGATGAAGAAAACTTAGTCCACTTGAGAAACGTTTTTGAAAAGTGTAGAAAGTATGGCCTATCTCTGAATCCTAAGAAAACTCAATTTGGCCTTCAGGAAGGAAAAATCTTAGGCCACATCATCTCTGAAGAAGGAATCATAATAGATCCCAAAAGGATAGAAGCATATTACAAATCAATCATCCTAGAAACATTAAAGAGTTGCAATCTTTCATTGGGAAGATCAACTTCCTAAGAAGATTCATCCCCAACCTTGCTGAACTTCTAAGGAATATTACAAACATGTTGAAAGAGGAAATAGGAGTAAAGTGGAATATGGAAGCAAAACAATCTTTTGAGCTAGTGAAACAAGCACTCACACAACCACCAATCTTAATCAGTCCTGACTTCACCAAGGATTTCTACATCTTCTCATTTTCATCTGAACACACTGTTGCTATAGTATTATTGCAAAAGAACATCATGGCGCAAGAAAAACCCATAGCTTTCTTCAGCAAGGCCTTGAGGGATGCTCTTCTAAAGTATAATATCATGGAAAAGCAAGCCTTTTCCTTAATCAAAGCTTTGAAAGATTTTAGAGTTTATATTTTGCATTCAAATATCATAGCTTTTGTCCTGCACACAGTGGTCAAAGACATACTTAACCAAGACCCTGATGGTAAAAGGGGCAAGCGGATTGCTACTATCTTAGAATATGATTAAGAAATCAGACCCACTAAATTGATTAAAGGACAAGGACTTGCAAAACTTATGGCTGAATCAAATTTCCAAGATTTATACATGAATATGGTTGATTTGTTAGAGGAGACAGAAGAATTCGGAGATCCATACATTGAAGAAATTTTTTTTTTTCATCTTGGTATGCTGATATCATTTATGTGCTTCTTTGTCTCAATGCTCCTCCTTCTCTGTCAAAGTCTAAAGCTAGATTCTTTGAACAAAAGCTCTAAATTTCTGCATTTTAGATGGAGTATTGTACTGGAAGAGTTATGTTGGTTTGTTACTTAAATGTTTTCTTGAAGATGATGCAGAAAATATTATGCATGAATTTCACAAAGGGGAATGTGGAGGTCACCTCTATTGGAAGAATACAGCCAACAAGATCCTTAGAGCTGGCTACTATTGGCCTACCCTTTTTCCTGATACTCACAAACTAGTCATGACTTGCCATAAGTGCCAAATCTTTTATGGAAAAAGAAAAATTCTACCTTTGCCTTTGCATACCATCAGTGTTGAAGCTCATTTCCAATAGTGGGGGTTGGACTTCATTGGAGAAATACATCCTACCTTATCTGCCCAACATAAGTAGATCCTCACTGCCACTGATTACTTCATTAAATGGATAGAGGCCATCCCTTCTAGAAATGCCACTGACTCAGTCATTATCAAATTCCTTGAAACCAACATCTTATCCAGGTTTGGTTGTCCTAGAAAAATAATCACTGATAATGCTACTGCATTTACATCTAAGAAAATGGTGGACTTTTGTTATAAATATCACATCCTAATAGGTCACTCCACTGCTTATTACCCGTAAGGCAATGGGTTAGTTGAGTCCTCTAACAAGAGCTTGGTGAACATCATTAAGAAGCTCCTAGAACAAAATCAAAAGGCATGGCATGGAAAACTAGTGCATGCACTATGGGTTGATAGACTAACCACCAAGAAATCAATTGGTATGTCTCCCTATCAACTAGTGTATGGCATGGATGCAGTTTTCCCCACCTCATTGGGAGTTCTAGTCATGAAGCTCCTCCAAGAGGTACAATCAGAAGAAAATAACATGCAAAGAAGACTGAACCAAATCATTCATTTGCAGTAGTCAAGGGAGGAAGTTTATAAGAGGACACAAGCAAGACAAGACAATATTAAGAAAATTTTTGATAGGAGAACCAAGGCCAATGATTTCCAAATTGGAGACATAGTTCTAAAGTGGGATTAAAGAAGGGAAGATAAGGGCAAACATGGTAAGTTTGAAAATTTATGGAAAGGCCATTACATCATTCATTTAGCTAGAGGAAACAATGCTTTCTTTATGCAAGAGCTTGATGGAGCATAAATGTTTGGAGTTCCTGTCAATGGAAGGATGCTCAAACACTACTTTTGTCAAGATTCCTGAACTTTGAATATAGCACTCATTGTACATAAAATTAATTGATTAAGAAACGGAAAGGACAAAATCCCTAAAAAAAAAAAAAGGGAAAAAGAGGGTGGATTTTGAAAGAAAGGTACAACCCCATACCCAAAAAATAGTGATGCTGAAAGCGTGCAAGTCTAAATGCCACTACTTTAAAAAAGAAAAAGAAAAAGAAAAAGAGAGAAGTCTTGTTTAGTCATCTAGCCTAATCATGGCTGAAAATGTTTTCAATTTATTTGCTGATAGGGTAGTAAAGGGAAGAACTGGTCAAAACATCTAATCTTGACTTGTCAATAGGTGTAGATTAGGAATCCAAGATGCTAGTTCCACATGCTCAAATCTGAACCAAAGAGGAAAATAGGGATGCTTAACAAATGACATATATTTCCCTTATGTTTTCTAAGTTTTCTTTGTACAAAAATAACACTTGTGTGCAGCTTGTTCTTATGCCACAACTCATGGTAAGTAAGATTGCCTAATCCTGATTTACCATGCTTTCAATTTCATGTTAATATGATAGAGAATAAAATTTGTCAAACAGCTCAATCTTGACAAATAAGTAGACTAGGTAGAAAATAAAGAGAGTTCATTAGCCTAATCTGAACTCTCGAAATAAATAAGGGTACATTTAGATACTTTGATTTTTGTTTTTCAAAAAGAAAAATGTCAAAGGTTTGACAGTTCAAGTGCATCCAAGCAAGAAAAAATGTTAGGCAAGTAGGTTGGGTAGGTAGAGATGATGCTTATATAAATCATATGTTTCAGATTACTAAGATCAAAGCCTCAAGCAACCATCAGCAAATGAAAAGAGAGTAAAATCTACCCAATGGATGAGGCACTGGTCTCCGTGAAAATCAAGATCTGAAGTTCTGGACACCTCTTGAAAAGGAGTTGCCCTCCCCAAGTGGAGCCACTGTTAGTCATCAGTAATTTTTTCCTTTGTAGGATGACTAAGTGCTTTTCATAAGATTTATAGAAACAAAATTCATGAAACATTGTGAGTTCTAGAAATCTCACTGCCTTCATTATCCTAAGATAAAGTTTTCACTATATTATCATCTTGTCCAGTCATGCCTAGCCTACCATTCCCAGAAGACCCATCATGGGCTCATGCCATTCATTATTCACCATGTATTTTCAACTTAGCCTAACAAACCTCTGTTTTTGTTTTTACCTACAACCCTCCCTAGCCAACTAAGATCACTTATCAAAGCAATTTTGTTGTCCTTCCCAAAACACCGCAAGCATTGATGATCTCAAACTATTTTTGTAGACTCTTTAGACAGATCAAGTACATTGAATTTTGATCTTTAACACATTAGTTTATCATAAAATCTGTCTCACACTTTATAGAGCCCAAGCTCTAGGTTTAAGTCCAAAATCCAAGTCGCAGAGAGCCTCCACTAGGTCACCTAGGGTCTCATGAGTCCTAGGGTGGATTTGGTATCCTACAAATCTGTGTTTTATACCTACAAGGAGAATACTTTAAAAAAACGAGGGAAAGGGACAAGTAACTTTGTCCAAAACTAATTAAGAGATCCTTCAAGGGAGGTATATGATCTGAAGCATGAATCTAGTAAGGGGACAACTACCCTTTGCTCAATTTCCTGCAAAGAAGACCAAAAGGGCCATCAGATCAGATGGAGGTAAGGTAAAAAAGGGAAAAATCATCACAGGAAGATCATCAGTGAACAAGAGATAGTAGCAAGCATATGTTTTAGGAAGATCAAGGTGTTGGCAATATGATGCAATATGTTTTCCTTGATGGAAACCTACTTGATGATGCTATACTTGATGGAAACCTCTTGATGAGTTTCCGTTTTGATAGCAACCTATTTGTTAAACATGTAAAAATGATGATTCTACAGGTCAGTTTAGATGTGATAGAGAAAGGAATTCTATTAAGTGCCAGAGAAATGATAAATATAAGATGTCACAATGTATACACAAGTTTGATGAAGGCCACCCATGTATGGATGCAATGTATATGCTACTTTTATGAAGGCAACCCGCGTATACATTTTTGATAAGTATATATGTAGTTTTTATGACGAGAAGTCATGTACACACGCGGATAAGAATGATCCAAGTCACGTATGCCTTTTACGCTCTAAAATTATGATACCAAGGGGCATTACCATGGTATTAGCCCACAGTATTGAGCATTGTATTTTATATTTGATTCCGTCCAAGAATACCATCAGCAGTTGTGTGGTTTTGACTAATGGTATTGGTAAAAGATAACTCTATATAAGGATAAGAAGATCATAGTGCAATTGGTGCAAGAGCAAGGGTTGTTAATGAATAATTTTCTCTGAGGTATATCTGCATGGGATAAACTCTGTTTTAAATGATAGATCTAAATCTATGATGCAACCATGGATACAAGATGGTTCATGATCTCTATATCTGAAATGACTATGCTCTTGTGTGATTCATTGAAGAGATGATTAGATCTATGACCTGGCGCAAGTTTTCTGAAGTCAAATGAAGGAATCTGGGTAAGTTCTATGGATCTAGTTCATTCTGAAAATTTTACATATACATATCTATATGCTAGTTCTTCTGAGTAAAAGCACGTATATACGTGGGTTTGATTCAGAAAAAGCACGTATGGAAGTTTAGGGTTTTCTAAAGCTTATTGCAGATGTTTTTATGTGATTCATGCTATTTGTCTGCTATTTGTCAATGAAGTTTTCTTGAATATTTGGGTTTTTTGAATACTGTATATGCTGGTAGGTTGATTATGTACAAATCTAATTAATGAGAGAATAAACATGGTTGATGGTGACAAACTTATGAAGGGTTATGAATTTCTAAAGATATTTGATTGAAAGCCTCAGATCTAGATCTGAGACTAATTACATTCTGAAAATAGTATTAACAGAGCTATATGCAGGTTGGTATGAAGGAAGGCGTGTATATATGTGGGTTCAGTGAACTAAAGTAGCGTATGAATTTTAAGTTGATTATGGTTCAAGGTTGATTTTGTATTTTCATATTTATTCTGAAGTCTGGGATATTTCTGATGATCTAATTACAGAGGTCTCACTGTTCTGATTGATGTATTGGGTAAAACTTATGGTTATTTATGTTTATGAAGAGTTGTGTTGATGTTGTTGGATCCAGTCTGAAAATTGATGAAACATGGTCTACAGTGGTTCTGAGGGTTGAAGCCTTCAGTATGGAAGTTGAAGCTTCCTGCCAGTAGAAGTTGGTGTTCTGTTCAGGGGGTTGTAGCTCCCTTCCAATAACAATTGGAAAATGAGAGAAGGTAATAGCCTTCTACAGGTAGATTCCTGCATACTGATATAAGTCTGCATCAGTACTATATTGTAAATAGTTTTTTCCATATAATAAATATTGAAGACAAAGACGACAACAGCGGTGGTTTTCTCCCGAATTGGGTTTCCACCTTAAATGTTGGTGTTCATGTGTGTGATGATTTATACTGTTGTTACTGCACATATTTATTGATTCTCTAAAAAATGCATGACTAGTAAAATTATTTAAAGATTGTTCCTGAAAAGCTTTCTAAACTGTAAAATTATATCACTATATGCTAGTTTCTTTCAGTATATGCATGTGAATACATGAGTTGGGTTCCTCAAAGTCACGTATGGAGTTCTGTAAAGAAAAAGTTAAAAAATTTTCAGTAAGATCTAAATACTGATTCACCCCCCCTCCCCCCCCTCTCAGTATTTTTTCCAACAATTGGAATCAGAGCAGGTCCTTCTGAAGAAGCATAGCCGCTAGAAGGAAGATCAGCCAAGATGAGAAATCAAGATGGGACAACATCTATCAGGCCTCCTCTCTTCAACAGAAACAATTTAATCTTCTGGAAGACAAGGACAAGATCCTATCTTCAGTCTCTTGGAGTAGATGTATGGGCTATAGTTGAAGGAGGTTATCAATATCCAGCCTCAGTTCCAACAGATCCAACAACAAGAAAGAACTATGAAACTAATGCAAAGGCGGTCAATGAATTATTGGGGAGTCTGACTGAATCATAATTTGTAAAATTCATGCAGTTGAATGCAACAAAGGAGATATGGGACAAAATAATTCTAATCTATGAAGGTGATACAAAGGTAACAAGTGATAAACTCCAAACTCTCATAATTCAATATGAAAATATTAGGATGCATAATGAGGAGAGCATTGCCAGTTTCTTTTTATGTCTGGATGATATTGTAAATCATATGAGAAATTTGAGTGAAACCATAACTGACACTACTCTGGTAGAAAAGGTTTTAAGATCTTTAACTTCCAAATTTGAGTCAAAAGTGTCTGCTATTGAAGAGAAGCAGGATATACAAAATATTACTATTGTTCAACTTCATGGTATTCTAACTGCTTGTGAAATGACAAAAGGATGTCAATTTGAAGTCAAAGAAGTTGTCTTTAGAGCTACTGCAAAAGGAAAATAAGTACACAAAAAAAAGGATTGTTGGGTGTGGAGCCTGATTATCTTGTTTACTTTGTATCACGTGATTGGGACCGATTTGTACATGCAACGCTATTGCATCATACTGGTAGTCCAAGGGGTTGCATATATTTCAGCTTTTCGCGTCACCAAGTTAAAACAGATGTAAAATTGCCTTGTAAAAGTATAGTAATTTCTAGTCAATCTGGGCCGTTCATTAGGCAAATGATCTGACGGTAGAAGTTATGTTTAGTTTAGGGTTTTTTTCCCTAGAAGGCAACCCCTCACTTTTATGAGCGTATTGTATTGCGACTGTGTATGGTATGTGTATTCTCGAAGCGAGAAACAGAGAGGGAGAATGTGAGAAAGAACAGAGGATATTACAGCGGATCTGTTGTAGGTTTTGTCTTTTCATTTTGCTGGATAATAGAAAAGAAGGATTGGCTGTTCAGGGTGGACGTAGCCCAAACTGGGTGAACCACGTATATCTGTGTCTCTCTGGTTTTATGTGTTTTTTGTGTGCTTGTATTTTCGCATATTTTATGTGTTGCATTGCTCCATAATATATAATTTTCTAACAACTGGTATCAGAGCCGAAGGTATATTTGGCTGATAAAATCGCAAGAAAGAAGGGTTCCTGGTTCGAGTGGGAGAAATGGTGGACGATGGTAAGTTTAGGGTCGAGAAATTTAATGGCCAAAACTTCCCGCTGTGGAAGATGCAGATGGAAGATTATCTGTATCAGAAATATCTATACCTACCATTGAGCGGAAAAACAAAGAAGCCGGTGGCCATGACAGACGCGGAATGGAACATTCTTGATAGAAAGGCACTCAGAACAGTACGGTTGTGCCTTGCAGCATTAGTCGCCTTCAATATTTCGAAGGAAACAACAACAGAGGGTTTGATGCAGATGTTGGTGAAACTATATGAAAAACCCTCGGCCTCAAACAAGGTATTTCTTATTAAATGACTATTTAATATGAAGATGTCGGAAGGTGGATCTGTTGCAGACCATTTAAATGAATTTAATACAATTACCAGTCAGTTAAGTTCTGTAGGGGTAAAATTTGATGATGAAGTTAGAGCTCTGTTATTCTTGTGCTCATTACCAGAAAGCTGGAATGGTTTAGTTATGGCCATTAGTAACTCTGTCTCTGGATCTAGTACTTTAAAGTTTGATGATGTTGTTGGTGCTATCCTTAGCGAGGAAATGCGATGGAAAAGCTCCGGTGAGACATCAGGTAATGCTTTGAGTGCAGAGTCTAGGGGAAGAAGAATGAAAAGAGGAAAGAGCCAGATATCAATAAATCACAATAAAGCATACATCTGCTAATGAGTACTGGTGAATAGTCGAATTATGGAAAGAAAGGTAACAATTTCCAAAGAAAGACCCAGATCTTTGAAGGGAAAAGAAGGAGATGCGCAACAAGAAAACAATCTTGAAGCAAATGTGACAGGTGATGTATTACAAGATGCTTTGATTATTTCTTTGGAAAATGTTACTGATTCTTGGGTAGTAGATTCAGGGGCCTCATTCCATGCCACACCTGATAAGAAATATTTTCATTACTATGTTCAAGGAGATTTTTGACAAGTCCGTTTGGGTGATGATAAACCCTATAAAAATATTGGAATGGGTAAGGTTCTTGTAAAACAGAATAATGGAAACCAATGGCTATTAAAGGAGGTAAGACATGTTCCAAATCTAAAGAAAAATCTGATTTCAATGGCAGCTAGGTTGAAGGTTGTGTGACAACTTTCACAGATAAAACTTGGAAGGTCACCAAAGGAGCGCTGGTAACAGCAAAAGGTGAAAAGGTTGGTACATTGTATTTATGCAATGGTATTTCTAACTCTGTTAATGCTTTAACTTCCAAAGGAGCAGATGCAGCATTATGGTATCATAGGCTCGGACACATGAGTGAGAAGGGGATGAAGATTCTTCACTCAAGAAATTTGTTGCCAGGTTTGAAGAATGTTGATTTGGATTTCTATGAGAATTGCATTTATGGAAAACAGAAGAGAGTCAGATTTCTCAGAGTTGGGAAAGAAAAGAAGAGCGAAAAATTGGAGCTTGTGCATACAAATGTATGGGGACCTGCTCAGGTATCATCTCTCGATGGCTCTCGTTATTATGTTACTTTTATTGATGATGCAACTAGAAAAACATGGATTTATTGTATTCAGAATAAATCTGATGTATTTGATACTTTCAAGAAATGAAAATCTTTGGTTGAGATTGAGACAGGAAAGAAGTTGAAGTGTCTCAGATCAGACAATGGAGGTGAATATTGCAGCAAAGAGTTTGATAGGTACTGTTCAGAGCATGGAATTCGCAGAGAGAAGACAGTTCTAAGAACACCACAAGAAAATGGTGTGTCAGAAAGGATGAACAGAACAATCATGGAGCGTGCAAGGTGCATGAGATTGCATGCAGGATTGCCTTTACAATTTTGGGCAGATGCTGTA
The DNA here is from genome assembly GCA_034641835.2 of Pinus albicaulis. Classification (NCBI taxonomy): domain Eukaryota; kingdom Viridiplantae; phylum Streptophyta; class Pinopsida; order Pinales; family Pinaceae; genus Pinus; species Pinus albicaulis. Next base: position 765,952,764 of record CM076573.1, read on the forward strand.
GATACTGTTGTTTATCTAATAAACAGAGGGCCTTCAAGTTCCTTTGATGGTGGTATTCCAGAGGAAGCATGGACAGGTAAAAAGGTAAACTACTCTTTTTTAAAGCCTTTTGGTTGTGAGGCCTTTGTCCATATTAATAAAGAAAATAGAACAAAGCTTGAGGCAAAATCAAAGAAATGTACCTTTATTGGATATGGTGCTAATGATTTGGTTATCGCTTATATGATTATGAAAATCACAAAATCATTAGGAGCAGAGACGTAATATTCAATGAAAAGGTCTTGTATAAGAATCAGCTGCAGGAAAAGAAACATGAAAAAGAAAGCAAGGAATACACGGTTCTTGATGAGATAACTGAAAAAGTAAAGGTGCCTGAAAATAATAATAATCAACAACCACAGCAACAACAACTACCACAACAGCAACAGGCACCTCAAACACCTGAAAGTGGTGCTAGAAGATCTACCAGGATAAGTAGACCCCCTGAACGATACTCTCCTTCATTATATTATTTATTATTGACTGATTCTGGTGAACCTGAATGTTATGAAGAAGCAATGCAGTTTGAAAGCAGGAAGAAGTGGGAGCTAGCCATGGAAGAAGAGATGGACTCCTTAATGCATAACCAGACTTGGGACTTAGTCAGGTTGCCTGCAGGTAAAACTACATTGCAGAATAAGTGGGTTTACAGGCTGAAGGAAGAAGATGGAGGAAAACAGAGGTACAAAGCTAGACTTGTGGTGAAGGGGTTTGCACAGAAGAAAGGTATTGATTTTGATGAAATATTTTCTCCTGTTGTTAAAATGAATTCAATCAGAACTATTTTAAGTCTTATAGCAGCGGAAGATTTACATCTTGAACAGTTAGATGCAAAGACAACATTTCTCCATGGAGATTTGGAGGAAGAGATATACATGTAGCAACCAGAAGGATATGAGGTAAAAGGGAAAGAAAAATTGGTGTGCAGGTTAAATAAGAGCTTGTATGGTTTAAAACAGGCTCCAAGGCAGTGGTATCTAAAATTTGACAAGTTCATGTCTGAACAAGGTTATAGTAGATGTCACTCTGATCATTGTGTTTATCTAAAAAGGCAAAATTATGGCAGCAATATTATATTGTTATTGTATGTAGATGACATGCTTGTTGCAGGGTCTAACATGCAGGAAATAAATGTGCTCAAAATAAAATTGGCAAATTCATTTGCAATGAAGGATTTACGAGCTGCAAAACAAATCCTTGGTATGAGGATAACTAGAGACAGGAAAAATCGCAAATTAACACCTATTTCAATGAGTATGAGTAAAGGTGCATTTAATATGCGTAATGCAAACCAGTACACCTTTGCTACTCATCTAAAACTTAGTATATGTTCAAAGACCCAAGAAGACATGGATTATATGTCTAAAGTTCCATATGCATCAGCAGTTGAAAGCTTAATGTATGCAATGGTCTGCACAAGGCCTGATATTGCACATGCAGTGGGAGTTGTAAGCAGGTACATGAACAATCCAGGAAAAGAACATTGGATGGCAGTAAAATGGATTTTCAGATATTTGAGAGGTACCACAAATCAAGCATTATGCTTTGGTGGTTCAAACATTGCTCTACAGGGATATGTTGATGCAGATATGGCAGGTGACAGAGATAACAGGAGGAGCACTACAGGATATGTATTTACTGTAGGTGTAACAACTGTCAGTTGGGTTTCAAAAATCCAAAGTGTTGTTGCACTTTCAACAACAGAAGCCGAGTATGTTGCTGCTACAGAGGCTAGTAAAGAAATTATTTGGTTACAAAGGTTTATGGGTGAATTGGGTAAGAAGCATGATATGGGCACACTATACAGTGATAGCCAAAGTGCTATTCATCTTGCAAAGAACTTAGCATTATCTCGTGACTAAACATCTTGGCACTATTTACACGCTTATTGGAAGATGGAGAGTTGAACAAAGATAATACCAGCTGCATCCTCGCAGATACAAGTAACAAAATTTAATTGTGGAGAAATCGAACATGCTCAAGCCAATTGGTTCAAGGATGACGATGAAGAGCGAGAAACAACCGTGTCCAAAGAGGAGTCATTGCTAGCAAATGAAGCAAATAGAGTTACAATAATTAGTTCTACGGGAGATTAAGGTGTAAGATCATTATTTGTTTACTTTAGAACAAAGATTAATCAGATTAAAAAGGGCGCAATGTCGCTTTAATTAACGGTGTTGGGGTCCAGAAGCGAAGCAGCAGCGAGTTCTGGTGGGGTTTCGGGTAGTGTTCTGCTAAAACAGAGCTGCAAATTGCCTTGTAAAAGTATAGTAATTTCTAGTCAATCTGGGCCGTTCATTAGGAAAATGATCTGACGGTAGAAGTTATGTTTAGTTTAGGGTTTTTTGCCCTAGAAGGCAACCCCTCGCTTTTATGAGAGTATTGTATTGCGGCTGTGTATGGTATGTGTATTCTCGAAGCAAGAAATAGAGAGGGAGACTGTGAGAAAGAACAGAGGATATTACAGCGGATCTGCTGTAGGTTTTGTATTTTCATTTTGTTGGATAATAGAAATGAAGGATTGGCTGTTCATGGTGGACGTAGCCCAAACTGGGTGAACCACATATATCTGTGTCTCTCTGGTTTTATGTGTTTTTTGTGTGCTTGTATTTTCCGCATATTTTATGTGTTGCATTGCTCCATAATATATAATTTTCTAACAAGGATCAGGGTATATTTCAGAAGAAGATGAGGTAAATTTTGTAAAGAAGCTACAAGTTGGCACTGGAAGGTTTAGAGGTAAGCTTCCTTTTAAATGTTTTGCTTGCGGAAGAGTTGGTTATTATGCTGCAAAATGTCCTCATAAGGAAATTCATGAAAAAGGAAAGGAAGTAGCAAAAGGAAATAAGAATCAGTTTATCAATAGAAAAAGTTATTATACTCATGAAGATAGTGATGTGTTATCAAATAGTGAAGAAGGAGAATCTGATCAAGATGTTAGACTTCTCATGGCATTTGAAAAAGATTCTAGTGAGGCTAAGGATACCTTTATGGATGCCCTAGAAGATAATTATTTTCTTGAAGAAATCAGTCAGCTCAAAATATGTTTGGAAGAAAACAAAATATCCATAGAAACTCTAAAGAATCAATTTGTAGAAAAGGAGAAACACAATGAGAAATTAGAATGTGAAATAGTAAGTCTAAGAAAAGAAATTGAGAAAGTGAAAACTTTGAATCTTAGATTTGATAAAGGATCTGAAACCTTAGATGAAATTATCAAGGTACAACGTTCTTCTCTTTTAAAGACAAGTCTTGGATATGTCGGAGAATCCTCTGAGTCTTTAGCACCAAACTATCTAAATGTAGCTACAACCACCCTACAACATTCTGTCACTTAGCAAGGGAACAGAGAAACTTTACAGGTATAGCATGACCACCTTAATAAAAAAAATAATAATAGAAATATATTTCAGAGAAATACCAATCAATAGGTAAACACAAATAGAAGGTTCCATGATCGTAGAAATTTCTTCTTTAATGGACAATGTTTCTCATGTCATAATTTTTTTCATAAAGTTGTTCAATGTGTTGCATATAAAACCATCATGACCAGAGAAGCAAGAAAGCAAAGAGATGAGACTGGAATAAAGAAGAATACGTATAACAACTTTTATCCTCTTCAAAATGAAATTGAATGTGCTTATTGAAATAACTTTGGTCATGAAGAATTTGAATGCAGGAGAAAAATACAGCCAAAAGAGTATATACCTTCAAGTTCCAATGTATGGAGAAATAAGGACTTATAGGTTGAGAACTGTGGCATAGCTTTATTTGCAGAAGGAGAAGAAAATTAATGTTACATTGATAGCGGATGCTTAAAACACATGACAGGTGACAGAAATAAACTTCTTGCATACAATGCTCTAGAAAGAGAAAAGAATGTTACTTTTGGAAATGATAATCCTGTTGTCATTAAGGGAAAAGGTTCTGTTTTTTTAAAGGAAAAGGTGAAATCTAACAATGTTATGTATGTGGATGGATTAAAACATAACTTGTTAAGTGTAAGTCAAATGTGTGATCAAGGAACTGAAGTTGTCTTTAGCTCAAAATAATGTGTGGTACATGAACTTGACAAAGGAAAAACAGTAATAAAAGGAACTAGAAGACTAAGAAATTTGTATGTAATGAAAAGTTGTAAAGAACAATGTTACTAAGGTAAATCTTCAGAAAATTGGTTATGGCACAGAATATTGGGGCATTTGAGCTTCTCTCAAATCAGCAAATCTAGCAAACTCAAAGTTGTTCGTGATCTTCCCAACATTACTCTACCTGAAAGTACCATATGCAAATCTTGCCAATTTGGTAAGCAAACCAGAGTGCAATTCAATGCCGAAGAAGGATTAGCAAGTAGGCCTCTTGAACTAAGCATACTGACCTATGTGGACCTATGAGGAAAAAGTCACCCTGTGGAGAAAAATACTATATTTTGTTTATTGGTGATTTCTCTAGAATGTGCTGGATTGGGTTGCTAAAAAACAAATATGAAGCATTTGAAAAATTTCAGATCTTCAAAGCCCTGGTTGAGAATGAATTAGATCTAATAATCAGATGTCTTAGATCTAACCGAGGAGGTGAATATATATCAAATGAACTCTTTGATTTTTGTGAACAACATGGCATAGAAAGATAGTTTTATGTAGCTGGTACCCCACAAAAAAATGGTATATCAGAAAGAATGAATATAACAGTTCAAAAAATGGCTCGAGCTATTCTTGATGATTTTGGAACACCTAACACATTTTGGGGAGAAGCAACACATACCAATGTAAATATTCTTAACAAGGCGCATGTTCGTGTGAACAGTGATAAAACTCCATATGAGCTCTGGTATGGTAATCTTCCCACTGTAAAGCATTTTAGAGTTTTTGGAAGAAAATGTTTTATCAAGAAAAATGATGAAAAACTTGGAAAGTTTGAACCTAGAGTAGATGAAGGAATATTTCTTGGTTACTCTTCTAGAAGTAAAGCATATAAATGTTACATAAAATACTTCGGAACATTGTCGAATGCATTGATGTTGTAATTGATGAGTCTCTCTCAGCTCCAAGAGGGGAAATACAAACAACAAATGAAGATGATGGTAATGTATATCTTCCTACATCAAATAAAAATAATATAGAAGGTGAACCCAATGAATCACTAGAAGAAGATCTATCTGAAAAGGCTCCATCCAGGTATGTTCAAAAGAATCATCCAGAATATCAAATTCTAGGAGAAAAGGGATAAGGTGTCCAAAAAAGAAGAACTCTTGTAGGATCTCCTAGCTCTCTGGCATTTCTATCCACTATTGAACCACAAAATGTCAATCAACCTAGAAAAGATGAATGTTGGATTCAAGCCATGAATGAAGAACTTAATCAGATTGAAAAGAATCATACTTGGGAATTAGTTCCAAGGCCTCATGATAAAAATGTTATTAGAACAAAATGGATATTCAAAAACAAGTTAAATGAAAATGGAGATGTTATTAGAAACAAATCTAGACTTGTTTGTAAAGGGTATGCTCAACAGGAATGTATAGAATTTGAAGAAACATTTGCTCCTGTAGCTAGAATTGAAGCCATAAGAATGTTTCTTGCCTTTTCAAGCTTTCAACAATTCAAAGTTTATCAAATGGATGTTAAATCTTCTTTCCTCAATGGTGATCTAGAAGAAGAAGTTTATATATAAAAACTAGAAGGATTCATTTTGGGCAATGATGAAAAACCTGTTTGTAAACTTAAAAATGCTTTATATGGTCTCAAACAATCTCCAAGGTCATGGTACTATCGTCTTGACAAATATCTTCATCAACAAGGATTTTCAAAGGGATCTGGTGATAGCAACTTATACACAAAAACTAAAAATGATAAACTATTGATTGTAGTAGTATATGTTGATGACATCATTTTTGGAAGTAATGAAGAGTCCATGAGTTAGAAATTTTCTTACTTTATGCAGCAAGAATTTGAAATTTCTTTACTTGGGGAACTAACATTTTTCCTTGGCTTACAAGTGCAACAAGCAACATATGGCATATTTTTATCTCAAGCAAAATATCTTAAGAAAATTCTGAAGAAGTATAGGATGGAAGACTGCAACGTTGTAAGTACACCAATGGTAATTGGGTGTAACCTCTGTGCTCATGATGATTCTCCCACGGTGAATCAACCAGAATATAGATCCATGATTGGAAGTCTACTTTATCTCATCGGGACAAGACCAGAAATTATGCATGCAGTTGGGATTGTTGGACGATTCCAAGCTAATCCAAAAGAGTCTCATCTTTAGGCTGTAAAAATAATATTCAAATATCTACAAGGGACTCAAGATTTTGGTCTATGGTATGCAAAGAATGTTGATCTCACTCTTCATGCTTACACAGATGCAGATTGGGCTGGAAATTTTGATGATCGAAAGAGCACTAGTGGTGGTGCATTCTATATGGGGCCCTGATTAGTATCTTGGTTCAGCAAGAAACAAAGTTCTATTGCCTTATCGACAACAAAAGTAGAATATGTGGCTGTCGCATCATGTTGCACAGAACTACTTTGGATGATGCAGACTTTACAAGACATTCAAATCAAATGTTCACCTCCCATATCCATTTTGTGTGATAATACAAGTGCCATTAGCATCTCAAAGAATCCTATTATGCATTCCAAGACCAAGCACATTCCTCTCAAGTATCACTTCCTACATGAACAAGTGCTTGAACAAAAGGTTAAGTTAGAGTATGTTCCTTCCAAAGAAGAAGTTGTTGATATATTTACTAAACCTCTTCCCAAGGAAGCATTCGAATATCTTCGACAGGAGCTGGGAGTTGTCTCTGCCTCTCAGATGAGATCTACTTGATTTCAAAAGATTAAATTTGGTACGTGGGTTTCATAAAGAAAAATTGTGTATATACGCAAGTTTCTTTGCATAAAACCGCATATGGGTTTTGCTGATAGAAATTCTCTGGGTCAGTGTTTCAGAACAGTTGTGGTGTTGTCAGGTAATATCTGTTGTTGTTCCAGTATTCACCTTTCTTTACCATTCTCTGATATTTTTCTCCTTGATGAATATGCTTTGATGATTTGTTGTTGAAGGTGTTCAGGGTGCACAAGCTAAGGGGGAGAAATTGTCTTGTGGAAAAGGATGTGTTTTTGGCATTCTAATTGGTTGCTTTGTTATGATCTCATGTTTTAGATTCTTTGGTTTTGGTTATAAAAAGTCATATATGTAATTTGATGAAAAGGTCATGTTGAGACCTATGATGTAGAATTGTTATATTCAGTCATGTAAGGACTTGTTCAAATTTGTAAACCCACTTGGTTGGGTAGTTGAGTCAAATTTGTAAACCCACTTGGTTGGGAAATTAAGTCAAATATGTATTTCCACTTGGTTGGATCATTGATGTATGTATGAGTCCTTGGTGATAAGAAAGGTCATACTAGGTTGAGTTATAGAGTCATGTACTTCATTGAAAAATATGTCTGAAGATTCAGGATGAACTCAGGGGGTGCATGGTAATTTTAGTGCACATCAGATCTATAGAGCTCTTCTTTCTACAAGGGAATGGAAACCTTGTTTTGGTATTGATCTACCCTTTGAATACTGGTTATGATTAACATACATATCTGTTGTGGTGATCAAACATCATGATGGTTGACGTCAAGTCCAAAGGGGGAGATTGTTGGTAATATGATGCAATATTTTGTCCTTGATGGCAACCTACTTGATGATGCTATAATTTATGGACACCTGTTGATGATTTTCCATTTTGATAGCAACCTATTTGTTAAAGATGTAAAAATGATGATTTTACAGGTCAGTTTAGATGTGATAGAGAAAGGAATTCCAGTAAGTGCCAGAGAAATGATAAATATAAGATGTCACAATGTATACATGGGTTTGATGAAGGAAACCCGCTTATGGATGCAATGTATACACTAATTTCATGAAGGAAACCCGCGTATACATTCAGGATAAGTATATACGTAGATTTTATGATGAGAAGTTGTGTATACACGCAAATAAGAACGATCCAAGTTGTGTATGGCGTTTATGCTCTAAAATTATGATACCAAGGGGAATTACCATGGTATTAGCCCATAGTATTGAGCGCTCTATTGTATATTTGATTTCGTCCAAGAATACCATCAACAGTTGTGTGGTTTTGACTCATGGTATTGGTAAAAGCTAAATCTATATAAGGAGAAGAAGATCATAGTGCAATTGGTGCAAGAGCAAGGGTTGTTAATGAAGAATTTTCTCTGAGGTATATTTGCATGGGATAAAATCTATTTTAATTGATAGATCTGAATCTATGAGGCACCCATCGATACAATGATAGCTCATGATCTCTAGATCTGAAATGACTATGCTCTTGTGTGATCCATTGAAGAGATGATTAGATCTATGACCTGTCGCAAGTTTGCTGAAGTGAAATGAAGGAATCTGGGTAAGTTCTATGGATCTGGTTCATTATGCAAAGTTTACATTTACAGATCTATACACTAGTTCGTCTAAGTAAAAGCGCGTATATACGTGGGTTTGCTTCAGAAAAAGCGCGTATGGACGTTTAGGGTTTTCTGAAGCTTATTGCAGATGTTTTTATGTGATTCCTGCTATTTGTCTGCTATCTGTCAATGAAGTATTCTTGAAGATTTGGGTTGTTTGAATACTGTATATGTTGGTAAGTTGATTATGTACAAATCTAATTAATGAGAGAATAAACATGGTTGAAGGTGACTAACTTATGAAGGGTTCTGAATTTCTAAAGATATCTATCTGAAAGCCTCAGATCTGGATTTGAGACTGATTACATTCTGAAAACAGTATTAACAGAGCTATACACAGGTTGGTATGAAGGAAAGCGCGTACATACGCAGTTTCAGTGAAGTGAAGTAGTGTATGAATTTTAAGTTGATGATGGATCAAGGTTGAGTTTGTATCTGCATATTTATTCCGAAGTCTGGGATATTTTTGATGATCTGATTACAGAGTTCTCATTGTTCTGATTGATGTATTGGGTAAAAATTATGGTTATTAATGTTTATTAAGAGTTGTGTTGATGTTGTTTTATCCAGTATGAAAATTGATGAAACATGGTCTGCAGTGGTTCTGAGGGTTGAAGCCTTCAGTATGGAAGTAGAAGCTTCCTGCCAGTAGAAGTTGGTGTTCTGTTTAGAGGGTTGTAGCTCCCTTCCAGTAGTATCTAGAAAACGAGAGAAGGTAGTAGCCTTCTACAGGTAGATGCCTGCATACTGATATAAGTATGCATCAGTACTATATTGTAAACAATTTTTCCATATAATAAATATTGAAGAAAGAGACGACAACAGCGGTGGTTTTCTCCCGAATTGGGTTTCCACCTTAAATATTGGTGTTCATGTGTGTGATGATTTATATTTATGTTACTGTACATATTTACTGATTCTCTAACAAATGCATGACTGGTAAACTGATTTAAATATTGTTCCTGAAAATATTTCTAAACTGTAAAATTATATCAGTATACGCTAGTTTCTTTCAGTATATGCGCATGTATACGTGAGTTGGGTTCCTCAAAGTCACATATGGAATTCTGTAAAGAAAAAGTTAAAATCTGTTTAGTAAGCTCTAAATACTGATTCACCCCCCCCCTCCCCTCTCAGTATTTTTTCCAACAATCATGAGTCCTAGGGTGGATTTGGTATCCTAGAAATCTATGTTTTATACCTACAAGGAGACTTCTTTCAAAAAAAGAGGGAAAGGGAAAAGTAACTTTTTTCCAAAACTAATTAATAGATCCTTGAAGGGAGGTCTTTGATCTAAAGCATGAATCTAGTAAGGGGACAGCTACCCTTTGCTCACTTTTCTACAAAGAAGACCAAAAGGGCCATCAGATCAGCTAGGAGGTAAGGTAAAAAAGGGAAAAATCATCACAGGAAGATCATCAGTGAACAAGAGACAAAAACAAGCATATGTTTTAGGAAGATCAAGGTTGGTAAATGTTTTTGGCCAAACAAGGAATAAATTCTAGGGTCGCAAGGGAAAAGGTCACCTAACTCCATAAATGCACAATTGAAGATTTTTTGGAAATAAATGAGTTTTGATAGGTTTTTAAAAACTTAGAACAAAACACTGATTATATTTTTCTGAGCATCCCTAAAACCCAGGGATTTGGAAAAAATGACAAAATGATCAGAAGATGATGATAGAGCCTCCTTCATTACAGTAGATGGCTTGTAAAAAATTTCAAGCTACCTTTCTAGGGTTTGTAAAAAACAACACTGTTTTCACCTGCACTAAAAGGATAGATGGCAAAGAATATCAGTTTAAAAGGGCTAAGCTCCCAAATGAAAAATTTCTTCAAAGTTTGAGTCTCTAAAAATTCCCAAGTGAAACCCATGGCATAATATAGTTTGTTTTAATGTTAGAAAATAAACCTATTACTACCTTAAAAAAAAGAAAAAGAGGAAAAGAAACAGTCTTTAGGTCACCAGCAGTCAAAAAATGCCAAGAAGGTTAAAAGAAAGTGTTCTTTATGACAAAACCATGCTCAAGACAAATTGCTCAGTGCCCAAGTTATCAGAAAGAAGAAGGGTAAAAAGGACACCAGCAAATCAACACCAGAAGAGGACAAAAAAGTGCCTTGAGGAAGTTTTTGAAACCCTCCAAAGGAAAAAAAGTTATGAAACAAATGAAAAAAGAACAAGACATAGTAAAAGTTGGTTTGTTGGTTTAATTTATATTTCAAAGTGCATAAAGGTTTTTTGAATTCATTGTCAAGCTCATTTTCACACTTGGCAAGGAGGGAAGAAGCTCCAAAGAGAAAATTCAGAGTTTCTGGGCCATTTCTAGGAAAATTGTTTAGGGACTGTGCAAAACTTGGGCGCTACGCAAACACAGGCCCAGTTCACCCTGAAGACGACAAACCCTGCCTCTCGCCTGACACCTCAACTCATTTTCCTGGGCGCTGCACAAACAGGCCGCCCAGCTCGCCCACCCGACGTGTAGGGGTTGCCTATTCCTCTGGGCACTGTGCAAAAAGATGACACGACCCAGCCATAAGGCGTGCAACCCACTCGACACTGCTCTAACCACCGTTCAGCTCACAAGCGCTGTGCAAACAGATCGACCTGACAGCTCAGGCAGAGGCACTTTGCAAAGTCCAGGAAGGTGAAAAAAGTACAAGAAAGACCCCTGCTACCTAAAATTATCCTTTTTAGGTGTTTTCAAGTTAGAGGTAGGTTGAAGAAGGTGGTAAGTAGAAAATTCTCTTGATCCCCCAAGAAAATTTACAGATCATCTTGTTTTTGTCTAGTTTTTGAGGTAAAAACCATAGGAGGGTCAAACCCTAGGTCAAAGTCACAAAGGATCCTTGCTCTTCTAAAAAGGAATTTTCAAACCAAATTTGATAGCAGGGGTGGGTAAGGGAATTAAGGATGTTACTATATTCATGGTTAAACTCCTCAAGCTGCAAAACCACTCACAACCTCAAAACTCATCTCCTTAGCTAAAGTTGACCTCATCATCATTTCTCACTTGGTTTTTCCACTAAACCTCAATTTTCAGACCAGTGTCTCCCATCACCATGTCAGAGACTGAAAACAATAGTGGTAGTGGAGGAGGTTAAAGGCCTTCAAAGAAAAAGCACAAGGGAGGGAAAGTTAATAGGTTGGAACCCCAAAATACAGTGGCTATCACATCTTCTCCTTGGATCTTGTCTTGCTTTCAAAACACAAGGTGTTTTCAGTTTTGTGAGAAGGTCATGCAGGTGAAGAGAAATCCTAATCTTACAAGGCTCCTCATCCTCAATTTACAAAACAAACATGCAGACCTAGTAGGGGTGAAATTTGAGATTTCAGCAATGTCCATATCCCAAGACACTGGTATCCCTTCAGTGGGTGAGAAATGGTTCAAGAATGGTAAGCTAGAAAGAGATTTATTTTTTCCATTTATCAAAAGGAGGTATAGAGAAGGAAGTATCATATTTTTCCCTTTCTCACATCTCAAACACAGGTATGCACCCTTGATGTTGGCTATCATGAAATACTTCACCTGTGAAGGGAGATACTCTAGGGTCTATACCTATCATCTTAGACTCCTTATGCATTTCACAGGGGTTAAGGAACTTGACCTACCCTACTATCTCTACAGGAGTGTTATGAAAACGTGTTCTGTTATCCAAAGGAAGAGTTACCCCCAACAAATGTATAGCTTGTTCCACCATTCCTTGATCAAGATGGTGGTTGTACATCATCTAGAGAAACAGGGTGTACCTTGGGATGTTTTCATAAACAATGAGTTCTTCTCAAACCCACAGCATCCTCATCAAACAAATCTGCCTTCCTCATCGGCACAAGTTCCCTCACCACAGGCACACATCCCTTCCTCTCCTTCTCTTGATGCATCAGGTGAAGCAGGGAGTGGAAATCAAGGATCACATAGAGATCAGGGTGAGGGTGAAGAAGTCAGTGAGGAAAACATATAAATGTATGAAGAAGAGATAGAGGATATGGGAAGTGATGGAGGAAACAATGATGAAACACAAGGCAGTGAGAATAATGAACAAACAAATCACAGTGGAGATGATGGAGACAGTAGGGAAGAGCAGCTAGATGAGGAAGGAAGTGAGAAAAGTGCACAAGACAGCCAAGGAAATATTCATGACAGTCATGACTGTCATGACACTAATCAGTTTCTAGATAACCAAGAAACTCAAAATGATAGTGCAGGAAATGACCAAGGAGATAACCTCAGTAAAGAAAAAATCCAAGATGAGGCTAATGGCAGTGATGAAGATCAAAAAAATGATGAAAACATGGTCAAAACTACCATCATCACCCCTCACATATGCACATACTACAGAGGACAAAGAGATGTGTTTGCTGCCTCAAAAAGGCAAAGGGCCATCTCTCCTCAGGCTATCAAAACATTGGACAAGGGCAAGGAAAAGGTGGAAAATATTGAGCAGAAGGTAAAAGTGAGGAGGAGTAATAGGATAAAGAAAACTAATCAAGGGCCTGAGTTCATTGACTTAGATAGTGATAATGAGGATGAGGAGTTGACCACTAAAATGCTACTCCTATACAAAGATGCACAAATCAGGGAGTGGGAGAAGGATTTTGAAAGAGCCCAGTGCATCATTCAATACTATAAGAATGAGCATAAGTACTTCAAGAAGATGAAGGGAGGCCTTGCTCTCCAAAATAAGATGACCAAGCATTATGCAAAGAAGAGAAGGTTTGCTTGTGCCAAACTTAAGGAGGCTCTCCTTGAGGTAAAAAACCTAAAAAGGGAAAATGAGCATAACAGCCTTGGAATTTTGGCTGAGGCTTCTCAATAATTATCTAAAAACATTTAAGGATGGTCTCCACCAATTTTGAAGGAATTTGGAGAAGATTTTGTTTTTTGAGAAATTTTGGCCTCATTTCTGCATCGCCACTAGTGCAAAAATATGGAGTATATTTAGGAGGAAATATTGACATTTTTGGATTTTTCATGACCTGCATAGCATCCACACAAAATTGCAGAGGATTTGGAGCAGTTTTGACCCCTCAAAAGTTCACAAAACACCTCAAAAATCACCTTTCTGCCTCTATTTTAGGCCTGGCACTGCGCAAAAGACAGTCTGAGGTTTTTAAATTATTGACAGGGTTATAAAAGCTGGCTCAGAAAACCACAAGAATTTTTGAAAATTAGACTCTTTAGGCTTTCCAACGAGCCATCACGGAGCCAAATCCGACATCGGGAAGTGGCCCAAAACTTGGTTGCAAAACAACCTATTTTATGCAAAAGTAGCGCTCCACAAATGGACTATCTTTTTGCTAGAAGTCAACAAAAGACACAAATTTATGGCAAAAAATATTTTTAATATTTTCTTGGGAAAATCACTCCAGATTTGATTCAGGAGTTATGTTATGATATTTTTCATTTATTAGCTTATCTATTATGTGTCTTGGGCCTTGCATGGTTATTAAGCACATAAATGACATTTATGATAGAATTAGGTTTCTGGAAGCCTCTTATGGTTTCCACCTCCTCACTTGCTCCATAAATAGAGCATGAGGCTCTTATGTATTGCGTTGGATTTTGATGACTGATTCTAAAGTAATACATAGTCCCTTGGAATTTTAAAAGAACTTGATGTCTTGGAGTTTATGAATGCCCTGGTTTGTTTGTTGATGGAGGAGGACTGGATGCAGGATCCATGAGTCTGGTTGACGGTGAAGTGTTTCTTTTTGTTTATGTTTTATAGTTTATCATTGTCTTTCCATATTTCTATGTTGCAGTAGGAAAAAGAACTTAGACTAAGAAATGTTTTCTACTGGAACCTTAGGTCTATTATTTCTTCACTACCTTAATGTTTTCTTCTGCTAGGACATGTTAGAGAATCCTTCTTTGCTCTCTTAGGATATCCTAAGCTTGTTTATTTCTTGAATGGTTTAAAACATATTGTATCCAACATGATTTATGGCTAGCCCTACTTCTTGTTGCCACTAAGAACATTATTCTTGAAGTCATCTATTTAAAGCATCATTACTTAGGTTTCTCAAAGAAGTTTGTTTCAATCCCGCTCTTTGCATTTACTTAAATAATTATTTTAAAGGACCTTCATAGCTATAATATTGGATGTTCAGGGTTTCTCTCCTTCTCTGATTATAGTTATTTGTGCATCTTAAATGTTTTCTGTCTTTGATGATGAAATCACTGAAAGTTAAATAAGTTTCTTGCCTTTATGTATTTCATTTGAATGTTTGTCTTGGATAATTATCTACTTTAAGTCTGAATCAAAGAGTTTAGGGTTTTCTCTACCTTTGATTTTCTCTCTATTCTTATGAATCTTCCAAATCCATTTGTTTAAGTATATGATAGAGAATTATTTACTGCTCTTTGTCAAACTTTGTTTCTCAAAATTAATGGCCATCTCATGATCCTTCAAACCTCAAAGATCCACCAACCAAGCTAGATTTTCCCTACAATACTCCCTAATCCGTTAATGAACCTATCCTGACCTTGTTAGACTCCATTTCCTAATGACTTGAAGTTTTCCTTGTTTCTATCTAGTCTATCTAACCATCATACCCAACCAAAAAATAATCAACAAACCCAATATTTCATAAATAGCCTAAATTCAACCCTAATCAGCAAACAAGTTCACATCTTTGCACCTAATAGAGAGATCCCTCTCTGAATCCAGGAAGTCTAGGTCCTTGGATTCCAAAGCTTGGTTTGGTGTTACCCCTGTCCATTTGTATCTCAATCAATCTAGCAAATTATGGGGAGCTAACACTTATGATGCTTATCATCATAGATAAATCCTCCATCGTTGATATTGCACTTCAATCGTTGGTCTGCCTCCCAGATAGATTCGTTTGGTTCTTGTCGGATTTCCTTTAGCTCTGTTACACATTATGAGTAGGACTTTGGTTTCTTGAACTGCTACTTCAAATATTTCTTGATCTCATCGACAATGGGATCAGTGTTATGAGAAAGATATCCCATAAGCTAGTCCATTGCATGACCTTCAAACACCGTAGCTAGTTGTTCCCTTTTGACAACATTAGTATTGAAATTTTGCATAGTCCATAGTGCATCTGAAACAAACTAGAATCTCTCCATGTCTTCATTGCCCACACCCTTGAAGGTGGGTAACTTCATATGCGTAGCAGCCATATCTCCCCCTGGTGGTGGAGGAGGTGTTGGTGGAGTAGGAGATGACTTACCCATGCATAAGTTCTACTGTGGGGTGGCTGGAGGGTGGCTGGAGGGCTACATTCAGCACGCGTAGCCTCACCACTTTCTGTATTACTATTAGGTGGGTTTCTCAGAGGGATATATACAGATCTATCTCCTCTCTGGTTAACCTGAAAGTACTTTTTGTTGCGCGTAGTACTTTTAACTTTGTTTGGGGTCATTGACTTGGTGTGACTGAACATAATACCCTTTTCACTTAATAGCATCATAATCAACAAAGGTAGAGAGCATATGAACTTACCTCCCAGTCCTTTTAAGAACCTCATTTCAGCTTCAAAATATGACACAAACTGATCTACTGCAAACTCTATTACAAACCCACTCAAAATGTTGTCAACCCAATTGTCTATAGTGTGGGTGATGGAGTTATCAATATACTCTAACTATTGGATCAAATCATCTGTCCACCGAGTGACCTTATCATCCTTCCAACATGTTTGAAACTGAGCTAACCTTAATAAAAACTCATGTAATTCGTGTGAAAAGGCCACAAAGAATATTTCCCGGACCTCTGTAAAAATATACTTTTGTTCCCACTCTTCAGCATATAACTTCTTACTTTTGTTCTCCTTGATGGAGAATTCACGTATATTTTGTTAAAACCAGTCTTCTAATTCAGTCTTTGATGTCTACCACATGACCTAATCTCTCTCAAAATTATCCTGGTCTCGGCAAAAGAACCATTTGTTGGCTTGAGGGGTCCTGACCCAGGTTCATAGTTAGCACGTAACCAAAAAAAACCCTCTTACTACTCGCCCTTTCAGAAATGACCTGCTTGAACAAGCCAAAGTCTCACCCGAAGTAGTATGGGGGGGTGCTAGAACTAGGTCTCCACACCTTGAGAGAGAATTAAATGAGATGAGCACCTTCAGATGTTCTTTAACACACAGATTGATTTGCGCACTAGAAACCCTAACTAGAAAACCTAGGTTATTTATCATCGTTTAATCCTATGCACGTGCACAGGTAGAAGATTCGCAATTCCTTTAACAGTTCTAACAGTGTGATATTAAACCCTTACAGAACTGGATCTATGCAATTAACATTCACTTCAACAGTAAAATAGGTACGTAACTGATCCAATCACAGATAATATAACTCATAAGCATGAACATAAATCATATTTGGAAACATATCACAGAAATATATTACAGGTGCATTTAGTACTCAAAGTTACCCAAACAGTTCCTTATTCATCAACATTTCGTAAAACCCTTACAATCCTTCATATCCACCAGTGCACACAGCCAGCAGGGTCTGTACACATCTGGACTTAGGTCTAAGTGCACATAGCCAATAGGAGCCTTTTAGACACAGAAAATTACACAGATCTACTTCAGAGCTCAATCATTCATCAAACATACATCACAGCTTATCAAAAAAACTGTCTTATCCTACTCGATCTAGACTTCTACTTATACCTTAGCGTGCGCTCATACTAAGGTCTGCAAATCATGGTTTGAGACTCCTAGATCCACCCTTTAGCCCATTACAACTCATGAAGGAACTTTGAATCGCCCCAAAGCCCCTTTACTGTGCATTGCTTAGTGTGCATGACTCGAAACTACAAAAATTACTATTATTTACTACAAAACTACGGTCCTAAGGGGCCCTGCTCCAACAATGTCCCTATAAATGTGATCAAATGTGATATGAGTTAAGCGTATAAGATTTGTAATATTTCTTTGATATACAAGAAATAATGTGTATTTCCTAAAATGTGTCATTCATATAGTCTATAACAAATTTTGAGTCTCCATTGATATGAATGGTGGAGAGGCTCAAATATTTTACAACTCTTAGAAGGATGTTCAAAGTGAAATGTATAATTGTTGGTGGTTGTTCCTATGTTTCCATAGAAAGGGAAAAAAATTGAATTTTTTTATGAATAATTGGCCATTGATTCCTCCTTTTCGTAAGGTATGATGATAGGATCCATCAAATAATGTCCAACTATTTTTATTTCTTATCACAGTTTCAATGTTGGGATGCGGTGGAGATTTTTTTGTGAGAGGGAGGCATTTTCCTTGAATACTTAAACTTTGAAGAGTAACACGAAGAAAATAATATATTTGATATTCAAAGATAGCATGGTTTTATTCTAGCCATATGATTAAGTTATATTATATTAGAGATAGTATTATGATATTATAATGTAAAACATAATATTGTAATCTATTAGATAATATTTATCATAATACTATATAATATTATGTTTAATATTATATGATATTATATAATAGTGAATAATATTAATCATAGAGATAGAGGAAGTAAGACTTTTACAAAAAGTAAAAGAAGTGATTTATAAATCTATCAAAATATAAAAATAAGATAAAAAACAATATATTAAAAATTGTTGAAATTTCTCTAAATAGTGAAAGGGGTAAAGGCATATGTAAAGTACTAGCTTGAGTCTATATTATTTTGGCATCAATTTTCATTTATTACTAAAATATATGCATATTTTTAGTATAGATGTTGATTTCTAATCTTATTTTATTGATTGCACATGATACATTATTTCAGTGTAGATGTTGATCCCTAATCCTATTTGGTTGATTATACTTGATGTATATATTTTGGAATAAATGTTGATTACTAATCCTGTTTTATTATTTGCGCTAGATGCATTGATTTTAATGTATATTTTAATTTATGATATGATGTAACTAGATGAACGATATGCATTTCTTTCAAAGTATTAGATTAATAGTGTGTGTTGTGTTGAAAATGCAACGAGAAATTCCTAATTTAATTTTCCCTTGAATTAAATTAGGAGAAAATCGAAATTCCACATCACTAGACAACTTGAATGAGTTGACTGAGTTGTGATCACCCAATTAGCTTAGTTAATTTAAGATAATGGATTAACTTGAGTTGTGTACATTGATTCCTAAATTTAATGAGCCTAGTTTGAGTTTAATTTAAGTTGTAACAATTTAATTCAGTTAAATTGAGTTAATGTCAGTTAAACTAGTTCCAATTGTTGGAGGAACAAGTAGGAGGTCTAGTAGTGGGGTGTAGCTTTAGTGTTCATCGAGTTAACTAATAGATACGACATAATTAACTCATGCATGCATGAAATATGATTTACGCAGTTGATATTGGAGTTCAAGGGTAGTGTACTGTCTATTGTATAATTATCCAAGTTGTACAGGTGGTGCATGAATTCAGAGAAGGGACTATAGGGAGTGCACAATTATGGATGAGGAATTTCCCTAAACAATAGGGGCTAATTCAAAAGGAAACAACAAAAGAAAAAATGGACTTGGGAAGAGAGGAATTTGGTTAAGTATTGACCAAAGTTGGCTTGTGACGCAGTGAGATAGATTATAATTGTGCATAGATTTCTTAAGCTTAAGAAAGCATTGCATTTCTTCTCTATTTTATGACTAATGCAATACAAATAGGAAGGGTTTTGAGTAATGGATTTCCCCTAGGTATATCCTCGTGTTATGTGTATTGATTCATGTCACATGTTTTTGATATTTCTTCTCAATCATGAATTTATTTCTTCAGATGAGTAGAAGTAGATTTGAGTCTTATGTTTTAGAACATTACATGAGGAAAATTGAATCTACAATTAATTTCTACAAGTTAATTTCAATGTATGTAGAAATTTATTATTAACAATGTGCATTAATTTTTGTGTTATATTAATCATCGACCTAGATCCATATTAAATAGAAATGAACAAAAAAGAACCTAGGACCATCTTAAAAATTAGAATAGATCCATCGTAAATAGGAATTAACAACAAATAACAAGTTGACAAAGAAAAGCACTAGAAATCACAACTAAGGATGCATTGATTTTAATGTATACGTTAATGTGTGATTTGATGTAAATAAATGGATTATGTGCATTATTTTTAAAGTAATTAAATTAATAGTGTGGATTGATTTTACTGTATGCATAAAGTAATTATTAACATAGAGCATTTATTTTTGTGTTATAGTAATCATCAACCTAGATCAATATTAAACAAAAATGAACACCAAAGAAATTAGATCCATCTTAATCATTAGAATAGACTCATATTAAATATAAAAGAATAAAAAAGAACAAATGCATAAGAAATGGTAGCTATTGAAGAGTGTCAACAAGAAAGGGAGAAGCAAAGAGCGGATCAACAAAGACATCCACAACAAATGAAAATTGAGCAACGACAAGGAAAAATGAAGGAAAAAGTTGAATGAGAAAATGCATATAAAAGAACATATCGAGAAAGAAAGGAACAACAAATGGAAAATAAATAGTTTCAAGAGTAAAAAATACAAGAAAATGAAAAATGAAGAGGAAATCAACAAAAAAATGCACATAGAATGACAATTGAAGAGCATGAATAATAGAGGAAAGAAAAAGATGAATAACAAAGAGCATCATCAAAGAAAACAATATTCAACTAGCCAAGGAATAATAAAATATGAAAAAGAAAATCTATGAAAAAAATATGTTTAAAATATATCTATCCCCAAGCTAAATTTGTAACTCTCACTCATATGAATGTTACACATCAAAAATTTCATGAAAGGATTTATCGATTAGTTCAAGTTCAAATATTTCATTTACGTGAGGATTCATACGCTGGAATTCAAGTGTTTAATATAAATACATGCATAATGTGCATGAGATGTAACTGACAAGGAATTCATTAAATTAATCTTATACAAATTTAATATATTTAAAATGAGAAGACTAATCATATGTTAGACAAATTTTGTGTGGCTACACATGATTGAAGCCAACCCATATCCATCTTATCTCTAGATCTATTAAGCACAAAGAGGGATACAATTTCTTGAAGTGCAAACATCTCCTCAAGTTTTTCCCTCAAAAAGAGGTTTACACCTCGAAAGATTTGATCCCTTGATAGATCCAGAGTTAAGATGGATCTAGGATGGTTTAAAATAAAGTGATAATTTAGTTTTTTTAATCTTGTCAATGTGAGATATATCATGAGGTAATTGTTTGGATGCCTATGCACATTTACTAGTCATTTAATCTATATATTTGGGATAATATAATTTTATATCGTGAAAGTAATCTAAAAAATAAAAAATATTATTTATATGAGTGTGATGTGCAATTCATTTATGGTTAGAATGAAATTCACATGTAACATTTAAAATATTAATAATAAGAGAAAATAATATGTCAATATGGGTTAGAAATAAAATATTTGAATTTTTGCATTAAGTAAAATATTTTAATATCAATTTTTATATCAATAAAGTAGAAAATTCTAATCATAAAGATCTTTTTTTTATGACTCTGTATAAGGGAGATATGTAATTCTTTCCATCCTTAACATAGAATTGTTATTATACAATTAAAAGAATATTAATAACTTAATGTTAGCTATAAATAAAAAAATTCAATACCCATCTAGGCTAACAATAATTTTATATGGACTTGACATTTACATAGATATGCATAAAAAGAAAAAGTAATTGAAAGTAAAAAATATCTTGCTATATTTATAAGTATGTTTTATTTCAAAAAATAAAAAAATGGACAGTTCATTTAATTCTTATTCTAATATTTACATATGAAATATTTCAATATGAGTTATATATATAACAATTGAAAATAAAAAACATTACATTTTTTCAATGGTGTATTATTTAGTTTGAATGAAATGTGCAACTCTTTCGACATGGATTTAACACATGGTATATTAACCAATTTAAATCCATTTTAAACTCTGGTTATCATACATTGAGAAAGATCAAAATCTAAGAAAATAATTGTATTTCTAGAGATTTGATCACTCTAGAGAAGACTTAAATAAAGTGCTAGTATTGTTAATATTAGGATGAGGGAAATGAAAAAGTTATTACATTTCCACTTTTTCCTTTATTTATCATTATTGAAATCTAGTTATGAATTTTTTTATCAAAACATTAATATGATATTTTTTATTTTTTATTTTAAATAGAAAAATAAATTTGATATTTTAAAATAATTTTATTATAACTATATTTAGTAATGTTAATAATGTTTAATTTGAACATCTACATCTCGAGGGGAGGGGGGCAGCGTAATTGGTTATCCTAGAGATGTGAAATTGTTGTAACTCGAAAGACCCACGTTCAAATCCCCCTGTTGTGATCTGGGGTACGGGTAGGAAGACAATTCGTAGCCCCCCAGTCACAAAATGTGAAGCACAAAGGGACGAGGGGGAGCCAAGTTCTCACACAAACAACTATCTAGGTTAGAACTCCACTCAAATAGTCACGTAAGGTGAAGTTGTAGCCCCCCAGAGGTTTTCTAGTAGTTACGCGGGCTGTTAAGTTCCTCTCGGTTACAAAAAATAAAAAAGAAATAAAAATTGTATAATTTCAACAATTACTTTTGGTAAGCTTATAGATTCTACTAATAATTCAAAATATGTCATCGTTACACACATAGATGCTTGATTTTTGTCATGATTTGTCACTTGCAAAGTTTCATCCAAGGTTGGAGGAAGACGAGACGAAGACCAAGAGTTGAATGGTGAATCGTTTCCAACATTCTTAGGTCGTACAACTAAGTTATGAAAATGTGAAGCACAAAGGGATGAGGGGGAGCCAAGCTCTCCCCAAACAACTATCTAGGTTAGAACTCTGCTCAAATAGTCACATAAGGAGAAAGGGTGGTCAGGTTGTGAGGAATTGGACCAACCCCTAGCACAAAGGAAAAAACAATAGGTTGCTAGGGAAGGAGCAACTCAAGGAGGTAGATAACAATGTTAAAAGTAACTTAAACCCAAAACAGAAAACCAAATACCATATCCAATCTAAAGTCAAAATGCAAATTAAATTAGGTAAAACGTGGCATTAAGTGCTACCTGCAATTAGGGATTGGACTTGATAACAAGTGGGTTGACTACAAAGTTGAGAGGATGGGATGGCATAATGTTGTCCCATCACCTTCACTCAAAAAAGTGTACGCGCCCCTATTAAGATATAATTTCATCATTTCAAAATATTTTTTACTTATTATGTTTTCAAAATAATTTTTACTTATTAACCAAACATAATAAAATATTCAATAAAACTAAACATAATTCTTTTCTTTGCAATTATTTTAAAACATTTGAAAAAATATTCAACAAAGCATTGGTAATTTGTAAGCGTAAAAGATTTGTAATTTGTGGGTATGCCTTTTCAAATGATTCAAAACTTAGAAAGAGAGATGCCTTCGTAATGCAATTGATACGTAAATATACTGTTTGTTAACTCAAGAAAAACATTGGTTTTAATCTATGGCATCTGAGACTATTCAAATCTCGGAAAAAGAGATCCCTTAATAATGTAATTGATAAGTAATTATACTCTTATTTATTCTATGTGGCATCTCTCATTGCATACGTCTAATTCTTCAATTGTTAATCTCTGTTTGGGTATCTTTTTGTTAGTGGATGGCTGTGCCTCAAACACATTTTCTGTGTCGAAAATAAGAGATCCAGAAAGGTATTAAAAATAAGAATTTGTAATTATTAACCTCTAAAATTCTATGTCGGCCTTTATTAACCTCTAAAATTCTTTTCATTGAGGTACACAGATATGCGTACTGTGTACCTCACATTCGTTTCCTGTACTTGACATTCTCAAATTTGTTTCCTGTACTGGATATTCTGTCCGATGGGTCAGAGACTTGGAATAGTCTTATCATGCTACAAAGAATATAGTAAAGCATGGGTGATTTGCCCATTCTTATGGGCACACATTTTTCAATTATATATCGTACAGTCTGAATGGAAAACTCCAACATGTATCGTTTAGTACTTCTCTACGATGAAAATAACGCATTGGCAGTATTACTTTTTACAGAGTTATTCTTTCATGACAAGGTATTGTTCTAAAGCTTCAAGTTAGCTAAGATGGATCAACTAAAAGCTAAGATGAGACATTTCCTCACATTGATGGATCAACTGCTTTTCAGGCTAATTGGCATGACACATTTTCTTCCTCGAGGATTTAAGATAATCCCAGTACCCAATTTTGTGTATGTTGTTTTCTACTTTCTCTTTACTCGTTCAAGAATCAAGAACTCTATATTTTGAGATAATTTTATACTCTATTTTGTGAATTTTGTTTTCAATGACAAGTTGATGGCCCTATTTTATGTGATGCTTATGTTTTTTTTTTTTTTTTTACTTTATTGTGAGAACCAAAACAAAAGCTAAATAGGCAACTAATACCTCCATCTAAATTCTGGATTTATTAATGATTGAAAAGAATCTAAAGATGGCTTTTTTAGAGGTTTAATCAAAGTTATATATATATATGTGTGTGTGTGTGTGTGTTTGAGATAATGTTCACATTAACGCTGTGTGCTAAGTTTGGGGATTGGCTTTGAGGTTTTGTAGGAGACTGTTGAGATATTCTCTCAACCTAAATCTCCAAGATTATAATTAGTTGGATCTCACTCCAGCTCTATGTATCTATGTTTATTGTGTGCAATACATTCAATTATTGTGTGTGAATTATTTGCAATGGATGCTCTTCCAATTTCTCATAATATACTCTATGTTGAATATGGAAATAATTATACACCATAAAATATTTTAACCATAATACTTTTTTTTATTTTCAATTGTTATATAATATATACATAGGTAAGTTGAAATATTTTGTTTATAATTGATATATTCATTATTTTTGGACTTTCACTGTATAAAAATATATATGAAAATGATATTGAAATGTGTTAGTTAACATGGATATTGAAATAATTACACATCGTCCTCACACTAGAAAATGATTATAATTATTATTTTTTAGTTTTTTTCAATTATTTTACCTCTCTATGTTGATATAAAATTATGTTACTTAATATGAACATTAAAATATTTTATTTATAGTTGAGAGTGATATATTTTTTTTGTTATTAATATATTTTAATTAGAGTTTTTTTAATAAATCAATTCCATGCTGAAATAGATTGGTTATACTCAATAGTAAACTGTAAACATGGTGACAGATGCTTGAGAATTAAAAATTCCAAGTACAAATTCATGCAACTATGGCCAATCCTATAAACTAAAAAATAATTAAAAATTGGTTCATTTGGAATAGGGAGAACCTAGTATTTGATTTCTTTGTATATTCTAGCTTTGAATGACATTTATTTTGTAATTTGTATTTCCAATGATATTTTATATGTCACGATTCTTCTCAAATCTAATAATCTATGTCTTACTGCATTTCCTTTGCAACATGTGGGTGCAATTGCTAGTTTATTTATAGTTGAGAGTGATATATTTTTTTTGTTATTAATATAAATTACAAATCTAACAACAATCAATAATTCTTTTAATTAAAACTAATCAAATATGTATATTTATTTTTGTTATTTAGTACAATTGACATTGTTTTTTCATCTAGTGATTATTTTATTTTTATTTCTAAGGTGACCCTTGTCAACTTTATGTTGAGCATGTTAGTGATTACACATCTCCTTCACAATGGGCTACAGAGTGTGCCTCTTAATACAATGAAAACAATAAATTGTTACCTCTAAAAATCTCAAAAAATATATTTCCAGTCAAGTCTTCTTCTAAATTGATGTCGTCATCAATCAATGTATTTGTTACCTTCTTTATGTTCTTTCTCATTGTTCTTCTTCATGGAGAGCTATGGGGTTCATGGTATTTACTATGAACTATAATATAGGTATTTTATTAGTGTTTGAGAAATTTGACATTTTAATTTTGAGTATTTCATTATATTTTTATCTTAATTATATTATATTTATGTTGATAGGTGTGTCTATTTTGGAATAAGGTTTCTAGATTTTTAATTTAATTATAGAAATTATTAGGCTGATGGTAGGATCTACCCTACAAAGAATATTCTAGAATATTCTTTGTAATAGTCACAAATCAAAGGTTGAGATTTTTTTCCTTTTATTTAAATTGATTAATTAAAAAAATGTCATATGAAGATGAACTATAGTTTTTTGGGCATGTGGTATTAGCAAGCCATGGAATTGGCCCATGGTATTGTAATGAAGCCTATTTATAGGTTAACAACCCATGGTGAAGCCTTGTTACCTATTTTTTTAATGTATATATATTTAGTTCATATAATTATTATTTTTACAATTGATAAATATAATAATAATTTAAAATACAAATATAATTTAGTTAATTTTTATTAATTTTTTAAGACTTGGAAATATGGGATGTATTATGATGTAAGGGTTTTGATGCCTGTACATTTAATTTATATAAATGCACTAGTATAAACTTCTTTAGATTCTATTTATGAGCATAATAAGTATGAAAAATTGCTAACAAAATTGGTAAGTAATGGGAGGTTTGAGTTTTAATGCACTACATAGATAGCCTCAATGAATAGTTGTTCCCAAAAGGTTAATCCTTATTGAGTAATGTACTAAGAATGCTTCATAGTTCTAGAAGATATTTCTTCATCTATCTAAAAGATAAGGTTTTCATTTCACCTTGTAAAATGCATTTCTAAAGATCTCTGATATAAAAATGATCTAGATTGGCTTATATGTTAGCTCTCTAAAATGATCTTTTGAACATCTATGCTATAAATATTCTCTAAATTGGTTACATATACCATATCTAATTTCTATTTGTACATTTTTCCACATTGGTATCCCTATGTTGTAGCAAGTATGTTGACAAGGTATTGGAATGGAAAACTAATGATAGTGGGTACCTTCGATAAGGCCTATCTCAAAACTACCATTGAACCCTATGAGAGAATTGAAACTTGCCAGTAAATTGTCAGAAGAGGGAGCAAAGCTAAAGTAGAAAGATCATTTTATGTTGATCAACATGCTTAGACATAAATTTTAGTGTTCGAACAAATTTGTTGCCTTGCTAAAGAAAGAGGAACACAAAATAGCTCTTGATTTCACTTCCAATGGTAGTACAAAATTTGTTCCTACAAAAGTCAAGTCTCTTGCAAATTATGCACAACCTTTCATTTGATATCTTGAATTCGTAAAAAATGAGATGGTAATTGATATTTTTTACATATAGCTTTAAAATTATGCAAATGGAATTTTGATCAAATTTATGTCCATTTTGTGGTTGTAGAAGGTGACTCTTTAGGCCATCTCATGGCGAGAAATGTTGTAATACTCTTGATTTCATAATGTAATCATACATATAATTACATAGGCCAGTGAGCTATATCATATCACCAAGGGCTAGAACATCATATTGTAAATGATGTATAAACTTGTGATTAATAAAAATACATGGATGATTGCGTGAAATAGGCATGAAAAGAGTATGGGGAGACATGACTCCATGAGAGGAGATGAAAAAAAGGGAGCTAAGGGAGTCCAAAGGGACCATAGCCAAATTTAAGAGATAAAATAATATTTTTATTACATTCTGAAGTACCATAACCTTAAAAAATATCAACCTTGGGGAATTATGGGAAGTAGTCGCTTAAATATTTCTCTATCTGCCAGGTGGAATGTTACATGCAAAAGGTCTTAGCTTTGGGAAAGTAGAGTTAGGAATTCATTCACACCCCCATTCATTATTTAATTTAGTGATTGTATCATACAAAAAATTGTATGGTTGTCCAACCTTAGCAAGGAAATCACTACAAAGAGTTAGATTACATATAAAAACTAGTGTGAAATTTCCATAGAAACATCCTTGTGGTCTCATCATAGAGATTATTCTGGCCATCCTGCATTGTGTCCCTAATATGAGGTGAGATTAGCAGAGGGATTTCCTTGCAAATAAGGGGATCCTCTATTGGGTTGTGTGGGTTGAATAAGAGAAAAAAGTTGGAGAGTGGGGTGGTTTCTTATGTAGGTAAATAATGTGAAAAAGGGTGTTAGGCTAAGGGTTAAAGCAATCTTGTTAGCCCTTGTGACATCGTCTTGGCTTCAGGGTGGCCTAATATTAGGAGTCTTGGAAAATTAATTCTTAAATTTGAGAGGATCGTCCTTAGTTAGCAACTAGTTCATAGAAATTTATAGTGATAAGTGCTTTTATTTTACTATGTGGTCATTTTCTTAATTTTTGATTATGAAAGGTGTTTTATTTCTTGTTGTGTTAATATCTATGTATATGCATAATGATATGTTTTAGCATGTAATGATGAATTGGATTATGTGGTGCTTTTTCACATGCATTTGTTCATATGCAATGAATTGTTAATTAAGGAATTAGAGAAATGATAATAGTCAAGTTTAAATAATTTGATATTATGGTATCTAGGATGGAGATTATGGTAGTGTTTCCCAACTGGGGTTGTTGGATAAGTTATAGAGTGGTATTAGAGTGAGCTAAAATAGTGGGCCTAGATGGGTTAGATGAAACTACTAAGGCTTGAAAAATTTATAGAGAGAAAAGAAAATTATGTAAAGGATAGTAGCAAAGTATTAAACAAAATTATTTGTGGAATCCAATTAAATCTCAGGAATTAGGGTTCATGAGTGCAAAAGCCCCAACTCATGTTTTTAATTGAGAAAATTTGAGCCTACAATAACCAAAATTTTCATTTTTATACACATGCTTAGAGAAATTTAGGGAAACCAGGGTGAAATTGACATAAATTGCATAAAACCCCAAAAACATTATGGTGAATTACTCAAATTTAGGCGTAGGAAGCATTGAGGAGGCCTGAATTACATGTCCAAAGGATGAATTTGATGTGTGTAGAGAAAAAATAGGTCTTTCAATCTCAATATGGAGCTTTAATGGTGGCTCAAGTACAACTTTCAAGAAATACGTGAATTTTGAAATGGGGAAAAAATTGGGTTTTTGAAAATAATTTTGAAAATATTTCCATACTTAGTGACATAGAATCCATGTGGATGCCACATATTATATGAGGTGGCCATTTCATGATGGTATGTGGTAATTCCATATTGGTATAAGAAAAGTTCGAGAGGTATATTTCCATAGGGAGATCAAAGGATGGTTGCAAAAAATTCGAAGTCCAAAACTTGTGGATGTGGAGAGGTATAATAATGCAAAATAGAGAATACGAGATGATGGGTCAAGTCCCATTCCTCCACATAGCACCAAAGGAGGTTGTGAAATAAAATACTTAAAAAAATTAAAAAATGTGAAACATATGATGTAGAGATGTATAATTCCATCCTTCTACATGAACATCAAAGGATGTGGAAAAAAAGATAAGTCCTACGACTTGTGGAGATTTAAAATTCATAATTTAGGATGTGGAGATGTATAATTCTATTTATCTACATGAGTATTAAAGGATGTGGAAAATAAAGTAATTCCTTAGACTTGGAGGATTTATAATGTGGAATATGGAATGTAGAGGTGAAACATGTCATTCCTCTGCATGAGAATCAAAATTTTTGGGAAATAATCTGTCCCAAGACTTATGAAGATACAAAATGTAATTCCTTTACATAATCATCAAAATATGTGAAAAATAAAATAAAGTCCCAATGATTGTGAAAATGTGGAATGTGAAATGCAGAGTGTAGAGATGCAAAAATGTAGAATGTCATTCCTCCACATGAGAATTAAAGGATGTGGAAAATAAATCAATTTTCAAGACTTATGGAGATGAAAAATGAAAATTGAGGATGTGGAGATGTGAAACTTCATTCATCTGCATGAGCATCAAAGGATGTGGAAAATAAACTAAGTCCCAAGACTTGTAGAGATGCGAAAGACACAATGGAGAATATTGAGATGTGGAATTCTATTTCTCCACATGGGCATCAAATGATGTTTGAAAATCGACCAAGTCTCAAAATATGTGGAGATGTGGAATGTGAAGATACAAAATGTTATTCGTTCGCATGAGAATCAAAATAATGTCGAAAAGTTAACTAAGTCCAAAAATTAAAATGAAAAATGAAAAGACACAGGATGTGGAAATTGGAATAAAAGAATTCCCTAACATTGATATCTATATTAAGGCTTACACATTCACATAAGTAAGGCCCAAAATAAAAATAAACGAAAGAAAAGAAAAATGAGAATGAAAAAAAGGAGAGCAAGAAAGAAATTGGAGGAGTAGGGTGGTCAAAGGATGTAGAGGTGCACTAGGTGAGCCTGAGTGGTGACATCACACCATCCCAAGGTGCCAAGTGGGCCCATCTACCACATACAAACCAAATCAATGAATATTTTATAAATTTCTTATTTTAGGTCATAACATTTAGATCCATTTTGAGGCCCTAATCAATGTTTTTAGATGTTGAATTCTGAACTATTTTTATGAAAGTTTCAGATCAAATATTAGATATAGGCATATAAATAATCACTAGAAATATGGTGAAGTGCCAATTCTATCCATTCACCTAGAATTTTGGCTAACCTCCACATCCTTATATAAAATTAGGAAAAGGTCAATGGTGACCTGAAAAAGAAGAAAAATATGTGTAATTTCTAGACTTGAAGAATTGCTTGTATATAAAAAAGTTTTCTTCTTACAAATTTTGTAGAATCATGAGTAAAAAAATATAGAAAATTCCCAAGGAATGCATGAGTCATAAATAAGAAGTGAGTATTATAAATATAGGTGTGGTGAATGAGGAGATGAAGTACAATGGGCATAGGGATAGAGAAGAGTTAATTGAGTTGATAAATACTAAGAAAAGTATAATAATGGAGGTACAAATACATTATCTAGATAATAAGAGAATAAATAGATTCCAGGGGGAGACAAATCACATCAACACTCAATTTTTTAGATTTCGAACCAAGTATAAGGGAAATTTAATATTGGGTTGAGTTAGAGTCATGGAGGAGAAGGAAAATCTTGTGCAAGAAAAGAGAATTATAGAGTATCCAAATATTCAAGGAGTTTTATTAGGACTCATATCTCACATCACTTACTTGATTACTTAGTTATAATGGCACATTCATATGAGGTATGACAAAGTAGTCCAGATAAGGCATCAAAGGAGAAGGAATGTGTTTGAAAATCTGCAGAAGGGAACTTAGGAAGCTCAAGCCAACCATATTTTATGGTAATAATAAGAAAGAAGGATAGCTTTAAACTTGGTTTCTTGGGATTAGCAAGTACTTCGATATGTATAACTAATCATTCAACTCAGATTCAGCTATAATTTCTAGTTATCATTTTCCAGGAAAATCATCAATGAGGTGGGACTAATTGAAACAAATAAAACACTTGAATGAGAAGAAAATCACTTGGAAGTACTTCAAAAAGTACTTTAAGAAGAAGTACTTGTCAAATTACTAGTATGATAAAAATATTTAAGGGTTATTTGAACTCAAGATAAGTAACATGACTATAGATGACTTTGAGAGGAAGCTTTTACAATTATTGAGATAGGTTGGTTTCGTAAAGATGAGAAAGTGAAATCCAAATATTCCTTATTGGATTATCTAGTTTCTATAATGGTAAAATTATATTTGATGAGACATATAATTTAGAAGAGACAGTAAAAAAGGATGATAATGATAAAAAGAAAAAAAAAAGTAAAAAGTAAAAAGTGGATAAAAGGGAGAAATTATGAAAAAAAAAACTTCATATTTTAGGAGAAACCCTAATGTACATCAACCAAGATGAATAGATCGAGGTGAATCCATGATGGTAGAATATTCAAGAAAGTTTCCAGAACCACCAATTAAATTTTGGAGTTGAAATGGAGAGAAATTGTTTATGGATTATGTTCATAGTAAGGATATAATTGGGTTTTCTCAAAATATTAAAGAAGTCACCTTATAATATTGACAAAAAAAGCATCAATCACACATGACTAAAGTAGAAGGTAATATTTTGAATTGACTTGCAATTTTAATTGATTAAGGCATGTTAGTGTCCTATATTACAATAGTCAAAAATAAGTTTTGTCTTTTGAGTTTATTTTGGAAAATGTATAATGGTTTTTCTATGATATATTAGATATCAAAAAATTGGTCTTTGTAAGCAATGTAAGATGTCATTAATGTAATTATATTAGAGTGTGTGAAAGATGATGTAAAAATAGTTTATGATTGCCTAAAGGTTGAGTTGAGTGAGTCTAGATCGGGTCATGTCTCATAAAAAATCATGAGTGAAGTCATTGTGTGTCTTGTCTTCTCATAATTGGCACAAATTGGTGGGGTGAGGATAGCTATTTAGGGTGTCAAATCATATTGTTCCATGACATCACCACCAGTACAGTGGTTACGAGACATGTGCTACGCTTCTTTCAGTTGTTGCGCTTTCATGATTAAGGCTCCCAATTGTAATGATTTTTTTTGAAATTTGGGTTTCATGGTCACTTTGGGAGTTCAAAAAATTGTTTAAGAATCTATAATACTCGAGATCCATTATTTTTTCCATCAAAAGCTTGCTAGAGATCGTTTGAGGTGCATTGTACTTTGTCTACAGGGGTTCGTTGCGCTTTTAAAACTTGTAGGCTTTCTTGTGCCACGAACACTCTCAGGTTCCAAAAATCCCTTCTGTAATATCATTCAAAATGTATGCTGTCAATTCCATCTTCAGTAATTGAGAATGAACCCAAGAAAATCTCGCAACCCTCACAAACTTGAATGTGTTGTGCTTTCTCGTTGCGCTACTGTCAAAGGCACAGAGTTTTGGTTAAGGGTTATGTTTTTGGAACTATTTCATGCATGGAGGTTAAAATAAAGTTTTTTAGGTTATCAACATCACCTATAAATCATTTTTCTCATTCATAGATTCAATATCTAATCCAATCATTCAGAATAAGGTTTGTTGCGCAAGTTTTTTGTGCTTTCGCTGTGAGGTGTAACTTTCAAGGATAGAGGTTTGTAGCTTGAGCACAAGTATTTAAACATTCTCCTAAAATTATAGAGGATGTCTTCTACCTAATAAAAACTTTCAGAAATCCAAGTAATGCCTAGAAGTATGAGAAACATGGATTTGTTACGCTTTTGGTGTAACGAAGTGCATTCAATGTGCTTTCACATAGTCAAAGGAAGTTGATGCATTTTTTTACAGTTTTTTTCGTCATTTTAAAAATCATTTTTTTGACCAAATTAAAATAAGATTTTGAATTTTTTTTTTTCAATAACGGGCTACATAACAAAAACCTCCATTTTTTTCACAGGTATCATAGATTGGAATATTTGAATGAATCTTTACAACCAATTTTTCAGGTTTCGTAATTTCTTGTTTTAGTCATTATTGTTGGGTGCCGATTACGAGGAGATGGAGAGTAGTTTTCCAAAACAGAGTGTTGAAATTCAAAAATAGATTGCAGCACACACACTAGTGTGGGACCACGGGTCCTAGCGATACATTAGTGTGAAAGCCAATTTAATTTAATAAATCGATGCAGTGTCTAATTTAATTATCCCTTAATTAAATTGGACAAAAAAATGTAAGCTTATCTCATAATCACTTGTAATAGTTAACTGAGTGTGATAAACTCAGTTAGCTCATGAATTTTGAGTTGAGGGTGGTTAGTGAGGGATGCAGAGTGATTCTATTAGTTATCGAGTTCGATTTGAAGTTAGTGCATTATTTTAATGCATGAGTAATCAGTTAACTCAGTTAGGTGAGTTAAAGTCAGTTGAACTAGTTGTAACTGTTTGTTGCACTAGTGAGAGATCAAGTGAATTAAATCATATTTCTCAATTAGTCATATGCCATGCAACTGATGATTTACTATTAATAGCTTCATTCATGTCAGTTCTAGTGGAGACCCAGTTGAGACAATGGTTAAAGGGATATTAATTACCAGTTGTATCATAGTAGGTTTCTCGCGTGCAACCAGATATCCATTGGATTTCCCGTGATCCTTGCATAGTTTTGGAAGGCTGAAATTCCTAAAGAATAGGGATTGCATTACACATGAATTGTGCAAGGCAGGAAGGATGATTAGAGGTTGATAATTGGATAAGTGTTGGTTGCTTTTGTTCAGGTTAGTGTGAGACAGTTGTGAAAGTGCAGGAGACTCTTCTGAGAAGAGTGAAATATAATTTTTTCATGATTCCATGATGAATATAAAATAGAAGATAGAGGGGTTTTGAGAAGTAAGCTTTCCCCGGGAAAATATTCGTGTTTTGGTTTGTTTTTATTCTTTCTTTACTTGTTTCGATTAGCGATTGTGTTTATTTTCCGCAATTGATTTGTAGAAGGATTCAGTATCTAGATTTAATACATTTCTTGATCAGATTGAATCCATTGATATACATATGATTGAATAATTTATACATGGTATCAGAGCATAGGAAATCACTATAGTGGAGAATAAGTTGATTTTGTGACTGAATATAATTTGAATTTGCAAAAGTATTCTTTGTGTGAGAAGAATATCAGGATCGAAATGGATTTCAATGGCTTGAGATTGGAGTATGCACTTGAGGGAAGTTCCAATTATATTGCGTGGAAAGAAAGGATGGAGGTAGTACAAGAGTACAATGGGTTGAAAGAATTCATTGATAATGACATTCCCAAACCCGTTGTAGCAGATGCTGCATATATTGATTCTTGGAAAAAAAATGTTGCAAAGGCGAGGAAGATTGTAATGGAGGGAGTATGAGACAAAATTGTCTCAAGTCTCCATGGAAAAGTGACACCATATGAAATTTGGAAATCTTTGATAGATCTATTTCAGAGAAATAGTGATCATATAAAATTGGCACTGAAGGAAAATCTCAAGAAAATCAAAATGGAGAAAGGTGACACCATTGTGAAATATTTAACAAAGTTTGTCCAATGTCGAGATGAGCTTGGGAGTGTCAGAATTACTGTTGTGGATGATGACTTGGTGAGCCTATATCTTCTAGGAATTCCCAAGAGTTGGCTTAGTTATCAGGATTCTGTCAATGGGAGTGAGAAGCTGCCAGATTGTGAACGACTTTGGTCAGATTTGGTGCAAGAAGAATTCAGGCGAAATACCAGGGATGGATCTTCATCTAAGACAGACGATGAAGAAAATTGTGCTTTGGTTGCCAGGGTGAAGAAGTGGAAAGGAAATAAATCCTATTCCAATTATGAGTCCAAAAAATATGGAAAGAAGCGTGACATGTCTAGAATGAGGTGTTTTCACTATCACGAGCATGGACATTATGCCACTAATTGTCCACAAAAGAAGAAGAACAAGAAAGCTTCAGGATCTTTAGCTGGTGATGCTTTTGCCTCACAATTTGAGCTTGAATTCTTTCTCATTTCATGCATGGTGTCAAGTACAATGGATCGGTGTGGTACTTGGATAGTGGTGCATATTTCCACATGACGGGAGACACATAAATTTTCAGTAGCTTGGAGGAGAAGGACCTCTAGATGCATATCGAAATGGGTGATGATGGGAAATACAGTGCTATCGGGATTGGTACAGTTACCTTCCATAGATAGTCACATAAACCATTCTTATTAAAAGATGTAATGCATGTCCCAGGCTTGAAGAAAAAAAAAAATTAGTCACAATGTTGGAGGATAGAGGCTATGATGTGATTTTCAGTGAATGGAAAGTTTTCCTTCGACACAAAGCCACAGGAAAAGCCAAGAATATTGGGATTCATGTGAATAATCTTTATAAAATCGATCTAATGGCTGCACAACATTGATGGGTAAGGCGGAAAAGGTGGTAAGCCAAGATCAGGGTGAGTTATGAAATGGACGATTCGACCATATACACCATGGAGCCTTGAAGGTAATGCATCAAATTTATATGGGTCTTTCCAAGGGTACTCTTGTGCAGTTAGACACATGCAAGGGATGTACTATGGGGAATTATGCAAAGGCCACTTTTCACGAGAAGAAGAACCAAGATTAGGAAATCCTTGAGAGAGTTCACTCAAACATGTGTGAACCATTCTCTACTATTTCGAAAGAAAAGCACAAGTGCTATGTGATCTTTGTTGATGATTTTTATAGAAAGTGTTGGATCTACTTCATGCAGAAGAAAGATCATACGTTCTCAAAATTTCTTGAGTTCAAAGCATTGGTGGAAAAAGATAAAAAGAAGCATGTGAAGTCCCTTAGGAGTGACACTGGTGGTGAGTACATATCCAAGGAATTCAGAGAGATTTTATTGCACCTTATAACCCAAAATAGTATGGGGTCACAGAAAGAAATAACAGAACAATTGTGGGTGCAACACGAGTGATTTTTCATGATCAGGTCCTATCGTTGTATCTGTGGGCGGAGGCATGCAACACAACGGTATTTGTGCAAAACCGTAGTCCTCATCAGATAGTTTGCATGAGTACACCAGAGGAAGATTTTTCTGGTAAGAAACCTGATGTTTCATTTTTTAAAATGTTTGGCTCATATGTTTATGTGCATGTGACCAAAGATTCCAAGAAGAAGCTTGAACCAAAAACTGAGATTGGTATATTTGTGGGGTACACTGATACTCCCCACAACTATCGGGTGTATTTTCCAAACAAGAGGATGACTATTGTGAGATGGGATATAAAATTTGATGAGGATAAATCCATGCGATTGTCCCTTGAGAGGGAGCTAGATTGCATGCAGATGAGGAACTCTTGGTTCCAAATAATGAACCTCAAGATGTGGAGCAACCACATGCAGAGGATCATGGAGTGGAAGAAAACACTCATGCAGAGCCATCAACTAGAAATGGTAGAAGGCGCACCACAGAAGCTAATATATTGAGACTTGATGTGGCAGAGCATGTAGGAGCACCTACTTCACTGCATAGACAGAGATAGTCTCCGGACAGTTTTAATGGATACATGGCTCTTATGAGCAAGTGTATTGCGATATAACCATCCTCATTTTACGAAGTAGTGCAACAACCAATTTGGGTTGATGCTATGGTTGAGGAGTATGACTCCATCATCAAGAATAGTGCATGGGAAGTTGTCCCAAGACCGGCCGGAAAATAAATGGTTCGATCTAGATGGATCTATAACGTGAAGCAAGCAACATATGGGAGAGTGGAGAAGCACAAGGCCAGGTTTGTGGCAAGGGGATTCTCACAAGTTGAGGGGATTGAATATTAGGATACTTTCACACTGGTTGCAAGATACTCATCGATTAGATCTATCCTTGCACTCTCAACACAGATGGGGTGGCACATTCATCATATGGATGTGAAAAATGTGTTTCTCAATTGAGTTATTGAGGAGGAAGTGTACATAGAGCAGCCAAAAGGTTTTGAGATCTCTGGCAGTGAGTCGCATGTGTGCCGACTCAAGAGAGCACTGCATGGGTTAAAGCAAGCACCTTGTGCTTGGTACACTCAGATTGACAACTATTTCATTAGGTTGGGCTTCACCAAAAGTGAAGTGGATGTGAAACTATACTAGATTGTGGTTGATGGTAAGATATTGATTATCATACTTTATGTTGATGATCTAATTTTTGTAGGTGATGAGCAGCTGATAAATTCTTGCACGGAGGATCTTGCAAGGGATTTCGAAATGAAGGACATGGGAATCCTTCACTATTTCCTTGGTTTGGAAATATGGCAGCAGGATGGTGAGTTATTTGTTTCTCAAGGCAAGTATGCCAAAGAGATTCTAAATAAGTTTCACATGGAGATATGTAAACCCATGGAGACTCCTCTTCCGGGAAATTGGAGGAAAGAGGATGCTACATCAGGAGTAGTGGATGCCATTGTCTACATGCATCTAGTGGGTTCACTGATGTACTTAGTGAACACCAGACCAAACATTTTCTATGTAGTTAACTAGCTAAGTCAAGCTATGGTTAAGCTGACCAAGCTCTTTTGGAAGGCGGGGAAGCATGTATTGAGATATCTCAGGGGCACTACAGAGTATGTTCTATGGTGCAGGTAGATAGAGGGAGTGAAGCTTCAAGGCTTCACGGATGTAGATTGGGTAGGAAATCCATCAGACATAAAGAGCACATCAGGAGGGACCTTCAACATAGGATCGACTGCAGTTTCTTGGTACAACAGGAAGCAACAATATCTGGAACTTAGTTCAAATGAGGCAGAGTACATGGCAACAAGTCAGGCTACATGTGAGGCCATCTGGATGAGAAAGATCTTGGTTGGTTTGTTTGGTTCCCAGATGTATCTGACGATGATACATTGTCATAACCAGAGTTGCATTAAACTCTCGGTTAATCCGATATTCCATGATAGTTCCAAGCACATATACATCTAGTACCACCATCTCAGAGATTGTGTTCAGAGGCGCATTAGGTTACTCAGTACATTCCTACAAAATATCAAGGTGCAGATATTCTGACGAAGGCGCTCACTAAGAGAAAATTCGAATACCATAGAGGTAGAATCGAGGTGGAAGATAATCCCTTTCTTGTTGAGAGGGAGTGTTGAAATTCAACAAGAAATTGTAGCACACACACTAGTGTGGGACCATAGGTCCTAGCGACACATTAGTGTCAAAGCCAATTTAATTTAATAAATTAGTGTAGTGTCTAATTTAATTATCCCTTAATTAAATTGGACAATAAAATGTAATCTTATCTCATAATCACTTGTAATAGTTAAGTGAGTGTGTTAAACTTAGTTAGATCATGAATTTTGAGTTGAGGGTGGTTGGTGAGGCATGCACAGTGATTCTAGTAGTTATGGAGTTGGAGTTTAAGTTAGTGCATTAGTTTAATGCATGAGTAATCAGTTAACTCAGTCAGGTTAGTTAAAGTCAGTTGAACTAGTTGTGACTATTTGTTGCACTAGTGATAGATCAAGTGAATTAAATCATATTTAATTCAAAATCAGTGATTTTTCATGCATCTGATGATTTACTATTAATAGCTGCATGGATTTTAGTTCCAGTGGAGACCTAGTTGAGACAATGGTTAAAGAGATGTTATCTATCAGATGTATCATTAGTAGGTTGTCCGCATGCAACAATACATCCATTGGATTTCCCATGATCCGTTCACAGTTTTGGAAGGCTAAAATTCCTAAAGAATAGCGATTTCATTCCACATGAATTGTGCGAGCAAGGTAGGCTGATTAGAGGCTTATAATTATCTAAGTTTTGGTTGATTTTGTTCGGGTCAGTGTGAGAAAGTTGTGAGAGTGCAGGAGACTCTTATGAGAAGAGTGCATTCTAATTGTTTTATGATTCCATGGTGAATATAAAATAGAATATGGAGGGTTTTTAAGCAACAAGATTTCCCTGGGAAAATATATGTTTTGTGGTTTGATTTGATTTTTTCTTTACTTGTTGTGATTCACAATCTTGTTTATTTTCTGCAATTGATTTGTAGAAGGATTCCATATTTAGCTTTAGTACATTGCTTGATCGGATTGAATCCATATTTTTGTATAATTTCTACACGGAGAGAGGTTTATCTCAAGCACAAGATCATGTACAAAAATTTCTCTCGATTTTTACACAGTTGTTAGGGTTTGTGGATTAAAGGTGTCACTTTGAGACTCATTTTTCACAATTTCATGGAGCCAGATTTGTTGACAGAGTTCTAGAATTTTTTGAAATTCGACTTGGTGGACCTATAACTTGGCATAATTGAATCCAAATTAAATTGGATGATGAATTTTTAAGATTTTTCTACCAAATCCCATGATTTTCTCTTCATTTAGCATATTTTTGGTTAGTCATAAGCCAACCCCAGATATTAGGATATGGGAAAATTTTCCAAATATGTTATTCCTAAAGCATTGTAACATCTTCCTATATTTGGGAAAAGAATGGATTTAGGATTCCTTAGTCCAAGGATGATCTAATTGTATACATTTCATGAATTTTAGTGTGCAAAGGGTGGGTTCATAAGGTTTGAGAAGAAGAGACTTTTTTTGCATTGTATTTTTCTGAATATTTTCCAGTAAATGGAACAAAAAGAGGTGTGACTTTATAGGGATTCCTGTGTTAGCTCCAAATGGTGATGTGATTTATTATGTTGTAATTTTGTCTCTTATCATTTCCATTTCATGAATGTGTGTCTTCATGTTTGGTTAGATCATGATTTTTCTCAAAATTCATTTTAAAAAGGCTTTGATATAGTTTTCCAAACAATGTATGTTTTCTTCTCAAATAGCATTTAGTATTAATCCAACAAATTTATTCTCTTTATTTTATTTCATCATTCTTCTACTCACCCTCCTACAACAAATTAATTTTATAACACCAGCAGGAATGCCTACATTTCCCCTATAGAATATCCCTTATCTCTTCATCCTATTAGTGGGAAACAATCAAATTTACATGACTCCATGCCCAATGTATCTGTCTTCTTTCCTTCCATCAAACCTTTAAAACCTATATTCCTCTAAGCACCATACCTAGCCTAATATATAAGTGACTGAATATTTAGACATAGAGATCCCTCCCGTAAATTGGAAGGGCTAGATTCCAACTTCTAAGAGGTTAGTGGTTACCTATGAGTTTCTTTCTTCATCTTGAAGAAATTACAAAGTGCTAACAACGGGGATAGTTATATTGACCCAAATATAGCTTACAAGATCATGGTTGGTCCATATTAACACTCGAACCAAAAGGAATATTATTGAAATTGTTAATATTTGACTCATAAATGTAAATGGAGTGAACATAATTGTAGACTTAAATTACAACATTCTCATTGGGATGGATTGGTTGGAAAAGAATCATTTTTTTGGGTCTCCAAATTGGCATCCTTTTTTCAGTCTCTTTTCTCACTTTTCTTCAATATTGACCATATTCTGCAACTCCATCACCTTACACTAAGACCATTTCATGATCATATATGATTTTATACTTATTATTTTCGAAAGCATTTATTTTGGTATTTTGAGTGAATTTATTTTTAAATATAAGAAAATAACATGTATTCACTTATACCTAAAATTTGGATGAGTTTTGTAATGTGTGTAGGCATATTTGAAGATCCCAACACAATCTTATTTGGCCTATAAGTCTCAAACTTGAATTTCTTCTTCAAACTCTTGAATATTTGAGGAAGATCTGGGATCAATAATAAAACACATTTCATGTAGAAGAATCATGGAAGTTTTCGTAAGTGTCTCCTATTAAAGCTTTGAGATATTTGTGAGAGGATATGTAGAGATTTTACTTGCTAGATGTTAACACATCGTTGTAACCACATGAAATATTTATGGATCTAGGAGAGATATGTGGATATCAGAGAGATTTGTGGATCTACATTTATTAATTAATCATCTTTATTTTTGTATATATAGGAGTCCCTTTTCCATTCAAAGTGGGTTAAGTTTTGGAATGCTAAATATTGACACTATGCTTATATGTTATGAATACCATTGTAGTTCGCTCACTTTTCAATTAATACAATCCTTTGATACGGTTGTGC
This sequence comes from Pinus albicaulis, assembly GCA_034641835.2. Taxonomy (NCBI): domain Eukaryota; kingdom Viridiplantae; phylum Streptophyta; class Pinopsida; order Pinales; family Pinaceae; genus Pinus; species Pinus albicaulis. The sequence continues at coordinate 765,993,668 of CM076573.1, forward strand.
CTTGATGATGAGATCTAGTGTTGGATCAATAGTTTCATGAACTTTCCACCTTTCATGCACTTCAGCATGGACACCTAATGAGTACGAGTGTATTTTAATGTTTCAAGTTTTTAAGATAGATTTGTTTCTTTTATGCTCATTTTTTGCAACATTTATTTCAAGTATTTTAAATTATTTGTTGCTCATTCTATTTATGTTCTTTTTAGATCAAGTGCATTCATTATATTCACATAAATTATTTTATAGCATAGTTTTCTTGCACAAGAATTCTTAGGAAAATCATGATTTTAATTTAAGAATGAACTCTAAGCTTTGAACACATACCAAATTTCTGAATTTCCTTACAACCTTCAATGCTTTTATAGTTAAATCCACCATTTTCATAGATTATATTTACAAGATTTCATAGATTAGATTTAATTTCTTTCGTAGATTAAGTATTTCCATGCTTTCATAGACTAAATTTCATTTGTTTTCATAGATTAATATTCCAAGCTTTGATAGATTAAGTTCAAATGCTTTCATTAGATTATATTTATTGATTTAATTAGCATAAATGTATTTTCTTTCATTAGATCAAAATTTCTTTGCTTTCCTACAGTAGATTTCCTTTGATTTCACTAGATTATAATATTTCCTTTTCTTTTACTACCTTCAAGAATAGGCATTTTAATTCTTCCATGAGAATTATGTGTGTGTTCTTTGACTAGATTTCATCCCATAGATTTCCCTTACATTTGCAGTCTTTAAAATTCATTTTTTTTTAGTTTAAGATTTCATTTTTACTTCATCACATTCTTTTGATTCATTTGCATAAGTTTATGATTCATTTCTTGCTATTATAATTCTTCTTTTAGAATTAAATTGATAGATGATTTGTGAGCATATATTGTGCAAGTGTACTTCAAAATTATACAAACCTAAATTGATAATTTAATGATCTGTAATTTAACTCACAATTAAATTACACAATATTTTCATGTCGTTGTTAGGCAAGTATACATAGTTGTTAGCTTTTAATATAGAATGAATTTTTATTTACACAATTTTTTTTAGAAAGAGTGGTATTATGATAGGTAAGAACCTGCATATCACGATTGTGGGGTTCTTCCAAATCAAAGTTGTTGCAAATTCATCTCAATTTATTTGCATTCATTTTTTGATGCATAGTTAAAATTCATGTTAAAAATCATTTATGATGCATAAATTTCAACCAATTTTGGTACTATAAGAGTTTCAACACTAATCCATTTGTGGACAAGAGGTATAGAATGATGATCAAGAATTTCTTGGAAAGAAAGGACTATATTGAATATTAGTTTCACACAATGATTACACCACAATATTCTTCCATTCTTCAACAAATCTTGGCGATAAATCAAAATATATAGTTGGTCTCTCATATTCTAGTGGACATTAAGGTATATTTTTCAAAGTTGAATGTGAACATACTAGGGATCTTGATCCATAAATGGCTTCAGTGGAAATACTCCTACACTTGACAAACCACTTTTTTTTTTTTTCAAAATAGAGTATGATATAATAGAGAAATAATACCAAGTTTGGTAATGTTAATTTTTTTGAGTTTTTGTTTTGATATTTGATTTCATTTATTTTCCTGGAAATTTTCATTTGGTGGCGTAGTAAGACCACCTTGTTCACTAAACATTGAGAGGAATATCTACAAGAAGAAGGGACATTTGTGAATAAGGAGAACAAGCAGAGTTTAGAGAGCTAAAAATTCAAGGTTTGAGATCAATTCTTCTTACTTTAGTTTTCAAATTTTATATTTCAAATGAATAAAGAATTGACAAAATTCCAAACAATGTTGTATTTTCACGCCTTATTGTGACATGAAATATTAGAAAGAAAAAATTTGGATAGTTTAACTTTGAAATTTTGCAATAAAATTCATAGATCTGAAAAAAAAAAATGACTAGGATATCTAAATTTACTATTCATTTAAAAATAAGATTAAATTTTGGTCTCCAAATTACAATTAGATTTCTCTCAAAATTTTCTAAACTAATATATTTTTCTCAAAAAATTATAACATAGGTTTCTAAAATAAGTTTTTTTTTTTTAAGAAAGAAAATTGAAAAATAAATTAGAAAATAAAATAGTAAAACAAAATCATTAAGAAAATATAAAAAATAATAAAACAAAACTAAAACATAAAAGAAAAAAACAAAATAAAACAAAACATAAAAATAAAAATAAAACAAAACATAAAAAATAAAAACCAAACAATAAAACCATGATGCATTACATATGAATAAGAGTAAAACAAAATACAAACAAAAGAATTGAAAAGAGTGCAACAAAAACCAAAATAAAAAATAAATAAAACAAAACCTGACCCATGACATATGTTATAAACCCACGACAAACCATAAATAAATAATGTCTTTAAAAACCCATTTTATAAAATTCGTGGGTTAAAAGCATTAATGGTTGATGGTTACAAATCAAACGATTGATAGTTCATGGTGCATAGTAGGTCAGAGAGTCTCCAATTCAAGTCTCGAGCTTTGACCTCCTACAATTTTTTTTTTTTTTATAATGTGAAAATTATTTGAGCTCTGGATTAGAATTTGTTGTTTGTAGAATTTAGCTCTGGATCGATCCACGTTTTGGGGAAGTAGACGGGTTTGAATTAAAATTGGATGCCTCGGTGTCACTCAACAACCTGATGTGTATGACACAATGGTTGGATAGTTTGTTTAGATAATTGTGTGCAGATCTTAATAATTCTTTTTTTTCTATTTCGATAATGTATTTTCCACATTCTAACTCAAGTTTATGTTTTGGTTCAGTGGTAAGATGTAGTATCTGATTGGGGAATCCCATGAGTTCGAATCACATGGAGTTTAAACGTTTTGGAAAAAAATAAGGCTGCCACGTGGAAACTATTTATTGGCCCATTTATTAGCCCAATAAATAACCAACTCAACTTCCACCTCCACTTCACACTCCCAAGTAACTAGCCACATCATCATTTCTTAGTCGCTGTCATGCCATCAATTTCCATGTCAACAGTCTAGTCAACATTTTTCCACCTCATCTACCACATCAACATCCATATTTCCACGTGGCACTATCTGGTGCTACCACCTGGCACCCCTGCACAACTTTTTTCATGTTTCCCAAAAACTTCAAATGGGCATAACTTTCTTCTATGATATCCATTTGAGGTGATTCAAGAATCATTATAAATATATCTATGAGATCTACATCATGGAATAATTTCCATCAACATTTGATACAATAAAAATTGGTCATTTTGTTTTAGCTTGGTAGATATTAGACTTCTAAAATCCATCAAATTATGAAAAGCATGTTTCTAATATGAAATTTTGTAACCTCGTTTTGAACCACTCAAATTAGATTAAAAAAAAAAGTTATAAATGAAACATTGATGGGTATTCCAAGGTATCACTTCCTAACGGGTAAAAGTGCATTCCATTTTTATTTATATTCCTTGGATTTGTTTTATTAGCACTATCTATGGTTTTTTTAACGTATATATCAGATTAAGAGAGACTAATTACCTCTCTCACTCGATAGCATTACATTTTATTGCAGATTGATGCTAAGTTTTTGTAGGTTCTAGGATGATGAAAGAAGATCAATATATGCACAAGTGGTTTCCAGAAACCATATTCTTTTCAAAATAGAATGTTTCAATTGAATAATGAAGAAGTGAATTCCATGTCAAATCACATCCATCATTCCAATGTTAGTCATTCATTTTCGTCTCTCTAAGCTTATGATCCATCCACAGTGAAGTCCAAAAATCTGTGATCCTACCATTATAATATTATGACTTCAAAAATATTTTCCCTTTGCAAGTTTCATACTTTTCTCTCTCACTTACATTCATCTTTGACTCATGAATAAATTCATTCATCTCACCTGCAATGTTGAGTTGCTTCATTGTACTCTTCCTTTTTTCCAAATAAAGGTTTCTTAATAAGTGAAAATATTTCATCTATAGTATTGTACATCATTACTTTATGCTCGCATTAGATGATGGGGGATTCATTAAGGCTCTCCTTCTAACAATTCCTGACCCATTTACTACAACACAATATCTGGGTTGAAGACTAGAAATATTTTTAGTACCTTAAGGTTTGCATGCCTTAATGGCAAGTTCTCTCACTAATAACTAGTGGGAATAAATCAATGTCTCCTATTTTTTGGATCTTCTAGGTGACTTGACAACAACTCATTTATTCATACCAAATAAGATGTACTTGGTCATATTGAGTCTCATTGATATTAATGGTGAGTAGTCTCGTGTTGGTTAACAAATTTCATTAATGATCGATAATCCAACAATTTATTTCTATGTTTGACATCAACAAAACTTATTCACATAGAAAATAATTATGCCACGATGAGGATATGAATGAATAATATATGATTTCAGCAACTTGCAACAGTGTTCCAATAAATCACATTTAGTGTCTAAGTTCAACAACAATAGCTTAAGCAATAAGAAGGCACAAACAATCAAATTTCAAAGTTCATCCACTATTCATACAACTAAGAGGTGAAGAAGAACATCATATTATTTCACTTCACAATTTGTGATGCAGTAGTAATAGCCAAGATCTCACAGATACATAGCTTATTGATTGTCAGGTAGGTGAATATATGCTATTTTCTAATATTTAATCATTAATTTCTTGAATGCTAAAGATATGTATTTGGAAAATTTTCCATGTAACATTTCTTTCTCCATTTTCAAAAGACAAAAAATAATTTTAATTGGGGGGCATATCCATTTCCATTTGTCAATTTCATATTCCATCACCTCATATACTGTTAACCAACATGCTTCTCCCAAATAATTGTTGTTTCTCTTCCATTCAAAGATTGATATGTTTTGAAAAGATTCAGATTAAGAGAAAGAATTGCTTGATATTTATATGAGTGGGTGTTCATTTTGAATTCATTTTCGAGTATTATTTGTTGTAGAAATAAAACAAATAAAATAAATTTTTTGGCACACAAGAACCAACACTTACAATACTTGTGGGGTTCCACGTAAGAATCGACCACAAGATATGCCACTTAGATAAATTTCAGAGAAAGCAGACTCATAATAAGCGAGCTCTTAAGAAAGATAAATACTTTAAGAATACTTGGCAAGTTTTGGAGGTATCTCAATGTCACAAAAATGACTTGGAAAATATTTCACACCTCAAGGCTACAAAAAAAGAACCTACAAAAAATAAGATGACTTCAATCCATGAGAATCAATTCAAAATTGTATGAGGACATGCAACATCTTTAGTTAGAGGAGAAATGTTGGGTCTCAAACATATCATCCTTTTTCACACTCTTTTCTCACTTTCCTTTAGTATTTATCATATTTTGTGGATTTATCATATTATACTAAGATCATTTCATGATCATATATGGGTTTATACTTATTATTTTCTAGAGAATTTATTTTAATATTTTGAGTGAATTTATGGTTAAATATTAGAAAAATAACATATATTCACTTATATCGCAAAGTTGTATGAATTTTGAGATGTTTGTAGGCATATTTGATGATTCCAACAAAGTCATATTTGGCGTGAAAGTCTCAAATTCGATTTTCCTCTTCAAATTCTTGAATATTTGAGGAATATTTTAGATCATTGATATTTAAAATTTCATGGAGAAGAGTCATGAAACTTTTCATAAGTGTCTCCTATTAAAGCTATGAGAGATTTGTGAGGGGATATGTAGAGATGTTACTTGCTAGATGTTAACACATGGTTGTAACCACATGAGATATTTGCAAATCTAAGATATATTTGTGGATCTACATTTATTAATTAGTTATTTTAGTTTTTGTATAAATAAGAGTGCATTCTCCATTCAAAGGGGTTAAATTTTGGAATGCTAAATATTGGCACCATGCTTATATGTTATGAATATAATTGTAGTTCACTCACTGTTTAGTTAATACAATCATTTTATATGCTTGTGCCTTCATGATGATATTTATTGTTTGATAAATATTTTCCTTAACTTTCCACATCTCGTGCACTTCAGAATGGTCACCTGATGAGTACATGTGTACTTTAGTGTTTCAGTTTTGCAAGATAATTTAGTTTATTTTATGCTCATTTTATGTAATTCTTGTTTCAAGTGTTTTTATTACATGATTTGTTACTCATTCTATTTATTTTCTTTTGCAGATCAAGCACATTCATTTCATTCGCATAAATTATTTCATAGCATAAGTTTATTGCATAAGAATTCTTAGGAAAATCATGGTTTTAATTTATGAATGAACTCTAAGCTTTGAACACATTTAATTTCTGAATTTCTTTACAGTATTCAATTTTTTCATATTTAAATATCATCACTTTCATAGATGAAATTTACAACCTTTCAAAGATAATATTTACTTGTTTTACTTGATTAAAGATTTCCATGCTTTCATAGACTAAATTTTAAATATTTTCGTAGAATAATATTCCATGCTTTACTAGATTAAGTTCAATTGCTTTCATTATATTATATTTATTTATTTAATTAGCATAAATGTATTTTTTTTCATTAGATTGGAATTTCTTTTCTTTCATCAAATAGGTTGTATTTACATTCATTATATTAGAATATTGCCTTTTCTTTTACTTCCTTCAAGAATATTCATTTCATTGCTTCCATTAGAATTATGTGTGTGTCCTTTTACTATACTCCATCTCAAAGATTTTCCTTGCATTCACATTCTTCAAAATTGAATTTATTTTTAGATTCATATTTCGTTTCACTTCATTGCATTCTTTTGATTCATTTACATATGTTTACCATTCATTTCTTGCAATTAATTTTTTTTTTTTGGAATTAAAATTGAAAGATGGTTTCTTAGCATATATTGTGCAAGTGTAATTCACGAGTATGTGACCCTGGATTGATAATTTAATGCTAAGTAAATTAACTCATAATTAAATTGCTCAACACATACCGTACTATATTTTTACCATAAGGAATTCACTTTTCTTCATAAAAAATGAAAACAAAGAAAAGTGACAGGGATTCCAAGGACTATTTATATCAAAGATATTTTAGAATTATAGTTGAAAATATGCTTAAAATAAGGTGTTAATCTATTGTAGCCCATATAGAGGATGCAACCAAGAATAAAATATAAACAAAGAAGATTATTTAGTAGTACAAGAATTTGAAGATGTATTTAGAGAGATTCTAGGTTTACCACCCAAAAGGGAGATAGATTTTCTCGTTAATTTAATGTTTGGGGTTTCCCTAGTATTCAAAACACCTTATAGAATCATCACCACTAGAGTTTAAATAACTAAAAATTTAATTAGAAGACCTATTTAAGAAGGGGTAAATAAACCCAAGAATATCTCCTTAGGGAGCCATTGTGATTTTTCAAAAAGAAATGTGGTACATTAAGGTTATGCATTGATTTTAGGTAACTGAATAAAGTGATATATTTTGTTTTTAAATCTGTTTCCAAGGATAGATGACTTATTCAACCAACTAAAATGAGCCAAGGCATTTTCCAAGGTAGTTCTATGATTTGGGTATTGTCATGTAATTAAGGAAGAAGACAAAAACAAGGAAACCTTCATGGGAAGTTATGGACACTATGAAGGTGTAGTGGTGCCATTCGGATTGAAAAATGCAACAATTGTCTTCATGTTTCATATGAATCAAAAAATTTTGAGTTATTTGGATAAGTTTTTCATGGAATTTTTGAATGACGTACTTATTTATTTAATATTTGAAAAAGAGTGGCATACTTATTTATTTAAGATTTGAATAAGAGAATGATAAAAACTTGAGGATGATGTTACAATTGATGAGGTAACCTGAAATTTATTCTAAGCTAATAAAATTCTCATTTTACCATGGGAAAATTCATTACTTGGGTTACATCATTTCAAAGGAAGGTGTTGACGGTGATGGATACCACAAAATGTAATAGGGGCTCCCTAATGAAAAGCCCTAATTAGATTTCATATTGTTTGGTGTGGGAGCCCTTACAGAAATAAGGGTCGACCACCATATATTATTAGAGATTTTCCTTGGCTACATTTTTCAATACAAGAGAGTAATCCACAGGTACTTTTGAATGAACAAATGAGTATGCCTTGTGGAATGTTTAATTGCATAATATACCAAGGTTATTTTACCGAAAGGTAGAGAAAAAGTGAGCCTCTAAAATAAGAGTTTTAAGTCCCTATATTACTAGTATAGTCCCTTATTGTCATTAGTGTAACCCCCTTATTGTTATTATTGTACCCTTGTAACCCCCATATTGTTATTATTGTGCCCTTAAATTATTATTGTTAGGTCGGCTAGGATTACATTGTGGCCCCATGGACTCCTATATATATAAAGGAGGTTTTGTAATTTGAATCATCCAAGAATTGTTCATTCATGTAATGTATTGGAGGTTTCCCCCTCGAAGTGGCTTATTTATAAGGCGTTGATAACTCTTTTCTTCTCTTTTTGGAGCTGGGTTCACAACATTTGGTATCAGAGCTTTGAGATTCTAGGGTTTCTCTGCTCCAAACAGGTCATCGTGGCATTTTCGCTATAAATTTTTTTCTACGAAGGTTCAGAATTTGAAATTTTTAGAGTGCGAAGCCAAAATATTGAGGAACATCATCACAAAATTTTAGAGCTTGGTTCTTAACATTTTTGGAGATATGATTTGTGCAATTTAGGACATTTTGCAGGCTCCTGAATTTAACCTAAACAGGTCATCGTGGTATTTTTGTAATAAATTTTTTTCTACGAAGGTTCAGAAGTTGAAATTTTTAGAGTGCGAAGCTGAAATCCTGAGAAAAATTGTCGCAAAATTTGCGATATTAGTTCGCAATATTTTCGGAGATATGATTTGTGGAAGTTAGGGCTTTTTTAGGCTTATGAACTTCATCTCAAAGAGGTGATCGTGGGAAAATATTCATAGCTCTCTCTCTGAGCATCAGATTGGAATTCTGTAGAAAGTGGCCACAAGTACATGGACTATAGTTTTCGGTCTATAAATTTTAGAGCCAAATGAGGAAGCAATGAAACGTGGCAAGTCGTACAAGTTCGCTCTATTGAACCAGTCCAAAATTGGATCAGTGTCAGAGATTGGACATAACTTTGTCTTGAAGAATCCAAATTAGATCAGACCTATGGCATTTGAACGAAGCTTAAGAGGGATACTACACGGCTGAATTTCAGATATTGAGGATCCACAATTATATAGATAATTCAATTTCAATATCGAGCTCCTCAAAAGCAAGTAAAAGGTGTGTATTTTTTTCTTGTCCAAATTACATAAGTCTTGTTTGAAGAATCAAGTTGAATTGATTACAAGGGCATATTGTATAATATATATTAGTATTGGATTCTAAAATGGCCCCTAAAAATAATTCAACGCCCATTAAGCCTTTAGAAAGCTCTAATATGACTCATGAAGACGAAGAATGGAAACATGACATATCAAAATTACAAGAGCAAGTGCAACAAATTTATCTCTCGCAAAGAGAAACAAAAAATGACATGGAATTTTTGAAGAAAGGTGTGGAATCTAAGATGGATGGTTTGATTGAGGCTTCTAAATTTCATCTCAAAGAGGTGATCGTGGGAAAATATTCATAGCTCTCTCTTTGAGCATCAGATTGGAATGCTGTAAAAAGTGGCCACAAGTACACGGAATTTATTTTTCGGTATACCAATTTTAGAGCCAAAGTAGGAAACAATGACACGTGGAAAGTCGTACAAGTTCGATCTACTGAACCAGTGCAAAATTGGGTCATTGTGGCAGATTGGACATAACTTTGACTTGAAGAATCAAAATCAGATCAGACCTATGGCATTTGAAAGAAGCTTCAGAGGGCTACTACAAGGCTGAATTTCAGCTATTGAGGATCCGCAATTATAGATATAATTCAATTTCAATATCGAGCTCCTCAAAAGCAAGTAAAAGGTGTGTATTTTTTTTTCCAAATTGCATAAGTCTTGTTTGAAGAATCAAGTTGAATTGATTCCAAGGGCATATTGTAGAATAGATATTAGTATTGGATTCTAAAATGGCCCCTAAAATTAATTCAACACCCATTAAGCCTTTATAAAGCTCTACTATGACTCATGAAGACGAAGAATGGAAACATGAAATATCAAAATTACAAGAGAAAGTGCAACAAATTTATCTCTCGCAAAGAGAAACAAAATATGACATGGAATTTTTGAATAAAGGTGTGGAATCTAAGATGGATGGTTTGATTGAGGCTTCTGAATTTCATCTCAAAGAGGTGATCGTGGGAAAATCTTCATAGCTCTCTCTTTGAGCATCAGATTGGAATGCTGTAAAAAGTGGCCACAAGTACACGGAATTTATTTTTCGGTCTACCAATTTTACAGCCAAAGTAGGAAACAATGACACGTGGAAAGTCGTACAAGTTCGATCTACTAAACCAGTCCAAAATTGGGTCATTGTGGGAGATTGGACATAACTTTGACTTGAAGAATCAAAATCAGATCAGACCTATGGCATTTGAAAGAAGCTTCAGAGGGCTACTACAAGGCTGAATTTCAGCTATTGAGGATCCGCAATTATAGATATAATTCAATTTCAATATCGAGCTCCTCAAAAGCAAGTAAAAGGTGTGTATTTTTTTTTCCAAATTGCATAAGTCTTGTTTGAAGAATCAAGTTGAATTGATTCCAAGGGCATATTGTAGAATAGATATTAGTATTGGATTCTAAAATGGCCCCTAAAATTAATTCAACACCCATTAAGCCTTTATAAAGCTCTACTATGACTCATGAAGACGAAGAATGGAAACATGACATATCAAAATTACAAGAGCAAGTGCAACAAATTTATCTCTCGCAAAGAGAAACAAAATATGACATGGAATTTTTAAAGAAAGGTGTGGAATCTAAGATGGATGGTTTGAAGAATGGCATGGAATCTAAGATAGATACCCTGGAAGCTGGCATGGAATCTAAGATGGAGGACATGGAAGCTAAGATCGATGAGAAAATGGAAAACATGAAGAATGATCTAAAAGTAGACATGGAAGTTTTGACAAAGTTGATACAAGAAATGTTTCCTAATGGTGAAAATATAGTAGAGGAAACTCATGATGAGAAAAAAATAAATGTTAATCATGATTTCATAAAATCTAATGTTGGCGGGAAGAACCACCATATTCCAAAAATGGATATGAGGAAGTTTGATGGAAAGGATCTTGTAACATGGATACTATAGATGGAGAAATATTTTGATCTCCATAATGTGCAAAACACACAAAAGGTACACATTGCAACTTTACATTTGTATGGTATCGATGGATTTGCTCCTGTAAAAAAATTGTCACTTAGTCAATTTTTACGGAGGAAATGATAGCACATTATGAGGATACAAAGAGAAACACCTTCTTTAGCCAATTGATAAATCTTAAACAAAAGGGTTTAATGGGGGAGCACATTGAGGACTTCAAAAAATTGAATATAAAGGTAACAGATATTCCAGAGGAACATAGGATTGATCTCTTCATAGGTACTTTAAAGGATAAAATGCAACATGAAGTTCGCGTTTTGGAACCTGATTCATTGGAGAAGGCATTCAGGTTGGCAAGAAAAATTGAATGTAAAATTATGGCGACAAGGAAGCATACCACTCACTTATATAAAGAGGGAAGTGTTGCTACTCCTAGATTTCCACAACCTACAAGGTTGACACCACAACAATTGGAAGAAAAAAGAGCAAAAGAGATTTTCTACAGTTGTTATATCAAATACACTAAAGTTCATAAGTGTGCTGAGAAGAAATTATTTTACATAGATTGTGAATATGAAGAAGAAAATGAACAAGAAGAGGATATACACCAGGAATCGACCCAAGAAGAGGAAGAAATGAGTCTGACCATATCGTGTAATGCATTGGCAGGAATTACCACTCCTCAAACTCTCAAGATAGAAGGACATATCAAAAAGAAAAAGGTAATAGCGTTGATTGATTCAGGTAGTACCCATAATTTAATTCATTGTAAGGTAGCCAAGGAATTGAATTGTTTCCTATACCCAACACCAGAATGTCAAGTGATGGTTGCAAATGGAGGAACTATAAATTGCTCTGAAAAAATGCCATAATATCAAGCTAACCATGGGGGAATATGTATTGAATAGTCCAATGATTTCCATTCCTATGGGAGGTGCTGATGTTGTACTAGGAGTACAATGGTTACAATCTTTGGGGACGGTAGCTTTTAATTTTCAAGAAATTTTCCTGAATTTTTTCAGAAGGAAAGGAAGTCGAATTACGGGGTATTGCAGGGAAGCCAAGAAATATAATAATATCTAATTTCTTGAAAAATCTTCTAAAGAAAGAAAAACGAGGCATAATTGCACAATTATGCTCACTAGAAGTTCCAACAACAAAATCATCCATTGCTGCAGATCTCCAAAAAATCTTGGACAATCATTCCAAGATTTTTGAAACTCGAAAAGGACTCCCACCTATTCGTGATCATGATCATGCTATTCATTTGATTCCAGGAAGTGTTCCTCCAAACATCAGGCCTTATAGATATCTTTATGTCCAAAAGAGCGAAATTGAAAGTATGATTGTAGAAATGTTAGAGGCGGGTATAATTCAACCTAGTCAAAGTTCTTTCTCTACTCCTGTAGTATGGGTACACAAGAAGTATGGATCATGGTGCATGTGTCCGGAATATAGGGAGCTCAATAAGCTCACCATTAAAGATAAATTTTCCATTCCTATGATTTACGAATTATTGAATGAATTATATGGAGCAATTTATTTTACCAAATTGGATCTTTGTTCAGGGTATCATCAAATTAGAATGAAGACTAAAGATATTCCAAAAACAACATTTAAAACTCATGAGGGTCATTATGAATTTTTGGTCATGCCTTTTGGCCTTACCAATGCACCTTCTACATTTCAAGGGTTGATGAATTCCATTTTCAAACCCTTCCTTAGAAAATTTGTGCTAGTATTTTTTGATGATATACTAATTTACAACAGGTCTTGGAAGGATCATGTTCAACATGTTGACAGGGTGCTCAAACTATTGCAGGAGAAACAATTATATGCAAAAACATCCAAATGTTTCTTTGGAGTACAAGAGGTGGAACATCTGGGTCATATTGTATCTCACGAGGGTGTTAAAGTAGACCCTAACAAAATTAAAGCCATTAAGGAATGGAAAGTCCCCACAACCATAAAGAAGTTGCGAGGATTTCTCGGGTTAACAGGGTATTATCGCAAGTTTGTTAAGAATTATGGGAGAATAGCAGCACCCCTAACAACATTATTGAAGAAAGATGCATTTTCATGGACTCCCGAAGCAACTAAGGCCTTTGAACGTCTTAAAGAGGCAATGTGCCTAGCACCGGTCTTAGCTACACCAGACTTCACAAAAACCTTTATTGTGGAATGTGATGCCTCAGGAAATGGAATTGGTGCAGTTTTAATGCAGGAAGGAAGACCCATTGCTTTTGAAAGTCGTCCAATCAAAGGAAAGTATTTACGGAAACCTATTTATGAGAAGGAAATGTTAGCAATACTACATGCACTAAAGAAATGGCGAACTTACCTAATGGGAAGACACTTCAAGGTAAAATTGATCATGATAGTCTTAAACACTTTTTGGAACAAAGAATATCTTCAGAAGAGCAGCAAAAATGGGTCACAAAGATGTTGGGTTATGACTTTGAAATAATCTACAAAAAAGGAAAGCTTAATGTTGTTGCAGATGCACTCTCAAGAAAGAATGAAGAGGTGGAAGCATTGCTTTGTGCTATTTCTATTATCCAACCAGATTGGATAACTGAAGCAAGAGATGAATGGAAGAAGGACAAAGATGTATGGACACTCATTCAAAAGTTGCAGCAAGATCCTAGTACATCCGATACATTTAGTTGGAAAAATGATTCCTTATGGTACAAAGATCGCTTATATCTTTGTAATAATTCCCAACTAAAACAAAAGATTCTTCTGGAATTGCACACTTCTCCTTTAGGAGGACACTCAGGATTTTTAAAAACTCACCACAGGGTGAAGAAAGAATTTTTTTGGGATGGCCTTAAATCTGATATTCAAAAGTTTGTGGCGGAATGTTTGGTTTGCCAGCAGAATAAAGTGGAAACAATTAAGACCCCAGGACTTCTACAACCTTTATCCATTCCAAGACAACGTTGGGAGGAGATTTCAATGGATTTTATCACAGGTTTACCTAAGTCCGAAGGAAAGAGTGTCATCATGGTGGTAGTTGATAGACTTACCAAGTATGCACACTTTTGTGCATTATCTCATCCATTTAAATCAAGTACAGTTGCTACTACATTTATGGACACAATTCAAAAGCTACATGGAAACCCAAGGTTATTGTGAGAGACGGAGATCCCATTTTTACTGTAATTTTTTGGATGGAGTTATTTTCTTGTTTGGGTACTCAATTAGCTCATAGCTCATCTTATCATCCTCAATCTGATGGTCAAACTGAGATAGTAAATAAATGTTTGGAAGGATATTTTCGTTGTTTTGTATCTGATAAAAAAACACAATGGGTCAAGTGGTTACCTCTCGCTGAATGGTGGTATAACACTTCCTTCCATACTGCAGCAAAAATGACCCCATTTATGGCACTTTATGGATATCATCCACCATCCATCACATCATATTTAAGAGAAAATTCGAATGTTCAAGCAGTGGAAGATCACATCGAGCATCAGCAAGAAGTTCTCCAACTCTTAAAGGATAACCTGAATTTGGCACAAAATCGAATGAAACAACAGGCAGATCAACATCGCAGCGAGAGAAGTTTTGATGTAGGAGATTGGGTATTTTTACGGCTACAACCATATAAACAAATGTCCCTCAAGCAAGCTAAGAAGGATAATAAATTATCGCCAAAGTACTATGGTCCTTACAAGGTGTTGCAAAAGATTGGTACTATGGCATACAAATTGGATCTTCCTACTTCTTCATGAGTGCATCCAATTTTCCATGTTTCATGCTTAAAGAAGGTTATAGGTGAAAATATTCCAGTTCAAATAATATTTCTAGAACTTGATGAGGAAGGAAAAATCATATTGGAACCTGAAGTGGTCACGAAAACAAGAACTCGACAGCTATGGAATCGATCAATTTCATAGTATCTCATCAAGTGGAAGAACTTACCCACCGAAGATTATACATGGGAGGACGAGAATTTTATACAGAAGCACCCTGAGCTACTCAAGCATTGAGGACAACACTTTTTTGAAGGAAAGGCACATGTTAGGTCCCTATATTACTAGTATAGTCCCTTATTTTTGTTAGTGTAACCCCCTTATTGTTATTATTGTACCCTTGTAACCCCCATATTGTTATTATTGCACCCTTAATTATTATTATTAGGTCAGCTAGGATTACATTGTGGCCCCACTAGGATTACATTGTGGCCCCATGGACTCCTATATATAGAAAGGAGGTTTTGTAATTTGAATCATCCAAGAATTGTTCATTCATGTAATGTATTGGAGGTTGCCCCTTCAAAGTTGCCTATTACTAAGGCGTTGACATCTCTTTTCTTCTCTTTTTGGAGCTGGTTTCACAACAAAGAGTAATAATATTGATCTATTAAAGACACACGAGCATATACATATGAATGAATCATTAGACAACTAGAGAAATAGTTCACATAGAAGCAACAATTGTTAAAAGACATACAACAAACCTTCAATAAGATAAGTATGAAAGTCACTGAGATAGTTCAATTTCCTTAATACAGATGAAAAAAACATAAATTATAAACATTCAAAGAATAGTCTTATGATATTTACAACATACACATGAAAGTGTGCTAGCTCAACGAGCTTTGAAATTAAGCAAAAGTTCCAAGATACATTATTACATTGAACACTCGTAGCTCCAATAATGGAGCATTAGAGTAATGACTTTATCCTCTAAAAGAACTAGTTTCCTCTCTAATGCATGGTAGGAGGAACCAAGGTGAAAAGTGCTTTGCATGAGCCATGAAAGTTTATATATAATAAATGGGGTGACCATTTACCTCCCTTGTGACTCTTGGACTACCATCATGTCTATTTGAATTCTCTATGACCTTTTGACTCCTTCATGACTTTTCACATTCTATAGATCACCCTTGGACTTCCAATTTACAATAAATTTCTAAAATATTGAAATTACATAATCCACAAATGATGTGGAAAATGATGACTCATGAAATGACCTGGCATGTGTAGAAATTTTGAGCCCAACCTCGATTATCAGTTTCTCCTTCTTACTCCCGTATAGTTAAATTCCCATTCCCATAAAAATACATTTAACAAGCTAGAAAAAATAAACAATTCTGAAAACACAAATTCTAGAAATTTCACAGTGCTGGAAAACGTAGAAATAAAACTCAAAAAATATTTCAGCAACACACATAGAAAATGACACAGTGATTTTTGGTCAATATCACCCTAGAAAAACCCCCTACAACTCTTGGGGAAAACTAGTTTGAAAGCTCTTCTTTATTTTTGAATATTGCTTTTATAGAGAAATGAAATGAACAATAAAAATTCCAGCAACCATAATTTTTACTTATCTTGAAAACCGTGCATATACTCCACCTCGATTTTTGTGCCAAATGCAAAACAAAAATTTACAACAGAAAGTACAGCCTTAAATGTTGTACGAAAAACATAGAAAATAGTTCTGGAACAGCTGCACAACCTTCCTCGAAAAATGTGCCAAAGGATGGCTAAAAAATAGTGCCAAACAAATGTTGTATAGACCTCGATTTATATGCTACTGAGCTATTGTACGGACCTAGAAAATAGTGTTGTTTTTGCTATTGTACGTACCTCGAATTCTGTGCCTCCTTAACTGCTATATAGACCTTGAAATCTGTGCCAGAATGATGCACTAAATGATGCTTCCCTTTCCTCAATTTTCGTGCCACTTGCCTTGAAAATTGTGCTGCTTCTTTGTTGTACAGACTTGCTGAAATGAAGATACCTTGGGAAATGTGCCAAGGTACTGTTTGCAACTTCTCTCTTCTCTGATCAAAAATTTCTTCTTGCTCTCTTCTTCTCTTCTCTCAATCTGCTCATGAAAGTATGAATGAGCTCTTCTCTTATTTTCCTCCTTTAACCTAACCCTAAGTGACTTTTGGGGAATCCCTACTTCCAATGGCTGAGATAGCTTTAGATCTAGTGTTGAGATCAAATTTAAATTTAATTCTCACTTTCTATTTTTCAATTCACCCCACTTAAATAAAGACCCACTTGGTGTTTTATTCCTATAGTCACTTTTCACTTTCTAATTTCACATTGCCTTTAATAAAGTCACTTTAAAATTAGACTTAGTAACTTTATCACTTATAAAGTAACTTTTAAATTAGATTTGACTTTACCACTTATAAAGTGCAAGAGTGACTGATTTTGCAAAAATTTCTCAAAGGGTGATAAAAAAATTTGGCAAGGGGAAATCAGAGGAGGAGAAGCCCTCACCACCACTTGAGGAGACTTGTACCAACGCTAATACAACTATGTAGGATCAGCTAGCAACACTAGTAGTTGGGTGAACCATCACATTGGAGGAAGGAACACTTGCAGCCATACAAGATGTTCCCAAGCTTCACCAACGTATGCTTAAGTTTCCATTTCCTATTATTTCAACAAATCTTATGGAGGGTTGCGAAAATATGTCATTGCATGACCTAGGGTCAAGATACATTGCTAATTTGGAGTAGCACACTATCACTGCACTAAGGAGCCTTAATAGAATCAAGGAAGAGATAAACATTCATCCTGGTTACTCATTGTTGAGTTGCACACAACTCTTCGGGTTGGAGTGTAGATTTTTGGAGGATGGAATGAGCATTTTCCTAGGCAATGCAATGTACAACTATGTGTTCAGAATTGACCATGATCTTGAAACAGTAGATGCACCATCATGGATATCAGCAATGGTATCCTTGATTAGCAGTGATGAGTTGGGGGCCCGACCATTAGTGGGGCATTCCAATGACCGTTCCACATGTGTATCAAAGGATAGGCAGATGGTTGATGAGATACATCTTATCTCCCATTACTATGATGGTATTATTCATTGGAAGGATGCCAATGTTGGCAATGATGATAGATACTCACCATTGGTTGGATGGGTGATGTTGATGAGCAAGAGGTTGGAAGGCCACTTGCAGATCTATGACACAGGGAAGCAGGAGGCAAGGATGTTCTGGCTACTCTTAAAAGAGTTTGGCCATCATGTGACATATCATTTGTCAAAGGGTATGTTATGGGTTGAGGCATTACATGGCCCCCATGTATTATGGCAGCAGAAGCTTTGGTTGTATGAGGAATTCTACAAGTCAACCATCATGATATTACTCCATGAATTGTATGAGGAAGAGATGAGGGAGCATCAAGAGATGTTGTTACCTTGGTCATTCTTGAGAGAGTATGGGTTGATTCTCTCCCATTATTTTCATGATGCTGCAGGGTAGGTGATGGCACTATCATGGTGCAAAGGGGCTACTCCTTGGTCGGAAGATCAGAAGGTACCTCCACTTTGGAAGGAATCTCCCATACAACAGCATTATGGTAGATGAATTTGATATTATACATGCCAAAGAATGGAGCTATGAGATGACAGGAGCCTTATTATAAAGGTCAACATCGTTGTCACTTGGGAGCTTGGGTTTATTGATGGAGTGTTCCTAGGATCACTACACATATGATGCACTTGATGAGCAAGGAGGAGGTGAGAGTGATGGAGTAGTGGGTGGAGACATCTATTACCATGATATAATCTTCTTGACTTGGATTTCCAAGTATAAGAACAAAGGTCTTTATGCAGCACACGGTTCATTCCTCTTCATGGGAGTATGTCATACCACTATGAAGGGCTTATTCATGGATTTTATTGTCATATAGCTCTCAGTACATGGTAAGAATTTTTTTTTTTCATTTATTGATTATCTAACATAGTGTTTGCATTCTCTTACCATTTCTATACAGTGCATTGCACCACAAGAGGGAAAGCCTCTCTTTAGGCTTCATGGTAAATTTTGGGCCGACATCTATGATGGAGATAGCCATCTCTTGTATGGCTTTTGGAAAGTGCTGTATTATCTTCTATATGCTCAGTTGATACACAAAGACATTTACTATTTACTAGTAGATGTGATGACCTACACAACTAGCAGTTCGTTAAGAAACAACTTGCCATGTTATTTCCTAAAACAATAGTTAGAAAAACTCCGATGTGACTACTTGGGAGGTTGTTGGTACCTTGCAGCACTATGTAAAAAATTCATTACCTCTCTCATGTGGA
Organism: Pinus albicaulis; assembly: GCA_034641835.2. NCBI lineage: Eukaryota > Viridiplantae > Streptophyta > Pinopsida > Pinales > Pinaceae > Pinus > Pinus albicaulis. The sequence goes on from CM076573.1 coordinate 766,013,001, forward strand.
ACCCATATTATGATAATGTCATATTCACTTTATATGGGGTGGTATGGGCAAGAACCAAAGAGTGGATCTTTGAAGATCCAACTACCTTTCTGCTTCATGAAGGCAACATCATCGCAACCCAAATTCAGTAGTAGCTATACACTTATCATAAGTGGAGAGAGATATAGTGTGGGATGGACAATTTGATCCATCATGTTTAGCTATGCAACCTACCAATTTTTCAGGAGCTTCAGGTTGAGGGAATTTTTCAAGAGTTACCATGTTGGAAGGTGACTCATTTTGTATTGATGATAGCTTGGGGATGGAGGTTTCACATGGGAATGATAGTTCCCAATGTATTTCATATTCCATGACTTAAGAGGACCTCTAGACAGCACATTGTTTCCTCCATGGGTATTTTACTTCTTCATGATGATTATTTGGGATGGTCACCAAAAGCTAACTTGCATAATTGGGAGGGGCAACTTGGAGATGTATTGATGAAACAGTGTTGGTTTCACAGAGGTGGCTTATTATAGGCAACCTTAGTGCTTCTCATTTAATTTTCAACCCAAGGTAAGTCTTCTTATTTCAAGAGTGTCAGCGCAATATATGCAAGTGAGATCAACTGATAGTTACTCTATGTTGTTTATGAGAAAGGATTATCTAATCTTCTGAATTCAATAAACTTAAAGAGGAATGGTTTGGTAGATTACGGCTAATTATTTTGTCTAGATTAGAAAAGAGAAACTTGTGATTGAACAACATAATGATGGTTTGAACAAAAATTTCGATGAACTAAACAACAAACTAAATGAATTGAACATCATTCTTAATGAATTGAACAACAATATAAATGAAAGGAACAACAATTAATTATATAATTTTGCAATGGAATTCTCTTTTGTAAACTAACTAATTAACATTAATAAACAATTGGATGCCTCACTGTGTTGAAAGGACAATTTAATCCGCAAAAACAAGTAATCATTGAACAGTAATTATCCTACGATTTGTAAATCGATTGCAAAGGTGTTGGAGGAAAATGGAAACATCTAACAACTATGAAGCATTATTATATAAACCAGAAGATACGAATGTGATTATTATGAATCAAGAAGTATAGATGATAAACTATTATGAAGGAAGAAAAATTGTAACTTTATTGAGTAGAAAAGTATTTTACAACCGCATCAGATAACTGGACATGGATTCTGTAACTAACGCATAGCACAAAAATTGGTGAGGAAACTCCCAGGGGTTGGGCCCAGACCACTAGAAGTTTTAACGCGATGAAAAACTCAAAAGGTAATTTTTCAAAACATCAAAACTCTTAATTAACTCAAAGGATAATATAGGAATACAATCTGACATATTTGTCTTTATGCATTTATTATAGAGGGAAAGTTCCTATTTGACTCCCTATCTAGTTCATCCCTGGCCCTTTTAAAGGAGTTTTCATGCAATGAGATAGTATTCTCCAAATGACAGCCACTGCGCGTGGCTGTCGTTTGAGTCTTCGAGCTTGAATATGTCTCTTTGCCTTCTGCCGGCCCATACAATTGTGTCTATCAGTTGTCTTCCGTTTGCCGTTGGTTCAGCTACTTTGCATTCCTGCATACGGAGATACAATAAGTCAAATTTATGTTATAGAAATGTTCTTTTTTGTCTTTAGCTCAATTGTTCTAATTTTCATAAATCTTTTCTTTCTTTATTGTCAAAATGAGGAATATTTCCTAGGACTGTGCCATAATTGAAAGTAATTATATGGTGAAAACATACCTTAATTCTAGCCCAACATATACTCCCCTGCTTACCTAATTTCATGTCCGCATGCAAACAAATGGTTGAAATGCAACTGTGTTAGAGAGTAGGCAGGGTAGACCTTTTCCTTGTATGCTCTCAAACCCCGTTTTTGTCTCATTATTGTAAAGGCAGCGCTTGCGTGCCCCTATGGTGACTCATAATTATGATTATAGTCCTCAGGAGGATACCAGAGAAGAGGGCTTCTATACCTACATCCTAGCCATGAAGGCCCCATGCTAAAGACCAGGTTATTGTATGAGAGGAATCTAGAGGCAGCAGCCTTGAAATTCCTGTAGCCAAATGACTCCCTATTCTTTACATTTTTCGTTGAGGTCATCCATCTTTGTCTAACTACTGCGAAGGCTACTTCTCGAATGTCTTAAAATTATTCTTGTCCATTTTATATGATGTCCTTATGGATGGGCCCCAGCCTAGTCCTTACACCTTGCCTTCGCATGAAGTTCTTGTGCTGGATAAATAGTTGCAGGGGTTTTGTAGGTTCCCCTCTAACCCACAAGTCTAGGCCATGTTCTCTATTTTGGAATATGTTATAGGCCTTGGCCCACTTAATCTGGTTCTTTGTGAGTGAGAGCAAGGCTTGGAGCTGAACATCTCCTATAAAGGGACTAGGATTGTTGTCTGTGTCCTCTTCTAGATCGAAATTGTGCATTTAAAGTTCACATAGAAGGCATTGGACTTGTTCATATCAATCATTACACCAATCGACAAACTCTTCTATAGTCTTGAAAGTTGTAGACTTTCCTTCCCTGACGGACTTGAATTTTAGTAGTAAATATCGTTCAGTTAAGAATAGGGCATAGTTGGTGGCCGGTGCCCTTCATGATAGCGCATCATTATACAAAGAAAAAATCATAGTGATTTGTTTCTTGGCTTGCTCCACCTGCTCTTGTGCCCTTTTAACCTTTGCATGTTCTTCTCTGAGCTGGGAAAATGTTTTGACTTCTCTGAGGGAGAGGTCTGTGAATTTCTTTAGTAGTGCTTGGTATTCTTATGCTGAGACCACCTCCTTCCTAAATTGTGCTAGCTCATGCTGTATTTGCACCAGTTCATTGTGTAATTTCTGATTAAAAGCTTTCTCTACCAGGGGGCATAGGCAGGAGCTTCCTTTGTTTGGGTCTCCTTCTCTTCTGTAGTTTTCTGCTTAGCTTGTGTAGAAGCTTCAATGGTATTTGCTAGTTTTGTCTGAATTTTGGCATTAGTAGTACCTACTTGGTCATTCTGTATCCTAGTTTCAGCCTTATCGATTAAATTGGTCTGTACCTCAGCCTCTGTAGTGGCTACCAAGTCAGTTTGTATCTCAGCCTCAACAATGTCGACTAAGTCAGTTTGCATCTCGACTTCAATAGTGTTTATCAAGTTGGCAGCTAATTCCATTTGATTTCCTGCAGTGGTGGTTTCCTTATTTGGCTTTCGGGCCCTTCTTTCCTCCTTCAGTTGTTTCCTAAGATATTTCACCATTTTCTTTAATCTTCTGCAGGACCTTCAAAGTTTCTTAATCTTCTTTTCTGCTAAATTCTCACCTGACCCGATTTCAGCAGGTGGTGAAGGAGCGGTATTACCATTTTCAGGGATGATGTTTCCAACCTCAGGGTTGCCTGTGATGGTGTTTCTTATTTGATCTTCATATTTTACTTTTGCATGAGGGTCCTGACTAGGTGGGGAAGTTCTACTTCTTGGTGTCAAAGGGTCTGTTTCTATGCTTATGTTTTGCTCCATAGGGACAGTGTCACCTGACTGATTTTCTGATTTTTTTCTCTCCTTTGCCTGCCCTTCGCTATTCACCTCATAATTCTGAAGGGGGGATAGAGCCCCATCGTCCTGTGGTTCCTCTTGGTCGAGTAGGACTTCATTGTGACCAGAATTGCTGGCGGTGGCAGACTTATCTATGGGTTCCTCTTTCTCTTCTGCTCTCAATGGGTTTCTAGATTCGTAGTCCATCCTCATTTGTTCTAGGAATTGAGCCATTTCTTCCTCGAAGTCTTGTAAGGGTGCGTTTTGAGGTTGGGATGGTCATGACTCCTCTATGAGGTCTGAGGTTCCTTGAAGTGTTTTGGACCATTTTTTCCTACTTGGTTCTAAGGTTACAGTTTGGGTCCTTTTTATTCTAGGTATGTTTACCCTGGGAAGCTCAGTTTCAGTTTCGCCATGGTTTATTTCAGGTTCCTATGCAGCAGGGTTAACAAAATTGTCCCAGGCTATCTGCTGCTTATCCAACTCATGTATGATGACTAGTTTAATTAACCCGTGGTGAATGACTATTGCTTGCGGATTTTTTGCTCTTCTTAATCGAACAAAAATATCATGAAATATGGAATTTAAGAAAGAAGGCAGATTAAATGAAATATTTTTCTTAATTACAGCTAAGAGTTTAAGTTGGCGAGCTTTTACCATGTCCTGACATCCGTCTCATGTAATGAACCTTTGGATGAATGCCATCAGTTCCTGCCATGGTTGGTGTAGAGAGGTAGGATTAATCCCTTTCCCTTTTCACTCCAATGGCTCCTCCAGATCCTGATATGATGTTACTGCCTCTCATAGGAGGAGATGTCTTTCTGTCCATATTTCTCCTTTTGCTGGTATTCTAGAGACTCCAGCAATAATTTCGTCTGTGACTGGTATAATTCGACCATTGATTCTGGTCTGACCTTCTTGCAGATTTTTTTGAAACTCAATTGCAAGTTCCGTATCAAATCCCTGTAATCGGTGTACATATGTCAGCCAACCAGCTTGCTAGAGGATGGCACTAGCTGCATCTGAAATTGGAAAGTTTACAAGCTAGTTTCGAGGGGAATTTCCTCCCACAGCTGATGTGATTTCCTGGGTCTCTTCCTCTGACTGTATTCTCTCTCAGCTCTATTGTTTCGAATTAATGTTGTATGCAAGAGAAAGGGAGATTACGGTTCTGCACAGGTAACTTCATGCCTTAATTGCAATGTTGCTCTGGTCTTATCGATGTATCTAACAGGATTTGTGCAAAAATTTCACATGCTTGCCAATTTAAGACTAATTACACCCCCTCCATCGAAGAAAGGGTACCCACGTCCTCAAGTACAAGAGGGATTTGGCCAATCATGAATGTGAATAGGGGAATGTCATGATTTGGTAATAATGACCTGTACATGAAGGAGAAGGTCATGGATTTCAAACTTCAAGAGGTTGAGTAATTAATATCATATGCAGTGTAAAGGTCATATTTGGAAGTTTTTCCATAATTGCATCTTGTGCGGAAGTGACTAGAAAGGGAGAGGGAATAGTATAACTATTATTATGATATGATGTCCTTCTTCAATGAAAAGTTATGATGGAAGCAAGACTGAGACAGGTAATGATTGGTGTTGTCATCCGGGGTTCAAATATGTAAGCATATCTCTATTATTTATTCATGTTGTAGATTATAATTATCACTAATTCAAGTTATGGAATATAAAGTATATATAAGAGTAATTGGCTATTGATAAATCATACTTTCATACCATAAGTAGATCCACTGCTGCTAGTAGGCGTTCATAGCCTCGACACGGTTGCTATTTTAACCCAAAAGAATGAGCCAGAATCCTTATGTAAAAGTAGTTATTCTGCCAATTTTGTGGAGAGATCACCATGCTGGTATGATAGCCAAATAACCATAGTGCCACTCACCAGAGTTGTAGCAAAGTGATTAGGCCAGCTCATGATGAGACCTCTTGTCCTTCAAATAGATAAGAAGGTCATTACCCTAGTGTGGTGGCCATTGTGGGCATGTCACTTGCTAATCTCTTATGAACATGGTAGGCTGGCTCATGATGAGACCCCCTATCATCTCTTGAAAATTTGCATGTAGGCACAATAATTCTTTTTGAATCAGAGCATTTTGATTTAGAAGGAGGTCACTGTGTTGGTGTGATAGCCAGATAGTCACAGTGCCATTCACTAGGATTGTAATAGAGTGATAAAGTCGGCTCGTGATGAGACCTCCTATCTTTCAAGTAGATGAGAATGTCATTACCCCGGTGTGGTGGCCATTGTGAGCATGTCACTCGTTAAATCCTTATGATCATGGTAGGCTGGCTCATGATGAGACCCCCTATCCTCTTTAAAATTTTTCATGAATGCATAATAGTTGATTCTTTATACATGGAGGGAGGCTCATTAATTCCTTAAGAGTTAGGGATGGTGAGAAAAGTGAAATAATGCCAATACAATTAATACCCCTTATTCCCATTTCTTCATATTGGAGGAAAATATTACTTGAATAGTGCAGAAAGATATACCATCATAAGTTCATGTATTGTATGATAACATATTTGAACTGGGGAGGACTTAGCCTTTCATTTCATGTATGTAAAATGTTAGCTTCTTGTTTAAGGATTACAATGCCAAGGAATCATCATGTTGGTAATTTTACAATTTCCCTCTCTTCTTCAACGACCATTTCCTACTCAGAGATGCCTTTATATCTTGGGTGTAGATTACGGAAGGGGTGCTGGATAAAGGGAATAATACGATGTAAAAACAAGGTTATTCAATTTGAATAGCAGCTGTTCAATATGATTGAGTAGCAGCCGTTTGGAAAGTTTGAATGGCAGGGGGAAAACGTAAAACTCGGTTGTTCAATCCGGTCAAACAACAATCGTTCGAGGATTGAAGAGTAGTTATTCAATCAGATTGAACAACAAAAAAAATGAAAATGCAGGAACACGGTTGTTCAATCTAGTTGAATAGCAGTCGTTTGATGATTGAACAATAGCCGTTCGAGAATTGAATAGTGAGAAAAAATAAAAACGCAAAAACATGGCTGTTCAATCCAATTGAACAACAACCGTTCGAGAATTGAACAACGAGAAAAATAAAAATGAAAAAAAATGGTTGTTCAATCCATTTGAACAACAACTATTAAATTGGATTGAACAACAACATTTCAGGGATTGAGCAACGAGAGAAAAAAAATGAAACTCTCAAGACGATGAGAGGAGAAAAATTGCGAGTATGAAGAATGTACAACAAAGTAAAGAACTTAAATAAATTATTTACAAATGATGGTAGCAAAATTCTCATGTACTTTAGTTTGTGGGGTTATCACCCCTTTGTGTCACAACTTGGATAGTGGGATCATTTCGTACCTGTTGGAAAAAAAATTCTTTTGTGAGAGGTTTGTGATAGAGGCGTACTCTGTGCCCGTTGACTCTAAATGTTTAACTAGACCCATCTATGGTGGTTAAGGTGAGTGTGCCATTGTGGTGTACTTCCTGAATCTCATATGGACCAAGCCACCTTGATTGTAATTTACCTGGAAAACCTTGGAATATGGAGTCATAGAGGAGTGCCCAATCTCCTTTTTGAAATACCTTCTTCTTGATAAGGTTTTCATGCCACTTAGCTTGTTGTTGTTGGATGATCACTGTGCATTGCAAAGCTAGTAGTCGTATTTCATCTAATTCATTTATTTGTTTGAGTCTTCTAGCTTGGGCTTCTGTTAAGTCCAACCCTACTTCCTAGGCTGTTCTTAGAGTTTTGATTTCAAATTCAATAGGGAAGATAGGTTCTCTCCCAAATACTAGCTGATATGGTGAATATCCAGTGATGTTTCACCAGGTTGTACGATAAGCCCATAAGGCTTCTGGTAGTCTAGTGGCCCAGTCCCGGTAATGTGCTGATATCGTTTTGGTAAGGATTGCCTCTAGGACTTTGTTGGTGCTTTCGACTTTACCATTTGCCTGCGAGTGGTAAGGAGACGTAACTCTATGGATGATATGGTGTTTCCTTATGGCAGATGTAATTTTATTACTTATGAATTGTGCCTCCCCATCGGTTATCACTTCTCGTGGCAAACTGTATCGCACGAATAGCTTGAAAAGAAAATTAATCACCGATTATTCTGTGGCTCTTGACAGGGCCACTGCTTCTACCCATTTGGTTACATAATATGTGGCAACCAACATGTATAATTTATAGTTTGATGGCAGGTTGAATGGTCCAACAAATTCCAGTGCCCATCATTCGAATGGTTCTACCACCAATTGTGTTTGTAGTGGCATTTCATCATCTTGGCCTGGGCAGCCCATTCTCTGGCAACTATCACGGCCCTGGACATATTTTTTTGCGTCTTTGAAAATCGTAGGCCAATAATAGCCTAATTTTAACACTTTATACCCTGTTCTGCATTATTTGAAATGGCCACCACAAGGTTCATCGTGATAGCTCGTAAGATGTCATAGATTTCATCCTCTCTTATGCATCTTCATATGTGCATGTCGTCCATTGTATGGAAGAGGTATCCACCGATCCAAGAGAATCGTGCATTGTGTTGTACAATCAGTTTCCATTCTCTTAGCATTAAATGTCTGGGCAGCTTCCCTACTGCGAGGTAATTTTCCACGTCTGCATACCATGGTGTTTTTACTGCTACAACAAATATATTTTCATCAGGGAACTGATCATCAACTGCTGGGGTGTTGTCTAACTTTGGAACCTTGGACAGGAAATCTGCAACTACGTTTTCTTTTCCTGGACAATCTTTGAATGTTATATCAAATTCCTGTAATAAGAGAAACCAATGAGTTATTATCCCATTCGTGATTGGTTTATTGGCTAAATATCTAATGGCAAAGTGATCAGTATACAGGAGTACTTGATAACCAGTTATATAGTGCCTAAATTTATTAATGGCATAAATGATAGCTAGGAACTCCTTTTTGGTCACGGTATAATTTAATTCACCGGGAGTGAGGTTTTTGCTGATATAATAAATGGCATAAGGTTTTCTATCTTATTCTTGGCTAAGGACTGCTCCTATTGCTATGTTGGATGCATCTGAAGAGATGTGAAAAGGTAGTTTCTAGTTAGGTCCTCATAAAATCGGTGTTGTCGAGACCAGTTTCTTCAAATCTGCAAAAGCGGTGTCACATTTGTCAGTCAAATGGAATTAAAAATTTCCAGTTAATGCATACAAAGGTGCGGCTATTTTTGAGAAATTATTTATAAATCTGCGATAATATCCTGCATATCCCAAAAAACTGCGTACCTCTGTCTGTGTACAAGGTGTGGCTAATAGAAGGATTGCCTCTATCTTAGCCGGATCTACCTGTATTCCAGCTGCAGAAATGTAGTGACCTAGGATCACCCCCTCATTCATCATCATGTGAAATTTTTAATTGCTTAGACATAACCTAGTAGAAATGCATCACTCTAACACCTTTTCTAGCATTTCTAGAGCTTGATCAAAGTCCTCCCCATATGGTGTGAATTCATCCATATAGATTTCAAGCCCCTCATTTATTAAGTCAGAAAAAATGCTAATTATGGCCCTCTGAAATGTGGCTATGGCATTGCATAACCCAAATGGTAAAAATTTGTAAGAAAAAGTACCCCATGGACAGGTAAAGGTTGTCTTATCCTGATATTTGAGAGCTATTTGGATTTGATTGTAACCATTGAACCTGTCAAAGAAGGAAAAGAACCGTTTCCCTGCCAATGTGTCCAGGACCTGGTCAATGAAGGGGAGGGGGAAGTGGTCTTTCTACGTTGCTTTATTCAATTCTCTGTAATCTACGCAGTTTATCCATTTCCCATTCTTTTTAGGGACGACTACCAGAGGGGAGACCCATTTGCTGGCTGAAATAGGATAAATTAAATTTACATCTAATAGCTTTTGCAGTTCCTCTTTTACAATCTCTTTTAAGTGCGGGTTTAGCCATCGATGAGGTTGTCTAATGGAACATATTTCCTTATTGGTATAAATGTGATGGGTTCATAGCTGAGGGTCTAAACCCTTCATGTCTGGGTAATCGCAACCAAATGCCCCTTGATACTTCCAAAGGATTTTTATGAGCTTTTGTTTTTAGTCATCATCCAAATTGCCATTAATATTCAGAATCTTTCCTGGCTCAATCTCAATAGGTATGCTGTTACATATAACAGTTATGGGAATATGTTGATCCTCAAGGTCTATCACAGGATCCTCTTGAGTTTTGTCTTCGAGGACTGTTTTCAATTTGGAATTTTAAATTTATAGATGTGGGTGGCTGACTCATAAAATTATTGATTATCTCATTCAGTTTGATCCTTAAATTCAAGAGCTTCCACTAGTTTTAGAGGTGAACGAATGTTTTTCTCCCAGTATGTACATGGATGGTTGTGAATTTTGACCGTGGGTAAGCTTGGTTTGGCAGGTGGATAAATAATGATATTTTTTATAGAATCCCCTCTAGTGATAGTCATGTTTCCTATTCGACAGCCTATGTAAGCATAAGTTGTGGCCAACCAAGGTCGCGCAAGAATCAATGGGTGCCCACCCATCATATTGTTTGGATTAATAACTAAAAAATCCGCTGGATATTCCCATGAGTCCACAGAGACCAGGATGTCCTGCACTATTCCTTTTGGTCTGATAATAGGCCTATCAGCTAGTTCCAGTAGTATAGCCATAGGTTCTAAAGCTAATATGCCCAGTCTTTCGCAGGCCCCTGTAGTTAGGATGTTAATGGCTACCCCTAAATTGACCAATGTGTTTGGAAATGAGTGGCCTGAGATTTGTACAGTCACAATGGGATTTCCTGGGTCTTCATATTTCACTGGTGGTTCCCTACCTGGTAACAAATCATATAACACCCCTACCACATGAACGGTGGGCACAACCTTTGTTTTGTTTACTTGATTTTTCCCACATATTTCTTTAATTGTCTTTGCATAGATGGGAATGTCTTGGATGGCCTGGAGGAGAGGAATTTTGATACAGAGGTTTCTCAACTCCCCCAGGATTTCAAAGTCTGGAGAGATTATCGGTCTAGGCAGAGTTAACCTTTTAGGGAATGGGGGCGGAGACATCCTAAGTTCTTCAGGTCCCTGTTGGTCAATCATTTCTTTATCCTTGCCTACCTCTTTCCCTGTTATATTTGCTTGGCTAGGTTCCATTGAAGTCTCAATTTGGGCTTGAGGTGGAGTCATGGCTTCTACAAGTAAGATACGTCCTGATATCAGCCATAGTTCGTTGCACAGTTTATGTTCAGTGCTAGAATTTGGATTTTCTATGATTTGAATTAGTTGAACCGGTCTGTTGTTGGGATTGGGATTGGGTTGGGCTGGTAATTGGGGTTGTATGACAGGCTGTGGGTTATGCTAGACTTGTTATGGAGCTGGCAGCATAGGTTGATTTTGAGTTCCCGCCCCCATTGGTAGGTTGGTCATTCCCAAGGGTTGCTGCCAATTCCAATTAGTGTTTTGAGGAGGAGGGTTTGGCCATTGGGCTTGATATGGAACATTTTTCCAATAAGGGGAAGAACAAGGAAACATTGGCCAATTGTTCCCTGATGAAAGTTGTGTAGGCGAGGCGTTATAGGAAATGAATGGTTTGGCCAAGTAGAAAAAGGATTTTGATTCTGCTAAGCTGCTGTAGTGTTTTGCTGGTTAAACTGTGGAGACGAAAATAACTGAGGCAGGTATTGTGGCATACCTGGTCGTGCCTACCATTATCGATGTGAATTCATTAGGTAGACTGGTTCTGTTTCTTCCTTCGCTTCCTTGTAAACTGCTTTCAGCCCAGGAAGTGAAGAACATTGGTCCGTGGTATGATCCATAGTGCAGATGGCACAAGTCTGAACCATGTCTTTAGGGAATTCCCTTTGGTTGTGCTTCTTCTGACATCATGGGAAAAATATGGCCAAGTTTTGTTCTTCTATAGCTTGTTTCTGCTTGGCTTGTAAAACGTCAAGCTGTGTTGTCAAGTTGCCCAAAATGTCAGTTTTCAAATCTTCCAACAAAATGCCAAATTCTTCTCTATTTACGTTGCCATTGCACTGCTTAAGATATTTTTTCATAGAATCACACCCAATTGGTCGATTGCGCGCACTACCCTGAGAGCATCTAATACATAGGGAAATAATCTCATCATATTCTTCCTGGTAAATATCTCCTTTTCCCATTATGTTAAGCGTTTCAAGCCATTCTTCCTTCATTCCTTTAATCATCATGGCTTTTAAGATGTCCTCGGATAGCGTGGTATATGAGGACCTTTGTAAATTGTATTGAAATCTTTCTATGTACTCTTCTAATGTTTCATTATCTTTCACAGACATATTGAAGATTTCATATTTTAGGTCTCGGGTTTGGCAATAGTCTTGATATTTTTTAAGGAAAATGTTCTTCATTTGGTCCCAGTTATTGATGTTTCCCCCACCTAGTCCCATGAACCAACATAGTGTTGTTCCTTGGTAGAGGGAAATAGTTTCAGCTTCTGAGGATTAGTGATGTAGTCATACCCCCTACATAAGACATCAAATTCAAATAGGAATGCATTAGGATCTTCCGTAGTCAAACCATGGAAGGTGGGAATGTTGTGCAAGGGAATGGCTTTCATAGGGGCAGTTGTAGCATGATCAACAATGGGGTATTCCAATTTTGATGTCTGCCTCTGATTCTGATTTTGATTATTTTCCATTTGATCAAAGAGGTGCCAGAAATCTTCAGGGATTTCTTCTTCTGGAGGAGTGATCCTGGGGGATTTGGGAGGCGAATGCGGTGGAGGCTTTACAATGCTTCCTTGATCTGGGATCTGAGTACCTCTATCTCGTCCACTCTTTTAGGTGATTTAGGTTATGGAGCTTCTATTTGAATTATGCCACTAGTTTCTCCTTCCCCTTCTTGTAAATTGCAAGAAACTCCCTCTCTTGAAGGGTCAGTGCTTATATGATCTAAAGTCTCAAGGCTTCGCTCAGATCCTTCTGTTTCACCGTGAATCTCAGCGTGGGATACAGATGGTGAGGTAGCGGCTTGAGGGAGTGTGATAGGACTTTGAATGGAAATAGTTCTAGGTCCTGTGGATGCCTGAGATTTAGTTTTCTTAATGATTTCGTCTATATATGTTGTTTTTCCAAGGATCACTGGTCCTTGGGATTGTGAGGATTTTTTAGAGTTATTTCTAATTGTTTCTATATTTTTCTTCCTATTCATAAAGCACGAGCACCTATTCTACTGGTCTTTGAACAATTTTCCTGAGAAGTGGGCTAGAGAGCAAGCATTTTGCTTTCCGGTACGTAGGTTCTTACCTCTCGTTTTTAATACCCAATTCTTCACAACAATGGAGAAATATGAAAAAATGATATCACCCTTAACACTCTCCCTGGCAGAGATGCCAAAAATGTTGGTTTCATAGAGGTGGCTTATTATAGGAAACCTTAGTGCTTCTCATTTAATTGTCAACCCGAGGTAAGTCTTCTTATTTAAAGAGTGTCAGCACAATATATGCAAGTGAGATCAACTGATAGTTACTCTATGTTGTTTATGAGAAAGGATTATCTAATCTTGTGAATTCAATCAACTTAAAGAGGAATGGTTTGGTAGATTATGGCTAATTATTCTGTCTAGCTTAGAAAAGAGAAACCTATGATTGAACAGCATAATGATGGTTTGAACAAAAATTTTGATGAACTGAACAACAATCTAAATGAATTGAACAACATTATTAATTAATTGAACAACAATATAAATGAAAGGAACAATAATTAATTATATAATTTTTCAATTGAATTCTCTTTGTAAACTAACTAATTAACATTAATCAACAATTGGACAGCTCACTGTGCTGAAAGGATAATTTAATCCACAAAGACAAGTAATAATTGAAAAGTAATTATCCTACGATTTGTAAATCGATTGCAAAGGTGTTGGAAGAAAATGGAAACATATAACAGCTATGAAGCATTATTATATAAGCTAGAAGATACGAATTAGATTATTCTGAATCAAGAAGTATAGATGATAAACTATTCTGAAGGAAGAAAAACTGTAACTTTATTGAGTGGAAAATTATTTTACAACTACATCAGATAATTGGACATGGATTCTGTAACTAACGTACAACATAGAAATTCGCGAGGAAACTCCCACGGGTTGGGACTGTACCACTAGAAGTTTTAACGTGATGAAAACCTCAAAAGGTAATTTTTCAAAACATAAAAACTCTTAATTAACACAAAGGATAATATAGGAATATAATCTGTCAGCTCTGTCTTGATGCATTGATTACAGAGGGAAAATTCCTATTCGACTCCCTATCTAGTTCATCCCTGGCCCTTTTAAAGGGATTTTCATGCAATGAGATAGTATTCTCCAAAGGACAGCCACTGCACATGGCTATCATTTGAGTCTTCGAGCTTGAATCCATCTCTTTGCCTTCTTCCGGCTCATACATTCATGTTTGTCGGTTGTCTTCTATTTGCCATTGGTTCAGCTACTCCACCTTCCTGCATACGGAGATACAATAAGTAAAATTTCTGCTATAGAAACGTTCCTTTTTGTCATTCAAATTTCTGCTCTGATTTTCATAAATATTTTCTTTCTTTATTGTCAAAATGAGGAAGAATTCCTAAGACTGTATGATAATTTGAAGTAATTATAGGGTGAAAACATACCTTAATTCTGGCCCAACAAACAACATCTTGTTCCTTGGAGGAGTTTATCATATGAGGATGCTACAGGAAGAGGGGAGAAGGATCTTTAGTTCTATCCTTGCAGTTTCTTGAGGACAACCAACATTTTGGAGGGGAGGACTGTAATATTCCTAAATTATCATGAAGCTAATAGGAATATTAATTTGGCTTTTAACACCTAGTTAGATGAATAAATGGGTAAGGAGGCCCACACATATCTTAAATCCCTCTTGATGTGAAAAGGAATCATAATAATAACTGGATCTAGCACCCTCATGTGTGATTAGGGGGAAATACATGTGGACAAGGTCAAGTTTGACCAAGTTAACAACGTTGGTATGGATGGAGTAGATCATCAATAGAGACATCCCAATGTTAGTGGGAGGAAGATTCCATGATGGTGGAAACCCTAATGAGTGGGACCCAAGGTAAGAAGGTTCACACTTGTTTATAAGGAGGGCAAGGCAACCATAGTGAGGCATGTTATTGATTACTGATTTTATGGTTTGCATGACTATTGTGCATTCTTCAGCTGTTTAGTTGAGATTACTATGTTTTTTAGCACCAGGTGTTCCCGAGCGGGAATCCAATCTCCTTTCTTAAGAGGCCTCTTGGGGGAGAATTTCACTTCATTTTCCACACTTAGGCTTAAGGCCAAGCTTTAGTATTCAACTACAGTGCAGTTTCTATAGAAGATTGTGTTGTGTTGCAGGGTGTTGCAGTGGAGGGTTGATAAACCCATCTTCGGAGCTAATTTTTCAGAGGACGAAGGATTATTCTCTTTGGGAGATCAACAAGGGAGGTTTTTTGAGCTTTATTTCACATCTTGGCACCAGGACAACATATTCCCATCATCTACAGTATACTATCCCTCTTTGACTACATTATTTCAGTGAGCATTTGCAGTGGGGGTTTCAGTGCTTGATTAGGAGGGTGAGATCTTCAGTGTTAGGATTAGCCCTTCACTTGAAGGATATATTGGAGGGGATATATTCATTATATGTATCATCTTCAGCCATCTCCATCCAGTTATTGAGTTGCGGCTGCTATTCATCCCTAGGGTTGCATTTCGACATTTTTGTATTTTGCATATTTTAGGAAATCCTTCCCGAGTTGTCTTGAAAATGTGTTTGGGAGCATATATCTTTGTTCCCAGAATTGTATGAGCCACATTGTTTCAGATATGTGTATTAACACTTTCTAGCAGCATTTATAGTTAATAAAACTACGTTGTCATAGCCCTAGGCATTATTTATGTAGCAGTGATCTTCATATTTCATGTACATGTTCTCTTGAGGCTTGCTTTGCCTAACTTGAGTGATTATTTCCTCAAGGACCTGTATACATTTTGCTGATATGATATTAATATGATGGTTATATGATCTTATTACATTTTATGTGTTGATTTATCACTGTTCATATATTGCTTCTTCCCCATTTGGGAATATTACAAATAGCAAGGAATCTAAACAAACATGAAGATGAAGGATGCGATGATCAAAGAAATCGACTAACAAACCTATCATTGCATCGTATTCAACCTGGTTATCGATGGAATATCCAATGCATACCCTGTTGTAGTGAACTAGCGAATGAAAAATGGGTAAAAATGGCCGAAGCTGTCAAGGCTAGATTCCTGGAGAAGCGACTTACACCATCAGCATGGTTGATATATGGTGTGGATGATGGATCCTTCTGAAAGGTGACAAAAGACAAGAAATGAGATGGTGGTAAATGCAAGAAACCTAAGAACAAAAAGGAAACAAACACAATCACTTCTATGGGAAATTATATGGATATAATCTCTTCAATTAAAGTGCATTGCGAATGTTAGGAAGGAGATGGCCTTCAAAATCATCTAAAAGGTATGCCCCCTTTCCCAAATCCTTAAGAATGATGTAAGGTCCTAGCCATAATGGTTCAAAATTTTTGTGCCCCAAGACATCATGAACTTGATCATACACAAGAATAAGGTCACCTTCATGAAAGGTACGAGGGTAGACTTTCTGGTCATACTGGGCTTCGGTGCACTTTTTCCCCACTTCAATGGTTTGCAATGCAACACGACAGTCTTCATTGGCATTCTCAAGCATGGTAAGTTGTTTTTCTAAAGGTTAGGTGTGTGGGAGGAGTTCAACCACAAGGTGAAGGGATGGGATTTCATACTCTATCAGAAGGAGAAGCTCCTCTCCAAAAAAAGGTGGAAAGAAGGAAATATGGTGGCAGTTTTAACCGAGGTTCTATAGGCCTACAAAGCTAGGAAGAGCATAAAGTTCCAGTTGGTTTTTTGCTTATTCACCGCCTGCTGAGGCACTGTTTTAAAGATTTTATTGACCGCTTGAACTTTTCCATTACCCCGGGGATGATAAGATGATGAATATTGGTGATTAAATCCCAACAGAGAGGATAGCTCATGCGATATCTCATCTTCGAAATGTTTTCCATGGTCAGAAACCAAATGTTTCAGAACCATGAATCAAGCAATAAAATGAATAAAGGAAAAGAGGACCTATGTAGTTGCTTTTTTATTGAATGTTGGCATAGCCTTAGCCCATTTGGTGAAATAGTCGATGACTACGATAATATACTTGAGGTTATTAGCAGATGGGTGTTGACACAATATCAACACCATGATAATATAGATAGTTTTCGATGAGAAGGTAGCAAGGAGCTGAGTGTTATATACGTCTTCCATCATCACGATTGATATGGGGAGTGAATTTATGGGTTTGTAGATAGGTAAGGATGTCACCATACGAAGGATCATCCGAAGTGATGGAAAACAAATGTTCATCGGGTAAATCATCATTAACCAATAGATCACGCACACCAATAGGAAATTCAAAAATAAATTGAGTCAGAGCCAAAAATTTCTTACTCTTTGGTGTGACGAATTAAAGATCAAATTCTTGGAGGGTAACGATCCAATGAGCATATTTCCAATTAATGATCTGTCCACTTAATAGGAAAGCCATTGGTTTGGAATTGGTCATGACCTTGGTGGTACACGTAAGGATATAATGATGAAGTTTTTGGATTGAGACCACAACAGCCAACACTAAATTCTCCTCATGTGCATAGGAAATAGGGGGCCCAATGAGGTTCTTACTGAAATAACAGATGACATGCTTGATACCGACAACATTTTCCTGGATGAGGACCCCATCGATCGAATTTGTGGATGCTGAGATATACAAGATGAAGTCCCTATCAAAGTTAGGTGGACTAATCAAGGGAGCAGAAGTGAGAGCATATTTCAAGGCATCAAAAGGTTGTTGAGCATAATCATCCCAAACAAATGGAATGCTAGATAAAATGAGTCTAATAAACCCATGTGTAGTGGTGGCATAGTTAGATATGAACCGACGAAGGAAGTTGGATTTGTCTTGGAGGCTTTGTAACTAGCACAAGGTATGAGGAGGGGGCAATTCAAGAATGGCTTGAACTTTGAGAGGATCGAGATTTATACCATATTTTGACACCATGAAGCCTAAGAGACGACCATAAGGAATGAAAAAGCTGAATTTAAGTGGGTTAAGGTAGATATTATACTTGTAACATTGAATGAAGATGGTATGAAAATCATGAAT
Organism: Pinus albicaulis; assembly: GCA_034641835.2. Taxonomy (NCBI): domain Eukaryota; kingdom Viridiplantae; phylum Streptophyta; class Pinopsida; order Pinales; family Pinaceae; genus Pinus; species Pinus albicaulis. Next base: position 766,030,798 of record CM076573.1, read on the forward strand.
ATGTTGTGCCCGAAGCCTAGTATGAGCAGTGAGGTCATCAAGGTAAGTAAGGATAATATGAGACAAGTCGAGGAAGCAGTAAGACATGGATCGATGAAACATGGCTCTGGAATTCCTTAAAACAAAAGGCATGACCCTATAGGAAAAATTTCCAAATTGACTAATGAACGCGGTTTTAATCTAATCATTACCACAGAGAGTTATTTGGTTTTAGCCGAAGAATACATCCATAAAGGATAGAACCTCATGCCCCACACAATCATGAATGATCTAGTCAATAAAAGGTGTGGAGAAGTTGTCTTTGGGACAAGCTTTGTTCAGGCCGTGAAAGTCAGTGCATACATGAATGGTGTCTTCTTTCTTAAGAACGGGAACTGGCTTGGATACCCATGTGGTGTACTCAATGGGATAGATAAATCCAGCCTACTTTAGCTTATTGATTTCGGCTTTGATAGCCTCATGTCTAGAAGGATTGATGGGTCTTAACTTTTGATAGAGATGAATGGCATCAAGCCATGTGTCGAAATGGTGTTCAATAATGGCTGGATCAAGTCCGAGAATTTTAGAATAAGACCAGGCTAAAATATCACAGAATTCCTTGAATATCTTGGTGTAAGAATCAATTTATTCTAGGGTGCAATGTGCCCCTAAGGTAATGTTTTTTTCAACCCCTATTTTATTGAAAATTTTGATCTTAATGGTAGGAGAGATATTGGCCATGTTTCCTTCTTCGAAAGAATCTGCTGTAGGAATGGGATTTCTAAACCAATCGACTTCACCATGAATGAAGTATTTAGACTCCACAATATATTGATCATGAGTTTTTTGTGGAAGGAAGTACACATGACAATGCATATCATCCCAAGGAAAATCATGAGTGGTCATGCCTTCCATAATTTCTTCATTTGAATGGAATATGAGACAATTAGAGGAATGGAGACCACATGATGTGATGGAGCTACCTGGCACATCATCATGAGAGATATGGTTCACATACACATAGTCACTGAGGGTAGCCGAAGAGATATTAGATGGAAAATTTACCGATTTTTAGAACATGGTGTTCGATGAAGGAGGTTTGACAGAAAGACTATGGGAAACCCTAGAGGGGTCTTCCTAGGAGGATCTCATGGACGGAGATATATAAATAATAGCGATAAACTATTCCATCATCTAGACATCGGGGGTAGGGATAATAATGGGTGCATTAGAATCCTTGATTTCTGGTGTAATGATGGGGCCATAATTCACAAGTAGAGGAGTAGATGATCCACTACCAGCGACCTCTATTTCACGAAGCAACCGAAGGGTATTGCAAAAGTCGTCAAGACGAGGACAGTGGTGAGAATAGTGGCCATAATTATTGCACAAAGTGCATGGGTGGTTTTTGTGCAACAACTTGTTTTTCTTGGTAGAATCAGGTAAGGTAACATGGACCTCCGGGATGTTAGAGTCAGGAAAATTTTCATTGACCACTGGTTTGATATGAAGGATTCCAGGATAGCTATTGGTTGCATTCCCAAGAAAATCACACAAAGCGCATGGTGGAGTAGGCTTTGGAGGCTTAGGTGGAGTTAGATTTTTTTGGGGAGCTTTGCCCTTAGGTTCCTTATTTTTGGCATTTCCCCCTTCATCAGATTCTTTTGCAACAAGGATGGGATCTTGTTGAGGTTGTTGTGGAAGCAAATCAAAGGAAGGGGTCATAACAACTGGTTGGACCACGATCAAAGAAGTATATGGTTTGAGTTGGTCTGGTTGAGTGTTTGGTGGGGGATCGATGTACCAAATAGGGATCCCAGGGGTCATATTGGGTAAATGCAGCATAGCCATGACAGGAAAAGAAAAAAATCCAGATGGGGGAGCTAAAAATGGTATCTAACCTATAGAATAATGTCGTGGCGGAATGAATCTCAGATGGTTAAGGCCTCGGGGATCTGTTCTTGGTTGAAAAGGATGAGGAGAGATAGATGTAGAAGGAGAAGGTCCTTGAGTATTAGATCACTATGGGTTGGTCGAGTGAACAACGTTGGGTTTCGTAGGCGCTGGCTGTTGGATAGGCATACTCGACCGCTTGTGAATTTTCAATGACACTTGCAACATACAAACACTGGATGAGCTGGGCTCATACTGGGTAGGTGTTGGACCATAATATGCACCAAGAAATGTGGAATCTTTATAGACTCCTTCAGAGACATTGGTGAGAGGTGAGATAGGTTGATTTTCAGTCATCGAAAAGATGCTAGACTTGGGTGATGTCTGAGACTTCAGATCATAATATGTCAACTGATCAATGCGATTCTTCAATTATGGGGGAAGAACATATTGTACTAAACCAAATATGTGACAACTAAGATCACATAGGAGTAGATACGACCAAAAATAATATTGGAATCCAAGGGGGAATCAATGACTTATATGTTAATACAAAGAGTCTTTCCAACAACTGTGACAGGACAATTGCAATACATGCTAAGGGGTTGTGAAGGGTCACCGTCCCAAGCACGTAATGTGATGGTGGATGGGGACTGTTAGTGTGAATTCTAATCGCAAACATACGAAAAAAATCTCACTTTAGCTGTGCATAACAAATAGCCCTAAAATCAAAGATGGTTGTCAATTTCCTTAGATCTGCAGTTAGTTGACCAAGATAGATGCTACAAAATCCAAATATATGCAATTAAAGACATTAAACAAAAAATAAAAGAAAGAGTTGCTCCATGCATCCAATATACAAGACAAGAATATTTTTAAAGAATTTTTGTATTAAGACACCTGGGAAGGGAGCATAGAAATATGTTACCTGACCCCCTCAATAGGATGAGTTCTTGTATGTCCTTAGCACTTCAGATCTAAGATGCCTCTCTCTTGATGGTGTAGAAAACCTAGACAAAGATGGAACTCAAGGGGAGTTCACAAGCAAAAAGATAGAAAAATATGACAATGATGGAGGATCAAAGTCAGACCAAAAGTATAGATCCATAGTGATCTTTAGGCAACAAAAGGTAGTGAGTGAATGGAAAGACCCTTCTATTTATAACAAAATATTGAGTTAGTCTAGATATTGGTGCATAGTTAAAATATTATTAACCAAATCTAGATCCAACTTTTATGGAATATTTTATTATATTTGTTGGAGGGGAAAAAGAATTTGAATTTGGTCAAATCCCTTTATTTGTAAATAATAAATAAATAAATGATTTATTTATTATTTTAAGAGTTTGGTTGAGTAATAATTAAATAAATAGTGATTTATTCAATTATTTATAAATGATTTAGTCAAATTTAACAAGGAATATTATTTAAATAATGTTTAAATAATTATTCCTAGAAAGTAATAACATAAATAGTGATTTATCTAATTAATTTTCCTGTTTTGGGTTAAATATGACCTAGAATATTAATGAAAGTCATGTTTAACTAATTATCCCTTAAGGAAAACCAATCAAATATGGATTTGTTCAATATTTCCTCATGGGGTTTCCTGTTTAGACCATAAACAAATTAATAAATTATGGATTACTAAGTTTTTTTTAATAGTGAAAGAAAATTTACTTAGGGTAAAATTGGTCTTACATGGTGTACTTTGGTCCATATAATAGCAACATGTTAGATGACCAAAATTTGGTGTAACAGATTGCCCCCCAGCATGCGAATGTTAGGAGCTAATCGTATGACCGAAGTACATTGTAAGAACTCAATCAACAGACACCAAAGGGGGAGTCAGAGAGAGAGAAATATAAGGTATACTAAAGCACTAGAGGAAAAGACTCTGAGGAGGGGAGACTTACAGGTGCGAAAAGTCTCTTTTATGAGTGATTACCTGTTCTACAAGAGGCAGGGAGGCATACCTATGCTCGCTAAGATAACAAAGTACAAAGAATAATGCGTCCATTAAACAAGGGACTGAATGATATAGTACATGTTGGCATAAACATGGGCCAGATAAAAATGTGATAATGGATCCCACATACATACTGTGCCTGACATAACAGCCAGGACTTATACAACAATATCTAAGTACATGAGATATAAGTATAACCCAAGAGGCCTTGTAAAACAGGAGAGGGCTCTGAAAATATGAATGATAAATGAAAAATAAAAGGTGCTACAAGCAACTGAGGTTGAAACCATCAAATCTATGGAGCTGCATCGAAGGTTGTAATGGAGAGGTCATCCGAGCATTTGGGGGGCTACCTAAAGGGCCACCACCCCATGAGGTCTGAAACATCTCACACACACCCGAGAATCATCGGGACAATCTACTGCATCACTAAACTATCAAGTATATGGATCTCGATCATGTCGTAAGGAGATGGAGCTGAGAAACAATCAATTCAAAGGGCAATAAGGAGTCCCTTTGCCTAATATGAGGCACCAAACAAGAGTGGAAGCTGGAACCAAGGTACATTGCCCTCTAGACCTATATTTTGGAATGAATGAGCTGATGTTAATAGAAGGAGGTCCGCCATAGGTGAGGCAATAAGTGGTCCTCAAATAAGGCATGAGAGATAATAGTAGAGCGACTAACAGACTGACACCAGGGACGATGGTGGAATGGGGGTACTGAGTAGCGAGTTGACAACTTCCCTTGTTAGAGCATGAAGGGCATGGATGACCTCACGGAAACTGAAAAAATATCAAAGGGGATAGGGGACAGTATGACTGAAGGAAAAAGTGTGCGACACAAGGGAGGGACAAAGAAATGAAGGATGGAGGACTATGGCGGGATACAAAGGGACTCAGGATAGATTCCATGAATGGGATGATGACTAAAATTAGATGATCTAAATAAGGGCCACTCGATAATGCTGCCACACAAAATAGGCCCAGTGGGGACCATAAAAAGCATGAGCACAAGATGGTTACTTATGACGAAAATTGAGACGAGCATGGACAAGTATGAAGGCTAAGTGGTGCCCCAAGTACAAATGTTGCAAGTGAATAAATTCGATTTTGAGGAGTGGTGAAGTGACCTTCTTGGAAAAAATGTGTCCAGGTGAAGTATCAAATCACAAAAAAATAATAGATACCCATTTTAGAGCTCAGTGAGAGCTTTCCAACGGTACGAACGATCTATCAAACTGAGCTATGGTTTAGCCGCATCGAGCGAAAGAAAAATCTGGGGTTTCTCTTTTAATAAGGCATTTTCCCTCCAAATTCACTCATTTGAAAGTGTAGCTATGGTGAATGTAGAGAGGAGAAAAAGTCCTAAATCTTGTGGCGATCATAGCAGACAAACCGACCATTGAAATCGAGATATGTCAGTTGTAGGTAAGAGGCCTATCCATAATCTCTCAATTAAGGGGATAAAAATTTTAGTTTAGGTACCCAGAGCTCATGAACAGGTTAGGTCGTACTTTTTGGGCTCTCTTCTGCGACTTGGGTAGTAGGTACTGGGCAAAAAACTGCGACCTGTCCTAGAAAATGACCTGAAAAGTGCAACCTGTCAGAGAAAGGGGGTTTCAGTGCTATTTTTTCTTGAGATATGGGATTTTTATGGTTGATGGGCATAGGTGCCCCAAAGCATGTTGTGGTCATGCCAAAATTTATTTAGAAAAAGGGGAATCTAAACACATTTTTATGATGTGGTGTGCCATTTGTTTTCGTTATGCTTATGCAATTCAAGAAAGGGAATGGAGGATTACCAATATCTTTTGGTGCTGCATATATGAACCAAATGGACTAAGTTTCTAGTTTGGCATACATGGTGTCACTATCCCCAAGAGTGGATTTGGAGATAATGAACTTGTGCTCTCTTAGAAAACCCGCAGGTTGGTCAACAACAATGCCTATGGGACTGGGTTGCTGATATAAGATGAAGGAATGATGAGGGGTATCATCCCTAGAGTGATCTGAAGTGATAAGGGACTCTAGATATTCTTCAAAATGGGGAAGAGTAAGAGTACTAGAGTCGACACGACCAGATACACTAGGAGAGTTGTGGATAATTGGCTCTCCTAGTCTCTCAAATATGGGTGCCCCCTTACCCAAACATTAGGTGTCAATGTAATGGCCAGAAGGTGTATGTGGTTCGAATGCATTGGTTTGATGTAAGGGGGGATAGATAAAGTTAGGGGTAGTGAGTATTTCCATAATGTCATCATCGTCATATAAGATGGGGTGACTGGTGGAAGAAATAACACCTGATGCGGCAAAGCTACCTGACTCATCATCATGAGATGAAAGTTTCACATGCACATCATCATGGGGGGTGACGGAAGAACAAGTAGATGAAGGATCCACCGATGTTGAGCCCAAGGTGACTGCTGAAGGGAGGTCAAGCGAAACAAAAGGGGAAGTCTCAGAGGGAGTTTACACTATGGATCTCATGAATGATGAAAGGTAGAGGATAGTGGCCAAGGGCTCCGTCATCTTGAAATTAGGAGGGGGAATGGCAATGGGAGCGGGTAAATCCGCAAGTTGGCCCGAAGCATAATGCGCAAGGATGAGAGAGGCAGACTAGTTTTGTTCAATCTCATACTCCTGAAATACCTCCAAAGAGGTGTGGTAATGTGCGAGGCGGGGACAACGGTGGGTATAATGGACATGGAGATCACGCAAATCACAACGTTGGTTGGTGTGAATAGTATTTGGGTTCTTGGCTACAGTTGAGGAAGAAACAGAGGCTTCAGGGACCGTAGATTTAGGGAATGCGACATTGATCATGGGCTTGATACGAGGTAATTTGGGACAATGATGGGTGGCATAAAAGACAATATCACACAAAGCACACGAAGGGGTACACTTTGGTGGCTGAGGAGGAGCAGGTTTTACTAGGGCAGCCTTGTCTTTAGGTACCTTCTTGCAAACTTTTCCCCCTTCACCTGAAGCTGTCGCAATAGGAGTAAGTTCTTGTTGAGGTGGCTGAGGCACAGTAGCAAAGGGAGGGGTCATGGGGACTAGTTGAACTGGGGTCAAAGTAAGATAAGGTTTGGGTTGACCAGATAGGATAGTGGCTGGGGGATCAGTGTACCAGACTGGGATCCCTAGGGTCATGTTAGGGAGGGATAAGGTAGCCATAACAGGTACTGAAAATACTCTAGGAGGGGGAGCTAAGAACGGTATCTGACCGGAGGGGTAATGGCCAGGAGTGACAACTCCAAGATGGTTTAGGCCAGGAGGAACTGTGCCAGGAGGGTAGATAGGCTCATGGGTACTAGTTGTAGATGAGGGGCCTTGAGGAGGGGGTCCCAAAGGCTAAGTCGATGTGTTAGGAGAAAGTTATGGGGGCGGGGCTGCTGACTTCTTGAAGTGGGCCACTTGAGGTCGTACTGAGATGATTTCATCATGAAAATGTTCTACGAGCTAGGATCAAAGAGAGGAGGAGAAATAACGGGGAAAGAACCAAGCAAAGAGGAGTATTTTTAGACTTTGGGTGAAACATTGGTCAAAGGTTCGACTGTTTTTTTATTGGCCATCGAAGATATGATGGACTCAGGGGAGGTCTGAGACTTCGGCTCGTAATATTTCAACTGGTTGATGGTGAAAATCTTTCCATTGTGAGGAAAGAACATCTTACGGTGAACCACGGATGGGACAGTAGACATAGCATAAGTGTAGCTACGACCCAATATAATGTTGTAATCTAATGGGGCATCAATGACTTCTACGTCAATAGAAACATTTTTTCCCTCAAAAGTAATAGGACAATTGCGTAACAGGCCTATGGGTTGGGAAGAGTGGCCATCCCATGATTGGAGGGTGATAGTGGAAGGGGCCAACTCAGGAGATTTGAGTTTCTTCCAAACCAATGTAGACATCACACAAGTGGATGCCCCCTCATCAATGATACAATGGGAGATGTTGGCATTCCAGATCTTGACAGGGATTGGGAAGGCGACAGAGGTAGGAAGGGGAGGATGTTCTGACTGGTCAACATTGAAGACAATCAAATGATCATCTGAAGGATCCACAGTGCCCATGGCAGTTAGTAGAGGTTTTTGTTGTGAAGGGCACGACTGGAGGAGTTCCAGCCTTGAGATGGCATCAGGAGATTGCATCAAATAATCTACTATACTATATTTATGGGCAACTTTTCCAGAAGCAATTTTTTAGCATAATGGTCCATGGGGATCTTGGTATGAACCTCTACCTTAGGCCGAGGGATCTATAAAGGACCATAGGTTGTCAAAAGAGGCTATGTGGAACTTGAAGAAGGGGGCTTGGGGGCAGACATAGTGGGAGGCTTGTTGTACTGATGGGACCGAGTCTGAAGGTTGAAGTCAATGGTAATTTGTTTGTCAGAGTTCATCATGAGAATATTGTAATTAGAGGTACCAGATGAAGGATGTTGAGTGATCGCCTAACCTTCACGGGGTTACGTAGCCATGAATCCTTGCTGGGGGAAAGGATTGGTAAACAGAGTCGGCTGGATAGGTGCAACATTGAGAGGAACTAAAGAGGAGGCTTGCTATCCTCATGATGTTGCTTAAGTCTCCCACATCTGATGGATCTAAGGTAAAAGAGGACAATCATGGGTGTAGTGACCATAGACACCACAACAAGAACAAGGCTTATTCATGCAAACATGCCTGTCCTACTTGGGTTGAGTGCCCTATTGCTGGCTAGCAGTGTTAAGTGAATTCCCTTGTGGATTAGGTCCTGGATTACCTGGGGAAGATTGATTTTGAGTGCCTTTCCTCTTATTTTTGGAATTATGAGGATTAGTCATGCCCTGTTGTTGGCTTCTGTTACGGGGGTTGAGAAGGCAAGGGAGGTGGGGGTGTTAGTGTTGGAGGAGTTGAAGCACCAGGCTGTGCATACGAATAATAAGGAGGTTGGGAAACATTGTGATAAACAAGTTAGGAAAAAGTAGGAGGCATGTTGTATCTTGGGTACATGCTACCGAGAGGGGGAAAAGTGTTGGAGGAGCTGGACCCTCCCTAAGGGAAACCATAACCCATGGGAGGATGAGTGTACAGATGAGAAAGGGCTCCAACGATACCGTCGGCGACATGGGATTCCCCTGGTGTGTGGGCACCATTAGGTCTAGGGAGATCAGGTAAGAGAGTATAAAAATAAATAGACTGTGCATAGATTAGGTCATATTTTAACGCAATCTGGAGAGCATCTTCTTCGGTCTAGGGGAAATTAGATGCAACATCTTTGCCGATAGGAGGCAAAAGGGATATGAGAAATGAATCCATGTAGACATGGTATTCGAAGGTAGGGGCTCGACATAGGCTTTTTCTTCTCTTCCATTCCTAGACATGATCGGATAGGCATGTTGCAGATGATTGACGGAAAGAGGTCAAAAGTTCGGTACCAATGTCATAATGAAGGGGAAGCTGGAAGTAAGATAGAAAATCCAGGGCAAGAGTCGTAAAAGTAGTATGAGAGGAGGAGGCCTGGTCAACATACCACTTAGAAGCTTCTCCAGTAAGCATACGCTGGAGAAAACAAAGATGGACAGAGTCATCAGTGATGGAGTTAGACGAACACAACACGTGGAAAGATCGAACATGGTTTGTAGGATCTTCTCTAGCAAGATGTTAAAACTTGTGGATGTCAGAAGGGAGCTTGGTTGGCATAGCAGGCCAACCAAGGTCATGGTGTATGGGGTCATTGATCAACTATTTAAAATCAGGAATAATGAGACCTGCCATATAAGGGAGCAAGGGAGTAGCCAGGATAGTTCCTGTTGCGGTCCCACTAGTAGTATTCCCAGCATTAGGGCCAGGGCTACCACCAGCGTTAGGTCCTGAACCAGACATGGTGAAGGTGACAGGGGAGAACCGGGGATAAAAGTAGAAGGGGAACCCAATGAACCAAAAGTGGAGTCATAATGGGGACTCGGTGGAGGACTAACTCAAATCATACGCGGAGGAGTAAGTCTTCCTAAAGGAAACTGAGGATGAAGGCTAAGAAGTCTCCAGGATAAACACATCGTGGGTGCAATGATGGAAGAAAAAACACAGATCACAAAAGGAAGAAATACCAACAAGGGCAAGGAGGTGTAGGATCAAATGATTACAATGTCAAAACAAGGGCAGAGAGGCACAGGATCAAATTATTACAATGTTATAGTCTTGTTTTGGCGGTGTAAACCATGCAATCTTCACTTAGGGTGTGTGTGTTAAGTGTGTTAATTTTAATGTTTTAAACCCAGACATGTGTAGAGAAAAAAGAAAAAGTGTGTTTTATAACTATAAATATATCTGCAAATAATAGTAAATTAAACTGAATATAACAAAAAATAAACAACTAAAGATGCATCAATCAAAACCCAAGGAGCCGGACTTCCCAACAACTAGTCTATGGGTGGGAAAAAATATAGTCAAAACACACCAAAATAGCCAATGGATCTAAAGTTGGGAGGGACAATGATCTAAAGGTCAGATCTACTGGAAATAGGTGTAGAAAACAACAAAAAACATAGAGGGAAAAGTGATGCAAATTAGGTGGCGAGAGGTTACAACCTGAAGGGAAACAAATGGGACCCTATAGGAGAACCAAAAAAAATTGAAAAGGGGTGTTTTCAATGGATGAATAACCAATCTGAAATGCATCTAAAGGTACAGGATCAGATCTGAAAAATGGCTAAAAACACTGAAATCTCATACGACCTGCTTCAGCTAAACTCCTCTTAGAAAGGTGGAAGCGTATTGAAGCCCTAGGGGGCTAGGTTCCTACTTTGATGAGTAAAATAGAGCAAGTGCAAGTCCAAAATGATCGGAGATTGAGGTTAGACAACCTTGAACGGTAGTACAGAGAAACCCAGAAAAATCACAGAAAAATTCCCACAAAAAGTACAGGTCAGAGTTTCTGACCTGATTTCTGCAGAGGTCACAGGTTTGAGGTTGTTTTCTGCATCCTGAAGGTTGAGGTCGCAAGTTTTGGCCCAAAAATTTTGACCTGCGCTTCCGACACTCTCAAGAGTAGGTTTAAGAAAAAAGTGTCATCTTAGCTGCGGCTGATGCCTGTCACCTACGCAATAGGTCCAGAAATACCTGAAAGTTAGAATTTTTATTGTTTTAGGGTTTTAATGTTTAAAAACAACATCAAGAAAACCAAAAAAAGAAGTTGAATAAAAACCTTAGGGTTTGAAGCAGCTGGTCATGCAGGGATATGAAAAACGACAGTGGTTGTAATTATAAACCCTTGTGGAGTTGCCAGTTGTTAGTGTGAATTCTAATCACAAGCATACAAAAAAAATCCCACTTAAGATGTGCATGACAAACATCCCTAACATCAAAGGTGGTTGTTAATTTCCTTAGATCTGTAGTTAGTTGACCAAGATAAAAGCTACAAAATCTAGATCTATGCAGTTAAGGACATTAAACAATAAATAAAAGCAAGAGTTGCTCCATGCATCCAATAGACAAGACAAGAATATTTTTAAAAAAAATTTGTATTAGGAAACCTGGGAAGGGAACATAGAAAGATGTTACCATTCCCCCTCAATGGGATGGGTTCTTGTATGTCCTCAGTGCTTCAGATTTAAGATCTCTCTCTCTTGATGGTGTAGAAAACCCAAACAAAGATGGAACTCTAGGGGAGTTCATAAGCAAAAAGATAGAAAAATATGACAATGATGGAGGATCAAAGTCAGACCAAAAGTATAGATCCAGAGCGATCCTTAGGCAACAAAAGGTAGTGAGTGAATGGAAAAACCCTTCTATTTATAACAAAATATTGAGTTAGTCTAGATATTAGTGCATAATTAAAATATTATTAACCAAATCTAGATCCAACTTTTATGGAATATTTTCTTATATTTGTTGGAGAGGAAAAAAAAATTGAATTTGGTCAAATCCCTTTATTTGTAAATAATAAATAAATAAATGATTTATTTATTATTTTAAGAGTGTGGTTGAGTAATAATTAAATAAATAGTGATTTATTCAATTATTTATAAATGATTTAGTCAAATTTAACAAGGAATATTATTTAAATAATGTTTAAATAATTATTCCTAGAAAATAATAAGATAAATAGTGATTTATCTAATTAATTTTCCTATTTTGGGTTAAATATGACTAGGAATATTAATTAAATTGTTGTTTAACTAATTATCCCTTGAGGAAAATCAAACAAATATGGATTTGTTCAATATTTCCTCATGGGGTTTCTTGTTTAGACCATAAACAACTTAATAAATTATGGATTACTAGGTTATTTTTCATAGTGAAAGAAATATTACTTAGGGTAAAATTGGTCTTACATGGCGTGCTTTGGTCCTGTTAGCGCTCAAATATACCTTAGGCTGAAATAAGGTAAAACTCAAGGCTACATCAAACAACGCTCAGCCTCGTAGCTAGCCCTACGAGGACAGGAGAGGGCTCTCTCCGGGTCTATCTCGGCAAAGGATCTTTAAAGGGGCTGAGATGACTTATAATTGGTACTGATTTTAGGCTAGTAAAGAGATAGGAAAGTTTTATTTTGATTTTTTTTGGGTTTTTGTTGAAAAAATGGGAAAAACAATTTTGGGTCCCGGGATAAGGCCAGATTTTTGTAGAATTCGAGTTGGGGCGAGGTAGGCAGTAGTCTTGATGCTTTTGACTATGTGTATGGATGGATCAGAATGACAAGGAGCTGAAGAGGGCAATGGAGAACATGAATCCTCTCCAAACAGGCGAAAACATGTAAAACTAAACAAATTTAAAGGCAGAGCACTGGAAACAATGGGTTCAACCTCATTTACTCATTCATTTAGTTTCAGAAGCATAAGAAGGGAATGGCATACATTAAACATGAAAGAACTTACAATAAAATTAGAGATAACAACATCAAGAACTGAAAGCCACAAGAATCCCAACAGGTGCTGCAAAACCTCTGATCTTTCCTTAGCCAAAATATGAAAAATATGTACAATAGTGTGCCAAACTTTTCCCAAGAGTCCAACCTATCCAACCTCTAAAAATGATTGAGAAATTACATCATATAGACCATCCTAACCCCTTTCCATGCCTCTAGGGGTCGAATTCCTCCTTCTAGGAGCAGTTTCAACTAATTCTAAACAAGGAGCTAGAATATAGGCAGCCAAACAACTTGCCTCTAAAAGGAAGGAAACTGATTCTTACATTTGATTTTTACTTTTTAGGAGTGAATCATCTAGAATAGGTAAAAGTGAGTCCAAGTTACATGCCAACCATAAAATTACATCAAGATAACTCAAAAATTACACCCACAAGCAAAACTGGTCCAACTGGCCGAAATCCTGAGCTGGAAGATGAAAAATGGACCAAAAATCTATATGAGTAGCGCGCCTGAGCTATATGCGTAGCGCGCCTTTCAGCCTACTTTTGGGGCACTTCCCAGCATCAAAATCAAGCTCATGATAGTTTTTTGGAAAACCCTGGATGTCTTCTATCCAGCCCAAGTGGAATTTCCCAATTTGGATCTCATTTGCCCCTCCAAAACTTCATCCTCCCACAAGTACTTCCTGCTGCTGAAAAAGGTGGCAGAACGGTGATTTTCATGGTGTTTTGGCCTCTTTGATCATCCAGAATTTGGTGAAATGCTTTGGTCCTACTGGAGCATGCATAAATTTCCATGAAAAATCCAAAAATATAAATTTTTCCTCCAGCAAGTGTCCCAATCATAAGCGATCGCGTCGACGCGCTACTGGTTGGGCTGAAAAATCTATTTTGAGACCAAAATTTTTCAAAATGACAAAAATTTCTATAAATTTGCTCAAATTCGGAGCGAAGACCCTCCATCATGTATCATGCCCAGCCAACGAAGCCTCGGCCAAAATCCAGAGTGGATCAGGCCTCTTCCGCCATTTTAGTGCTCTGCTCAACCTCCTCTTCAGAATCTTCATTTTTGCTTTGCAGATGTGCATGCGGGCCCAATAATGATTTTTCATATGACAGAACATGTCTTTGTCTCTGTCCTGAACCTGTGAATGTACCTGTGTTGATGTAGAAGGCAAGACCCCTTCCACGCCATGTGGAGATAGTACTCGCGATGCTGATGAAGTCAACGAGACCCCTTCCACCCCGGGTGGAGATAGTACTCGTTGTGATGCTGCGAACAAAGCTCTGTGGCCTCTCTGATATGTTACCACTACTGGTGCACTGCTATGCTCCATCTCAATACATCAATCTCAACGGTTGAGTCACTGTACTGCTCATATCCTTGCTGATATGATGAATTTGACTCTGACATGCTGCTGAAAACAATATGTCTGACAAATATATGCTGATGTAGGTATGGTGAAAACAAGAGTTTCAATGTATGCTCTATTCCCAAATGTGTCACATGTGTATCAAGGTGCTATAGGAAAACCATAATGATCAAGGTACTTTCAAATGAGTTCGAATGGAAAATAGCCACTGCTTGACTACATGGGGATTTGACAAGTGAATAGGAATGAGTGTAGTGTAGTGTAGGTCAATAGAAATAGCCCTTGTAGTGACAATTAGGCTTTTTCAATGGAGGAGGGATAGTGAATATGGGACTATGTTATAACATGAATGATAAACAGTGTGACAATGACAATGGTAATAACAATGACAGCAGTGATTGAATAGGAGAGAGAGAGCGTGAGGCTATGGTAAACAATAACGATGACAGCAATGATAATAGAGAGCATGAGCCTATATCTCAATAACACAAGTTTTGAAACCCCCACAATATCAGTAACATGTCTTTCAAAACCCTATGGAGTGATTTTGGCAATGAATATGGGGTTTACATTTCACCATAGCAAACACTTGTTTTCTTCACATTCGAAACACCATAACATGTCTATGAATCAATAAAAAATCTTGAATAACTTACTTGCAGGCAAATGAAGTGATTTGGCACAAATTTGGGTGATGGAATGAAGTTTTCTGACCTCTGGGCTCTACGCGTAGCGCGTCAGCCCAACGCGTAGTGCGCTGATCCAACACACGATTTGGCTTCAAAACTCATTTTTTTCACTTCCTTGATGTGTCTTGGCCTTTTCTGATGTTCAAAAATGGAAAAACCAAGCAAATTTGATGTTGAATAGAAATGGAAAATTTTTTGAGTTCTGGCCCAATGCGTAGCGCGCACTTTTCTATGCGTAGCGCGCTACATAGTGAATTTTTCAGGAGGCTTTTGGAGGCCTTCCCAATGTCCAAATTGGGCGTGTGATAGCTCTTTGGAAATCTCTTGGAGTCTACTTTCCAACCCAAGTGGAATTTTTCAATTTTGAGTTTATTTACCGTATCAAAAATCAAATCTCCCAACACTACTTCCTGCAGGTGCATCAATTCTCCTGAGGCAACGGTATTCTTGACATTTCTCCAAAACCATTATACCTGTGCAAAAATTGAAGGAGGTTTTTTTTACCTTGGCATGTTTTGTACAAAAACCTCTCTCAGTTTTCAAAAATTCATATTTTATTGCTCTGAAACATCATTTGAGTGAAACTTATCCCGATGTGTGAAACAAGGGATTTTGTCGAAATGAAGCGAAATGAAGGGGATAAGGGGCTTCTAAATTCTTGGGGAAATTTTGGGAAGTAGGGAGGGATGTTAGGAAGAAGGGGAAAGTGGAATATTAGATATTGAGTGAGGGGAAGGGGTCCAAAAGGGAAAAACACAGGCCTAGCCTAGAAAATTGCCAAGTTGTGGCAAGAAACTAGGGTTTGTGCAAAAATGAGGAATTTGGGGGATCTCAGTGATGGGAAGTGTTTAATAAGGCACATTAATGATAGGGGAAGGTGTATGAACATCAGGATACAAGTTTTTCTAATGATTTTACCATCCAAGAGAAATTACCTCCAAAACCCTAGGAGAGGGAAATGGACCTTACCTAGGCACAACTGAAGCATGAACAAGCTGTAAAATGACCCAATGGAACTTGACATGATGATGACAACCCTCTGAATGATGGCACACTCAGCTGAATGGTGACATGGACCGACATTTTGACAACTTTGAAAAGAGTGAAAACAAACCCTAGACCTAATGCCTAGTGACCAAATTTTGCTTGAAGACTCAGTGAAATGAAAAAAATTGACCTTGACACCTTAAAATCACTTTGTAAGAGCATGTTTGATCACTGAAGGAAGGCTGCAAAGGCTGACACTAACAGGTCCATCTAATAGTAATAGGTTAACTGGCCAAAAATTGGTGTAACAGGGACATATCAGGTGGCCCTATTTTTTTCCAAACATTGGCGTACATCACACATGTGGATGCACCTTCATCTATGATACACCGCTGAATAGTGGTATTTGTAATGGCGAGTAGTATTTGAAAATAAATAGATGAGGATAGAGGGGAATTTTTTGACTTGTAAACATCGATGAAGATTAAGCGATCTTTTGAAGGGTACACAACGCCCAGAACAAATAGCAGAGCTTTCTACTGGGATGGGAATGTATGGAGAACTTCCAACGTTGACATGGCGGCAGGAGACTGTGCCAAGTCATCTACTATATTATATGTGTGGGTAGCTTTGGCAGAAGTAGCATTATGACATAATGGCCCTTTGGGGATCTTGGGTATGACCTATTCCTTAGGTTGATGGGTCTTCAAGGTACCATTTGGTGTCAAAATAGACTCAGTGGAAACTTTGGTTTGGGACTCGGTGGCAGATGTAGCAAGTTGATTATCATACTGGAAAGACTGGGTTTTTATGTTGACTTTATTGTATTGATATTGTTGGATTTCATCTTGAGATCTGGTAATGAGAGTGACTAGACTGCTGAGGTGGGGTAGTGGCTTGACCTTATGGAGGTTGGGTAGCAAAATAACCTTGCTGAGGGAAATGATTAGTGAGCGTATCTGGTTGAGTTGGAGCATTATTCTGAGGAAGTGACACCATGGGTTATTGTCCTTGAGAAGCTAATTGGGCATCCCAAATTTGACGCATCTGGGGTAAAAGGTGAAAATCATGTGTATAATGTCCATATACATAACAAAATGCACAAGGCTTATTCGTATGAATAGCCTTGTTCTGCTTGGGTTGATCGCTCTGGTGCTGGGTTGTGGAATTTGGTTGGTTCCCATAGGGTGCATTCAGTTGAGTACCTTAGTGACCCTAGTTACCCAACATTTTTTGGTTATGGTTTCCTTTCCCCTCATTCTTTTTCTTGGAATTGGGGGGATTAGTCACACTTTTCTGAGCATACAATAGACCTTGAGGAGGAGGTGATTGTTGTGGAAGAGGTTAAGATGACATGGGAGGCAGAGGCACTGATTGCTGAGGGGCTCGAGCACTCTATGGTGCATATCGATAAAAAGGAGATGGGGAAAAATCCTAGTAAATAGGTTGAGCAACAGCTGGCCCTCACATCAGTTGATGCGGTTGGGCACATGCGTAAGACGTGCTTTATACAAGTTTCCTAGAGGAGGGGGTAAGTGTTGGAGGAACTGGTCCCCCCATGAGGATGACCATAACCCATATGAGGAGGAGCATATGGTGATGGGTGTGAAAGGGATCGAATGTTACCGTTTGTGGTGTGAGATGCCCTCGGTGCAGTCACACCACCAGATCTAGGAGGGTCTTGTAAAACGGTATAAACATAACCTGAATGGGGATAAATCAAGTCATATTTTAAAGTTATTTGTAGGTATAATTCCTCGATCTGAGGAAATTGATATGCGACTTCTACCTATGGGGGCTAATAGCCTTCTAAGAACAAAATCCATATAGACACGGTCATCTAATGTCAGAGCTCTACACATGCTCCTTCTTCTACGCCATTCTTTTACATGCTTGGAAAGGCGGGTGGCAAAAGTTTGATGGAATGGGTCAACAAGTCAGTACCGATATCATAATGGAGGGGTAACTAGAAATATGACAAAACACTTTATTAAGAGTCACAGAGGTGGAATGAGATGTGGCGGGCTGATCAATATACCTCTTTGTAGCATCTCCAGTGAGCATATGTTGGAATAACATAAGACGTATGGAGTCATCGGTGATGGATTTTTATGAACACCACATGTGAAAGGAATGAATGTGATTGGTGGGGTCTTCTCCACTATTTCCTTCAAACTTGGGAATTTCAGAGTGAATTTTGGTTGACATAGTTGGCCAACCAGCATCATGGAGAATGGGATAGTTGATTAACTGGTTAAAATCTAGGATACTTAGACCAGCCATAAAGGGGAACAATGGAGTGGAAATGACCATAACTGAAATGGTTTCGTTAGTTCCAGTGCTTGGGTTGGGGCCCAGGATACCACCTTGGAGTCCTGCACCTACATTGGTGCAAGACATGGTGGCGATATGAGGATGAGAGGATGCATAATCAGAGGAAGAACTTAATGGATCAGAGGAATTAGAGTGTAAGAGTGACACGATGGAGGACTAGGAGGATTATTGCAAACCCAAAATATGTGCTAATAGAACTAAGGATGAAGACCTTGTATTCTTTGCGGAAAATGCCTTGGGAGCGCAATTATGTTAAGACACATATGACACCAAAGACTAAAGGTTGATAGAAACAAAAGAGTCACAAATAAGGAGAAAACACCTAGTGTAGTGGTACAAAGTGTAAACTAACTATTATATGAGCTACTTTAATGCAAGAAAGCATTCCCTATCAAAAGAAAAATGACCTCTAGCCTAAGGGTAATCTAAATACTCAAAAAATCCTATATTCTATTTGTTTTAAATGGCCTTTCACAAAGAAAGCTAGGGTAGAGAACCAAATGCTTCCCACAACCACTCCTATAAGGATTTTTCCTAAGATTGGCCACTAAGGTTAACATTTTCCCATGGGTGTGGTAAATTATTGAGCTTCTTGGTAAATCTCACAACACACGAAATTCCCTACCATAGGTTGGGTGGCCCCAAGGAGAACCATTTGCACGATGTCCTAGTGTAACCCCCTTTAAAATACGTTTCTCACGCACTCTGACTTTCACTACGGGATGGTGAAGGATTTAAATCTCCCTATTAACTCAACTCTCTATGTCTTAATGAATGTGATCGATGGGTGTTATTGGAATCCTATCCCACTAATTCGATAACTAACTATAAATATTGTTTGGCCCTGATGCCCAAGTGAGCTTAATCTATGTGAGTTAGATTTATTAAGTGACATGTTTAAGCCTTTTCTTGGAGGCTTGAACCAAGATCTCATTCGCTTTAGGTTTGAATGTGTGAAAATAAGTGTGCATTATGGATGGATTAATTAAGCATATTTTATGATGATGCTGGAATAAAATGCTGAAAATTGTATAAGAAACTGAAATAATGACAGTAAAATAAAAAGTAAATCAAGAATAAACCCCACCCAAATAAGGCACTCAAACAATGAGACCAAGAGAGGAAAACAAGCAACTCAAAACATACTAAATAGGTCATAAGATATAATGTCTATGGGACTAGGATCCAATGAATATATACTGCTGAGAATGGCACATAAAATAACAAGAAACTAGAGGGGATAAATGTTGAAAAAGATAGGGCAGAAGCTTTAGAACCTAGGGAAATAATGGGACCATAAGGGGGAAGGCTGAATAAAACTCAAGAGGGATTTTTGGATGCTAAAACAACCTATCTTAAAGATGTGAGAAAAGAATAGATCAGACCTTGAAACAATGACTGAAAGAAATGAAAATATCAGACCACCTACTCAATTGAACTCTGCTAAGAAAGGTGGAAGTGTATTGAAACCCTAGGGGGCTTGTTTCAACTTCAAAGTGACAAAATGGGCACATCTATGCCTAAGATGAGTTGAAAAAAATGTCAAATAGCCCAAAATAGTGCTCTAGGAAAACCCTGAAAATTTCAGAAAAATTCCTGAAAAAAATTCTTAATTGTAGGTTCTGACCTGAAACAAGAGGAAAGTGAAGTTTCTAGGCCAAAAAATGTGATATGGAGGTGAAAATGAAGGTTTGGTGCTGAAAAGTGTGATTTCCCCTCCATGATTTTTGGGTGGTAGGTTAAGGTAGATTTGTTGTCTCCTATGCGGAAGGTACCTATGACCTGTGGAAAACACTAGAAAATCATCAGAACTTGGAATTTTAGCTAAATAATGGCATAAGGACTGGAAATAAACATTAATATATTGAATACTAGATGAAAAAAAACCCTGATTACTGAAGTTGTTGATCACCAAGGAATCTTAATTACACTAGTGGAGTCACCATTTGTTAGCATAAAATATTTTCGAAGGTGTACAAAAAAGGCCTTACTTAAGCCACAAGTGATTGATGGCCTTAACAAAAGATATGGTCATATAATCCTTCATATATTCAATATAAATTTAGAAGAAACCTACAAAACAATAGATATTTGCAGTAAAAGACATTAAACAACAAAAGATTTAACTAATGTAAAACCCCATAGCATATAAAAAGCAATTTAAAATAATGAATGATATATTATGTTTACATTCTTACACCTAGTGAAGGAGACTCATATGATGGCTATAGGTCCCCCTCAAATGATATGGGTCCTTTGGATGTCCTCTATGCTTCAGTATTCTAGATCTTTCTCTATCTTTGATGTGTGAAATCCAAAATATGTGTTGGACTTAGATGTGAGCTCAATGGAAAAAAGAAGAAAATAATGACGATGACAATGATCATGGTGAGAAATGGAAGGAAAAATCTCTTATTTATAACAAAATATTGGTTTATTCTTGAAAAATGGAAAACAATGAAATATAATTAACCACAATTTAGATCTAACTACTTGGAATATTTTATTATATGTTTTGGAGGGTAAATATATTTAAATTGGTTAAATACCTTTATTTAGAAATAATAAAAAAACAAATGATTTATTTATTATTTCAAGGAAGTGGTTAAGGAATAATAAACAAATAATCTTTTGTTTAATCATTCTTGAGTGATTTAGTCAAATTTGACAATGAATATTAACTAAATAATAATTTAATTAATTATTTCTTGAGAAAATTGAAATAAACAACGATTTACTTAACTATTTTTCATGATTGGGTCAAATGTGACAAGTAATATTTTTTTTCTTATGAATATGGCTAATTCTATTAAAAAGAAAGAAAACATATAGTATAATCAGGCTTGCAAGCCAGTGAAGTTGAGATGCATGGGAGCTGAAGGTGATAGACTATCAACCTCGCTCCTAAATGACAACTACATGATGAGCAGAAATAACATGGAAAGCAGAAGAACTAGAGCTGGACAGTGTTATCTACCCAGAGTGGGTGGATTCTGTCATACGACATTTTTTTCCTTTTTTCCTACTTACTTTGACCTAGTCGGTGGAGCTTGGCTGAGCCATGACTAGCTGTAGACTATCCGGTGCTGGGGGATGAAAATCCTTATCCAAGTCCGAGGATGAAGACTCGTGGGTGCGTTTATGAGAGATCAGAGGAGCAGAGGGATCCGCAACACTGGCTGGGGGGGAATCCATCGGAATCCTAAGGTTCTCCCCATCTGTTTCAATTTCCTCCTCATCCGAGCTGGAGGAGTCTGTATCATACATGGGGGGAGGTACAGAGGAGTTCCAGCTCTTAGATTTGGGTTTGCGATTCAAATTCTTCTTTTTGCCGAGGAACTGGGTGCATGCATTTTGTAAGTGCCCTGTTTGATGACAATGGTGACAACGGAAGGCTGTATTCTCGTAATCCAAGTTTTGGGTCCAATGGAAGTCCCCAAACTTGAGGTTGATCTGATCTGGAAATCCTTTGCTTATATCTATTTCTGCACACAATCTGCCGTAGGTGTAGATTCCTTTCTCCCTTCTTGAAGTATCCGTAGTGAGATAGCAGCCTAAGGTATCTCCAATGGCTAAGAAAACAGAGACGTGCCACAGATGCACTGGAAGGTTTGGGAGCCTGACCCAGATGGGAAGTTTGGTGATGACCGTTGTGGAGGGGTCGAAGTCTGGAAACCATGGGGTGAGGAAGAGCCCAGCCGAACCCCAAAACCAAGGGCCTCTTGTTAAGGCTTTCTGGTAATCTTCATTTAAATCAAATGCCACTGTTGGAACACCTAATCCTACATGGGTAGGTGTGGAATGCGAAAAGTCACAATGGAGTCCAAGTGACCTTGGAATGTGAAACCAAGAGTCACACCATTGTATTATAAATGTACATCATGTATAATGGAAAAAATAAGAAAGCCTCACGCTTATCCTTCATTGTGTTGAGTCTCTTCTGTGTGTGTTTATTCTTTTCATACACCATGTGTGTGCTTCAACATGGTGTTTAACATGGTATCAGAGCGGGCGATTGCTGGCCCTGCTCCAAATTGAGTGAGCCATCAGTGTTTATGGCCTGTGCATATCTGCAAAAATTTTGATAATTTTTGCAGCACTCAGAGATTTCTGCAGCAGTATTTTTGCCACATTCAGAAATTTGTTTTGAAGAAAGAGCAGCATTCAGAAATTGGCAGCATTCATAATTTGTTTTGAAGAAGAGCAGCAGTGGTTTTGAAGAGAAGCAGCATTGTGCATCTGAAGGTTTTCTCATTGCTTATTTTTCCTGCAATTTCTGACTTTTAAATTCTGCATTTTTAAGCTGCTGGAAAATAGTTTAAAGAGGGTTTCTGAAGAAATTTCTGAGATTTCTGAGTTCTCTAACTCCACAAATTCTCCAATTTTCTGTTGCTATATCGCCCTATGTAATATTCTGAAAAATTATGGAGTTTTTGGTGAAAATTTCTGAGCTTCTAGAGTGCATTTCTCTGCTGCTGTTTTAAAGTCAGTCTCCTCCTTGCTGTAACTGAAAAAAAATAAAAATTGGTTCAGGCCTTTCGGCCCCCCTCTTCCCATACGCTCCCCTCGCTCTGCAAACTTACTGCTCAGCCTATGCACCCATCTGCATCTCTCAATGCCTATCCTCACACAACAATCCAATCCCTGCCCTCATCTCACATACGCTCAACCCCGGCCAGCGTACTCGAACCTCCTCCCACTCAAACTTGGCCTCTCGGCCTTCCCTTATCTCTACAGCCTACGCTACCCTTCGGCCCCCTTACATCCCTGATCTACCCGCCATCACTCTACAATGCAACCCAATACACAACCACCCTACCCTGCTCTTCTTCACCACTCGAGCCCTCCCCCTTACCGCACCCGCCTCTCCCCAACTAGCCCTCCCACACTTCCCCGTCCCTACGAATCTACCCGCCCACTCTACCCCTCGCTCATATCTCAAAATCTCACACTCCACCCTCTCCTACCCTACTACCCCAACATCCCCACTCAAATAACGCCCACACGACCCTTCACTCCACACCAAACCCACCCCCTATACCCTCCCTCCGCCTTATGGCTCTCTCTATCCACCCGCGCTCCCCTCGGCTCTCAACATACAGTGCTCTCCCCGCTACTCACTCACACTGCCTCTCCACTCTGCTACTCATCCCACGACCCTTCTCCTCCTCCTAATCAGACTCCCCACGCCTTACACTACTGCCTCCTCTCCATTCAATACCACTCTCCCCTCACCCACAATTTACAATACCGCTCCAATTTAAAATACCGCTCTCCGATATAATTAATTCCACCCCTCCCATATGCTATACGCCACTCTACATTACCGCCCTTTCATTTAAATTTTAAAATTAAACTTTAAATTTTTTAAAATCCCCACCCTTTTTAAATTCCCCTTCACATTTAATTTCCCTCCCCTTTTAAATTCCCTCCATTCTTAATTAATTTCCATTTTTAATTAATTTATTTTTTAATTAATTTTTAATTAATTAAAAAAAAAAAAACAGCAGAGAGAGAGAGGAAGGACATTGAAGACGAGAAAGAAATGAACAACAAGAAATGAAGAGAAGATGAACTATACATAGAGAAAATTGCAGATTTGGCATTGTGTGATTTGTGGCATAAGGGTGATTTTCTGAAGAAATTGACATTTGAAGACGAGTTGTTCTTGATGAAAAAAAACTCTTTGAAGAAAAAATTCAGCTACCTTAAAGGCTTCTTGCACAAGTGTTTTCAGCTGCCCATTTACAAAAATATTTTGCAGAAATATTGTATTGCATTGACATTGTATTGTGAGTTGCAATCAGTACTTGAGTTGTTTGAAAATTTGTTGATTGTCCTCCATCATTTGAGGAGCATATTTTGTACTTTGAGATTTCCATAGTTGGAAATTATTTGGAGTCATTTGTATTTGTTGTTGAATCACATTGTAAACGGGTGCATTTTCGGTTGAAGCCAACACCCTTTCATTTTTGAGCCTAAGTTGTTGAAAATGGCTAAAATCAATGAGGCATTAGAGTTGTTGAATAACCTCATTCATTCCAATGTTGATGATATGATAAAAATGAGCAAGAATGCTCTTTGTAACATTCAAAGTTGTTTTCAAGATGCACAAGAAAAGATTGAGTTTTTGCAGTTGGAATCTCAGCTCCAACAAGATGAACTTCAGCAAAAGAGTCACCATTCTGAACCTGTTTCTGTTCAGAAGATTGTGAAGGACTCTCATCAGAAGAAAGAAGATAAAGTTGTAGTTGATCCACATTCAGTGCCTTGTACTAGAGCAGATGTACATGCAGATGCATCAGTTCAACCTGCACTTCTCAAGCCCATCATCAGACCTTGGGAAGAGCTTGTCCACAACAAGCACAGAACTGGTCTTGGATATGAAAAGGATGTGACCTTTCATATTCCAGACTACACCAAGCCCATCATATTTCAGAGTGCCGGATTCATGTATGACAGTTCACCTGCAGTTGTTCCAGATCCTCTTCCACAACAGATTGAGAAATGCCAACACTGTGATCGAGTTGGCCATATGAAAGATCACTGTTTTGATCTTCATCCATGCAAGCACTGTGGTCAGCACACTCATTCTTCAAACAGATGCTTCAGACACAAGCCTCCTGCAAGAACCAAGATTCATCTTGGATGGATCGCTTCTTGGCAATGGGCATCAGCAGCCAAGAAGATGTTTAAGACACATGTCAGAACTTGTTCTCAGATATTGAGCAAACTTGCAGTTGAGTTTTCACCATCATCTCACCTTGTCCCTGACAGGGGGGAAAATGGTGGTCATGTACAAGCTTCGACGTCAGATCAAGCGAGCCTGAGCCACAATCTCTCATTCCATGTTCAAAGTTGTAGCCAGCAGTTCAAGCGAGCCTGAGCCACAATTCATCATTCCGGATTCAGAGATGTAGCCAGAGACACGGATGCCCATGAGCATGCCTTCGGTTGATGGACAACCTTAAACCATCATCTTTGGTTGGTGGATAACCTAAAACCATCACAGATAGTAGACCTCCCTTCTTTTAGGTTGAAGGTCTCCCTTTCATATATGAGGAACACTTCCTCTAGCAGAAGCCTTCAGCTTCTTGCCAGCTTTGGTTGAGTTCCAAGAAATGCTTCAAGCATTCCAGAGTTGTTGGTAATCCTAAAACCATCACATGTAGTAGACCTCCCTTCTTTTAGGTTGAAGGTCTCCCTTTTTTATGAGGGACAATTCCTCTAGCAGAAGCCTTCAGCTTCTTGCCAGTTTTGGAAGAGTTCCGGGAACTGCAACAAGTATTGCGTTCCAGTGTTGGTGGTCATCCTTAAACCACCTCTTTTTTCCAACATTTTCAGAGAGTTGATTCAACCCAAGTGCTGCATGTATACTTTGCAGATTTGTATTACAACTCTTCTTGGACTCACACATACCCCTTCGGATTAAGGGGGGATGTTGGAACACCTAATCCTACATGGGTAGGTGTGGAATGCGAAAAGTCACAATGGAGTCCAAGTGACCTTGGAATGTGAAACCAAGATTCACACCATTGTATTATAAATGTACATCATGTATAATGGAAAAAATAAGAAAGCCTCACGCTTATCCTTCATTGTCTTGAGTCTCTTGTGTGTGTGTTTATTCTTC
This sequence comes from Pinus albicaulis, assembly GCA_034641835.2. Lineage (NCBI taxonomy): Eukaryota > Viridiplantae > Streptophyta > Pinopsida > Pinales > Pinaceae > Pinus > Pinus albicaulis. Next base: position 766,056,512 of record CM076573.1, read on the forward strand.
TCATACACCATGTGTGTGCTTCAACATGGTGTTTACTAGCCACAATGAAAAACCTTTCGAGCATAAATAGATCTTTCTTTTATTGGTCTAGTTGGTGTGGGTCCATTGGTATAACTCCGCGGTGCGAGGCCATAGACCGTTAAATCTTCATATGATTGATGTTTCTACAAATTTCTGGTAATGATCGGCAATCACATGATGAGAGAGCTCGATAGAAGGAACTTCCTCAAGTTTATCAACTAAGAATGGCTTGGAAGCCATAGTTGGTTGAGCTGCCTTCGAAGAGGACTGTGGATAGGCTGCATCTTTATGGACTGCATCTTTGTAAGAGAATGGAAGGGAAGAGGAGGTCTGCCCAAAGGATCCTCCTCTTAGACGGAGGGTAAAAATAATAGAAGCATCCCTTTGAATACAGTAAAAGGAGAGGGGGAGAGAGTCCTCTAGTTGTTTACCTTTATAAAACAATCTCTAGTAAGAGGAGGGGATCCCCAGCCGAAGTTCGAGTTTGTACAAGAGATCCTGCACAAGATCTGTATCGTGCACCCATTGCAGCAACGTCTTGCGAGAGAGGAGAGTGATTTGGATCTGAAACGTTGTTGCTTCTGTTGGCAAAACACGCTGGTCCGAGAAGCGGATCTACTTCTGACAAGCAGTAAGGTAAGAGTCTGAAGACTCATTGGCTTGGATCCTAAGTCCCGAAGCATCCCTTGTCTAACATCTATCCACCGCTTTGGCAGTGTTTCCTAAAGCGGCTGCAAAGAATGGATCTGGTATTTTCTTTAAAAGCCCGAGAGCACCATAGAGCTTCGGGATCTATCTACGCCATGACCCCTATAGAATAAACTTGCAGAGATCATCTTTCAGTAACTCAGCTGCAATGCCAAAGGTAGCTGAAAGCTGCAAGAATGCCTGAATCTCCAAGGGTTTGGCGGCACTGGCCGGATCTACATCAACATCGATCCTAGACTTCCTCTCATTGGTGAAAGCCCTCGCTTGCTCCTTGGAACTAGGAGACACAACGGACCTCTTGACACCCATTGCAGGGTCTGCCAGGAGGGGAAGAAGCGATTCCAGCAACAAAGAACAGGCCCGTCTCTGTATCTCGAGCCCTGAGTCCTTATGCTCCATTTTCTTGAAACCCTTGTCATAAGAACCCTCGAGGGCCTATAAAACTAGCCGTGCGGGATCAATGGCACTCTCCAGTGCTGATGGCAGCTCTGCCCTGAGAGAAGCAACGTCTTTTCTGTGCTCCGCGATGAATTTCCAGAGACCCTCTCTTGTCTTGAAGGAATCCATGCGATGCAGTGTAGTCGTAGAAAGCTCGCAAAATCTCAAAGATCCTGACAAGTAATATTAACTAAATAGTGATTTAATTAATTATTCCTAGAGGAAAATCAAATAAATAATGATTTATTTAATTATTCCTAATGGGGTTTCTTGTTTTAATTAGAAATAACTTAATAAAATATGGCTTATAAAATTATTTCCTATAGTGAAAGCAATTTTACTATGGTAAACTTGGTCTTACATGGTGTATTTCGATCCACTTAGTTAGATATGGAAATCGATAATTTTTTGGTGATAAAAAATGGCATGACCTATATATGTATTCAAGCACATTATGAGAGTAAGAAACCTATGTATTTTAATTTTGTGGAATAGCTCAATGATTGAGTTGGTAGTATACAAAAATTGGGCTTCTTATCTAATGTGGCTGGTAGAAATACTAACATGTAATTCATGGCTTAATAACGTCAACTATATGTCTGTTTATGCATTTGATCTTGTTGAATATTTGGTTTAATTTACTTAGTGTGTCACAATAAGCTATTTTTCGTTGTTGCACTTTACATTCATAATATAGTTCAAATGCACATTCATCAAGCTTGGGGACTTAAGCCTTAAGGGATAAGCCCTTGAGGTTTGCATGCCCATGTTTGCATGTGTTATACTGAAGTGTTACAGGTGAAATCCCCATCGTGTATATAATTATATATACATAAACATAAATAAACGAATGGTCCATGAAGACCTTGAGGAAAAATGGCCTGACCACATGACGAGCCTTATGGCTTGGTTCCATGATAAAGGTTGAGGATGGAGGTGTAAATTTGGTGTATGGGTCCAAAATATATCAACAATGGAGATTAAACTTTGGTTAGATGTTAGGGATTAAATATCATATTTCCTCCTACTAGGTAAACAAGGAGAGGGGGGGTCTATGTTTAAATAGTGATTATCACATGGAATGGATGTATTATGGCCATTGATCAAAGGGTAGTGGAAATGTGCTCTAGAGCCATGATAACGGACACCCCCCCCCCCCAACCAAATCTTCCCCCCTTCATGTTAGTGGGAAGGTACTGTGTCCGCATTTTAATATCAACTCTTGAAATATGGGATCACTCACCACCATTGATCAAGCTGAGAGGGAAAAATATGATGTGGCACCATTTGGGCATTGTTATTAGTCCAATAATTCTCAAAGGGTTGTTTATTTTTTTGGTTTAAAGAATATTAGAGGTAACCACAAACCTACTTTTAAGCCTTAGGAACTAGCCTTCCTAATGCTTAGAGAGGGCTCTCTCTATATGGTTTATCTTTGTTGATTTTAGTTGATTTTAGGCGAGTTATGTAGGATTACTTGGGATTTTGATTTTGGATTTGGTTTGGTGGTAAAATCACCTACTCAGATCGATAAATGTACGTTTGTGTTCCATTGGGATAATGGAGTCAAAGTGTCAAGCAGCAGAAGCAGGATCAAGGTTCTAAAGGGAAGTATTCACAGGGCAAGATAGTTTATTCACTTTAGATCCTTACGCTGATGGTGAAAATGGTTTCAATCTGGGTAAGAGAGCAATTAAGGGTTCTCAAATCTGGATAATGAGTGAAAAGACATAGGTCAATCGAAACAAGGGAGCAATTAATAATTCCCTAATCTGGATATTAGAAGAAAAACATATAAATGATAAACAATTCAATAAATAGTGTAATTAAACATATTATGTATTAATATTCCAGTTATATCATTTATATTAAGCAAACATATGAGCATGTGAAAACTTCAGAAAGAAACAATTGAAAAAATAGAAAGCACTTCACTATAGTGGCCCAAAACATGAATCCTGAAATATAATCTCTTTATTACTTTAATCCAGTCTACTGACTTGAAATTGGTACAATCACCCTCAGGTTCTAGAATAGTACAACTATAGAAATGTTGAGCAATTCATCCACCCTTAATACCTTGAAATGAGAAGTATTTATACAAAAAATGTTACAAAACATCCTAAAACAAACTTATGAATTATTCAAGGAAAAAGAAATATCTTCATGCAAGAAGATAGAGACAACTATCTAACTAATGCAAGATGTCCCTGCTTTTATTGATTTGTTGTTTAATTGTTGATATTTTGTTGTTGATTTGTCTCTGATTGTTTCTCCACAAAGGCTGCATTTAGGCAGTGAAGTGTCCTCTACGCTGGCAGCTTTATCTCTGTTTTGTAATTTTTGATTTGACTTTAATTATGACTTTAAACCGATACTCTTCGACTCTAATACTCTTTCACTTTTTACCTACTATTTTACTTCTCATCCTAGATGCTCTGTTTACTTTTGACTGCTCTATTTTTACTGCAAACTATTTTCACAGTAAATCAATCATCTTTTCCCAAAATTCTGTCTCTAGAAATTTGATCTTCATCATCCTTCTGAATGTCTCCTCAACATCTGTGTATTTTGATAATGTAGGCTTGTTGAAAAATAAGTGCTTTAACTTATTTTGTAGGTAAAAAAGGTTCTCAAATCTTTTGTAAAGTACCTTCCCTATTGGAATACCTTGCATGTCTAAGATATTAGCTTGCTCCTTAGCCACTTCTCGCATCTTCTTATCATAATCATCCTGCTTCATTAATCTGTCATCAATGACCAGTGGATTTGGAAGGCCTTTTTGTCTAAGAGTGTCAAACTTCATCATGAACCTTGTGATGGAAACTTCCATGTTTTGGCATTTTTCTTCTAGCTGTATCATCAAGTTTCTTTTTGAAATCACTTTCCTGACTTCAAGAATTGTATCTGTCCTATATGGTATACCAATTTCTTCCTATTCTTGTCTATTCTTTGAATTAAGAAATTTGGTGATTTCATTTGCTTCTTCAGGTTTCTTGCCAAGTTCTTCTTTTAACTTCTGGATGGTTTCTCCTACTGCTTTGAATAAATATTTTTGTTCATTGATAACTTGAATGGATGGCCAAATATCATTAACATATTCAATGATATTGGCCCAAAGTTTCTACTTGGCTTGTGCCATGGGTTCTTTCAGTGTTAGTTATTTTTCTAACTTCTTCAATTTATCATTCAACCTATTTGATTTCTGTTTTTCATTCTTGAGAATAATTTGAGTAAGTTTCTTTTCATATTCCATACTTTTTAGCTGTTCTTTAAGTATATTAATTTAATTTGTCTGAATACACATGTCCTGAATTACTTTAATTAACTTACTTTCTTCATCTGTAGGCTATACTGTTATTGTTGATGATTATGTTGCTGAAGTTGTTGATGAGATGACAGGAAGTGTTGCAGCAATTGGGACTATAGGAGCCAATGATTCTGCTAATGTGGAAGGCACAACTATTGTGACTACAGGAATTACAGTGACATGAATGTCTTCTCTGGCCTTTTTATCCTGGACCAACTTTTCCCTTTCATTCTCCATTTCTTTTATCTAGGCATTCAATTGAAGTATGAGATTCATCATCTCATCTTTTTATTTGTATCCTGTAACACTTCCTTTTCTTGAGGATGTTCTGTAGGAGGAAGCTTAAGTTGTTTCTTTAATGCACTAATGTCTGCATTTTTTTTCTTTATCAATTCATATGCAACTTTTACATTTGTTGGATCATATCCTACTGCAATAATCAAATCTTCCAGTGATTTGATTCTATTTTCTTTAGCCTCTAGAGATGCCTTTTCCAATTTAAGTTGATCTTTGATGTTCCCAAGAGTGTTTTGCAACTTCTGTACACTCATGCCTTTATTTGTCATTGTAGAATAAAGCATTTCACCAGCTTGTTTGTGAAATTATATTTGATCAATTGGATGAAGATATTATGCTTGAACTTCATATGATGTATTTTTGTAATCAACTGATGATTTGGGATGCTTTACTTTAGGCTGCAGGAAGGTCATCTGCATTTTCCTATTTTTGTAGTCAAAAGTAGAAAGAAATCTTCTTTGGTCACTGGGTGACTATTTCCAATACTGGTTATATGTATCAGTCTTCAAGGCTTCATTTATCATCTTTATCTCTTTGTATTTTTGCATAGTGTACATTTCTTTCTTTTATGTAACCAGCTCCAAAAATAGAAGAAAAGAGATATCAACGCCTTAGAAATAAGCCACCTCGAGGGGGAAACCTCCAATACATTACATGAATGAACAATTCTTGGATGATACAATTTACAAAACCTCCTTTCTATATATAGGAGTCCATGTGGCCATAATGTAATCCTAGTGGCCACAATGTAATCCTAGCCGACCTAACAATAATAATTTAAGGGCACAATAATAACAAAATGGGGGTTACAAGGGTACAATAATAACAATAAGGGGGTTACACTAATAATAATAAGGGACTATACTAGTAATATAGGGACCTAACATGCCCCTCTCCTTCAAAAAAGTGTTGTCCTCAATGCTTGAGTAGCTCTAGGTGCTTCTGTATAAAATTCTCATCCTCCCATGTAGAATCTTCAGTGGGTAAGTTCTTCCACTTGATGAGATACTCCGAAATTGATCGATTCTGTAGCTGTTGAGTTCTTGTTTCCGTGACCGCTTCAGGTTCCAATATGATTTTTCCTTCCTCATCAAGTTCTGGAAATATTGTTTGAATTGGAAGATTTTCACCTATAACCTTGTTTAAGCATGAAACATGGAAAACTAGATGCACTCACGAGGAAGTAGGAAACTCCAATTTGTATGCCATAGTACCAATCTTTTGCAACACCTTGTAAGGACCATAGTACTTTGGCGATAATTTATTATCCTTCTTAGCTTGCTTGAGGGACATTTGTTTGTATGGTTGTAGCCGTAAAAATACCCAATCTCCTACATCAAAACTTCTCTCACTGTGATGTTGATCTGCCTATTGTTTCATTCGATTTTGTGCCAAATTCAGGTTATCCTTTAAGAGTTGGAGAACTTCTTGCTGATGCTCGATGTGATCTTCCACTGCTTGAACCTTCGAATTTTCTCTTAAATATGATGTGATGGATGGTGGATGATATCCATAAAGTGCCATAAATGGGGTCATTTTTGCTGCAGTATGGAAGGAAGTGTTATACCACCATTCAGCGAGAGGTAACCACTTGACCCATTGTGTTTGTTTATCAGATACAAAGCAACGAAGATATCCTTTCAAACATTTATTTACTATCTCAGTTTGACCATCAGATTGAGGATGATAAGATGAGCTATGAGCTAATTGAGTACCCAAACAAGAAAATAACTCCGTCCAAAAATTTCCAGTAAAAATGGGATCTCTATCGCTCACAATAACCCTTGGGATTCCATGTAGCTTTTGAATTCTGTCCATAAATGTAGTAGCAACTGTACTTGCTTTAAATGATGAGATAATGCACAAAAGTGTGCATACTTGGTAAGTCTATCAACTACCACCATGATGACACTCTTTCCTTCAGACTTAGGTAAACCTGTGATAAAATCCATTGAAATCTCCTCCCAACGTTGACTTGGAATGGATAAAGGTTGTAGAAGTCCCGGGGTCTTAATTGTATCCACTTTATTCTGTTTGAAAACCAAACATTCCGCCACAAAATTTTGAATATCAGATTTAAGGCCATCCCAAAAAAATTCTTTCTTCACCCTGTGGTAAGTTTTTAAAAATCCTGAGTGTCCTCCTAAAGGAGAAGTGTGCAATTCCAGAAGAATCCTTTGTTTTAGTTGGGAATTCTTACAAAGATATAAGCGATCTTTGTACCATAAGGAATCATTTTTCCAACTAAATGTATCAGATGTACTAGGATCTTGCTGTAAATTTTGAATGAGTGTCCATACATCTTTGTCCTTCTTCCATTCATCTCTTGCTTCGGTTATCCAATCTGGTTGGATAATAGAAATGGCACAAAGCAATGCTTCCACCTCTTCATTCTTTCTTGAGAGTGCATCCGCAACAACATTAAGCTTTCCTTTTTTGGAGATTATTTCAAAGTCATAACCCAACATCTTTGTGACCCATTTTTGCTGCTCTTCTGAAGATAGTCTTTGTTCCAAAAAGTGTTTAAGACTATCATGGTCAGTTTTTACCTTGAAGTGTCTTCCCATTAGGTAAGTTCACCATTTCTTTAGTGCATGCAGTATTGCTAACATTTCCTTCTCATAAATAGGTTTCTGTAAATACTTTCCTTTGATTGAACAACTTTCAAAAGCAATGGGTCTTCCTTCCTGCATTAAAACTGCACCAATTCCATTTCCTGAGGCATCACATTCCACAATAAAGGTTTTTGTGAAGTCTCGCGTAGCTAAGACCGGTGCTAGGCACATTGCCTCTTTAAGACGTTCAAAGGCCTTAGTTGCTTCAGGAGTCCATGAAAATGCATCTTTTTTCAATAATGTTGTTAGAGGTGCTGCTATTCTCCCATAATTCTTAACAAACTTGCGATAATACCCTGTTAACCCGAGAAATCCTCGCAACTTCTTTATGGTTGTGGGGACTTTCCATTCCTTAATGGCTTTAATTTTGTTAGGTCTACTTTAACACCCTCGTGAGATACAATATGACCCAGATATTCCACCTCTTGTACTCCAAAGAAACATTTGGATTTTTTTGCATATAATTGTTTCTCCTGCAATAGTTTGAGCACCCCGTCAACATGTTCAACATGATCCTTCCAAGACCTGCTATAGATTAGTATATCATCAAAAAATACTAGCACAAATTTTCTAAGGAAGGGTTTGAAAATGGAATTCATCAACCCTTGGAATGTAGAAGGTGCATTGGTAAGGCCAAAAGGCATGACCAAAAATTCATAATGACCCTCATGAGTTTGAAATGTTGTTTTCGGAATATCTTCAGTCTTCATTCTAATTTGATGATATCCCGAACGAAGATCCAACTTGGTAAAATAAATTGCTCCATGTAATTCATCCAATAATTCATCAATCACAGGAATGGGAAATTTATCTTTAATGGTGAGCTTATTGAGCTCCCTATAATCCGGACACATTCGCCATGATCCATCCTTCTTGTGTACCAATACTATAGGAGCAGAGAAAGAACTTTGAATAGGTTGAATTATACCTGTCTCTAACATTTATGCAATCATACGTTCAATTTTGCTCTTTTGGACGTAAGGATATCTATAAGGCCTTATGTTTGGAGGAACACTTCCTGGAATCAAATGAATAGCGTGATCATGATCACGAATAGGTGGGAGTTCTTTGGGAGTTTCAAACACCTTGGAATGATTGTCCAAGACTTGTTGGAGATCTGCAAAATTAGATGATTTTGATGTTGGAACTTCTAGTGAGCATAATTGTGCGATTACGCTTCGTTGTTCTTTCTTTAGAAGCTTTGTCATGAAATTAGAGCTTATTATCTTTCCTGGCTTCCCAGAAATACCCCATAATTCCACTTCCTTTCCTTCTGAAAAAAATTTCAAGAAAAATTCTTGAAAATAAAAAGCTACCGTCCCCAAAGATTGTAACCATTGTACTCCTAGTACAACATCAGCACCTCCCATAGGAATGGAAAGCATTGGACTAGTCAATACATATTTCCCCATGGTTAGCTTGATATTATGGCATTTTCCAGAGCAATTTATAGTTCCTCCATTTGCAACCATCACTTGACATTCTGGTGCTGGGTATAGGAAACAATTTAATTCCTCGGCTACCTTACAATGAATAAAATTATGGGTGCTACCTGAATCAATCAACACTATTACCTTTTTCTTCTTGATTTTTCCTTCTATCTTGAGAGTTTGAGGAGTGGTAATTCCTGCCAGTGCATTACACGATATGGCCGGATTCATTTCTTCCTCTTCTAGGGCTGGTTCCTGGTGTATATCCTCTTCTTGTTCATTTTCTTCTTCCTCTTCACAATCTATGTAAAATAATTTCTTCTCAGCACACTTATGACCTTTAGTGTATTTTCTATCACAACTGTAGCAAAGCCCTTTTGCTCTTTTTTCTTCCAATCGTTGTGGTGTCAACCTTGTAGGTTGTGGAAATCTAGATGTAGCAACACTTCCTTCTTTATAGAATTGAGTGGTAGGCTTCCTTGTCGCCATTATTTTACATTCAAATTTTCTTGCCAACCTGAATGCCTTCTCCAATGAATCTGGTTCCAAAACACGAACTTCATGTTGGATGTTATCCTTTAAAGTGCATATGAAGAGATCGATCCTGTGTTCCTCTGGAATATCAGTTACCCTTATATTCAATTTTTGGAAGTCCTCAATGTGCTGCCCCACTAAACCCTTTTGTTTGAGATTTATCAATTGGCTAAAGAAGGTGTTGTTCTTTGTATCCTCATAATGTGCTATCATTTCCTCCGTAAAAATTGACCAAGTGACAATTTTTTTACGGGAGCAAAGCCATTGATACCATACAAATGTATTTTGTTCTAAATGTAAAGTTGCAATGCGTACCTTTTGTGTGTTTTGCACGTTATCGAGATCAAAATATTGCTCCATCTGTAGTATCCATGTTACAGGATCCTTTCCATCAAACTTCCTCATATCCATTTTTGGAATATGGTGGTTCTTCCGGCCAACATTAGAGTTTATGAAATCACGATTAACATTTATTTTGTTCTCATCATGAGGTTCTTCTACTATCTTTTCACCATTAGGAAACATTTCTTGTATCAACTTTGTCAAACCTTCGATGTCTGTTTTTAGATCATTCTTCATGTTTTCCATGTTGTATTTCATGTCATCCATCTTAGCTTCCATGCCATCCATCTTAGCTTGCACGCCATCCATCTTAGCTTCCACGCCTTTCTTCAAAACTTCCATTTCATTTTTTGTTGCTCTTTGCAAGAGTGAAATTTGTTGCACTTGCTCTTGTAATTTTGATAGATCATGTTGCAATTCTTCATCTTCATGAGTCATAGTAGAGCCTTCTGAAGGCCTAATGGGTGTTGAATTATTTTTACGGGGCATATTTTAGAACCCAATACTGATATCTATTCTACAATATGCCCTTGGAATCAATTCAAATTGATTCTTCAAACAAGACTTATGCAATTCGGAAAAAAATACACACCTTTTTCTTGCTTCTGAGGAGCTCGATATTGAAATTGGAATATCTCTGTGATTGTAGCACTTTAATATTTTAATTTCGGTACTGAAGTAACCATATGAATTATCTTTCTAATGCCACAAGTCTGACCTAATTTGGATTCTTCAAGACAAAGTTATGTCCAATCTCCCACACTGACCTAATTATGGACTGGTTCAGTAGAGTGAACTTGTAAGACTTGCCACGTGTCACCGTTTCATCCTTCGCCTCTGAAATTGATAGCCAAGAAACTACATTCCGTTCTCTTGCAACCAATTTTTACGACACTCCAATCCGATGCTCAGAGAGAGATTTATTGAACTTTTCCCACGATCACCTATTTGAGATGAAATTCAGGAGCCTAAAAAAGCACCACCTTCCACAGATCATATCTCCAAAAATATTGCGAACCAATATCTGAAATGTTTTGAAGAGTTTCCTTAGGATTTCAGCTTCGCACCCTAAAAATTTCAGATTCTGAAACTTCGTAGAAAAAAAAATGACAATGCAAATGCCACGATGACCTGTTTAGGAGCCTGAAAAAAGACCTAACTTCCACAAATCATATCTCCGAAAATATTGCGAACCAAGCTCTAAAATTTTTAGACGATCTTGCTCAGGATTTCAGCTTCACACCCTAAAAATTTCAACTTTTGAAACTTCGTAGAAAAAAATTTATAGGAAAAATTCCACGATGCCTATTTGGAGCAGCGAAACCCTAGAATCGAAAGCTCTGATACCAAATGTTGTGTAACCAGCTCCAAAAATAGAAGAAAAGAGATATCAACGCCTTAGAAATAATCCACTTTGAGGGGGAAACCTCCATTAAATTACATAAATTAACAATTCTTGGATGATACAATTTACAAAACCTCCTTTCTATATATAGGAGTCCATGTGGCCATAATGTAATTCTAGTGGGCCACACTGTAATCCTAGCCGACCTAACAATAATAATTTAAGGGCACAATAATAAAAAAATGGGGGTTACAAGGGTACAATAATAACAATAAGGGGGTTACACTAATAACAATAAGGGACTATACTAGTAATATAGGTACCTAACACCTTCTTTGCTGATTTGCTGGATGAGGACATTTCAACACTATGTTGTTTCTGAATCATTTGAGTATTTGAAATTCAGGGCTGGTGTGTTTCTTTAGAAACTGCAGGTGGTAAATTATCCTTCACCATTGTTTCTGTATCAATTACTTATATTTTTTCCACTTCTTCACTAACATCATTTAATTTAGGCTTCTTTCTATACATCAATTTAAATTTGGTTTCAGTGGTTGTCTCTGCAGTGTATGATCCTTCTTCTCTGATTCTTTTAGAATTTTCATCTTCTTGGGATGGGGTCTACACAGATTGAATAGTATCACCTTGATTATATACCTCTGTCAAGGTGTTCTGCAACCATTCATATTGATTGGAGTATTTCTCAATGTCTAGTTTCTTCTCATGTACATAAGGAGTTAGTTTTCATTTAACTCTCAATTTACTTATCACTCCTAGAGGATCATAGTACCACAGAAAACTCTTACTGAATTTAAACTCCTAAAAGTAATTTTTAGCTTCAAGACCTGCATCTCTACTGTTACAAATAAAAGGGCCAACCTGATTCTTAATCTTAAATTATGTCTTCTTCTTAGCTTCCAAGAAATTGATTGCATTAGAATTAAGAATCTATTTGATATACTCAAGGGAAAATAACCTCATTGGGAGGTATTTTGGCAGTTTAGATGGAATAATATTTTATCCATATACCCTTATCTCTGTATAGTTTTGATACAAGTACTAATATCCTGTCTTTTTATGCTCGGACATCAGTGTAGGACCTTCTTAATATCCTCACTAATTCTTGGCTGCATGCTGCTGTTCAACATATTGACTATAGGATGAATAAAATAATCAATGAAATCTGTGTAGGTGGATTGTGTGGAGTCTTTTCTGATTAAAGGATTCCAAAATATGACTAATTGTGGGTTACCTTCAACATCAAGCTTTTGAAGGTTGACTGAAAATACAAAAACATGTGGAATAGGACTGATGAATACTTGAAAACAACTTCTTCAAGAATTTTAACAAGTTGTTCATGTTGTTGGGAAAAATACTGAGAGGGTGGGGGGGGGGGGGGGGTGAATTAGTATTTACTGCATATTCAAAACTTTTTACTTTTTCATTCTTTAAAACCCATACGCTACTTTCCTTAAGTAAACTCGCGTATACACACGGATATCCTTCATACAACTCGCGTATACACAGAGATCTAGTTATGTCATTAATTCTTCAATTATATCATTTCATCATTCATTCATCATATGTTCAATAAACAGTAAACATGTGTAGTAAGAACAGAATAAACCATCACACAAAGCATCACACATGAACACCAGGATTTTAGGTGGAAACCCAAGTCGGGAGAAAACCACCGCTGCCGTTGCTCAGCCTTCAATATTTTATTATAGAGAAAACATCTTACAACATATGTGCTGGCGCAGACTTGACCAGCACGCAGGCACCCACCTGCACTCGTTTACCAGCCTCTCCTGGAAGGGAGCTCCAACCCCCTGACTCGTTTACCAGCCTCTCCTGGAAGGGAGCTACGACCCCTCGATCTCGTTTACCAGCCTCACCTGGAAGGGAGCTACAACCCCCTGACTGAAGGCTACAACCCTCAGCACCTCTATGGACCACGTTTCATCAATTTTCACACTGGATCCAACCAACTTCAATAGAGCACAACTTGCAGGCCTCGTTTCATCAAATTTTCAGATTGGACCCACTCCATCCTTTTAAGCTCAAACATACATCACCAACAGATACTTATTGATTCAGATAACCTAGACAGATAGCAGTAACACAGCAGAACAGATCAGACATTTCATATTCATACTTCAACAAACCCTAGTTTTGCATATGCATTTTCCTTTCACTGATCCCGTGTATATACGCGCCTTATACCATACAAACTCACGTATACTTTTGTGCATATTACAGAGCTAATTTCACTGCGCATACACGCTTTCTCTTCAGCGAAGCCGCGTATATACGCGCTTCTTCTGCAGCAAACTAGCGTATGGTTCTTCAGACATTTAGGTCATTGCAATTCTTCAGAACAGACACATCACACAGATTTTACCCTTTACGTCAGACAGATGTTCGCCTCTTCTCATATCTAATCATTCCATAAACAGATCTAGAAAATACAAGTACATTTCAGATCTAGATACCCTTCTTCATTCTTGGTGCATCATGCATTCAGATCTATCATTCAACTGTAACCCTTTCCATTCAGATATCCTTCAGAGAGAAGTATTCATTCAAGCTCAGACATCTTGCATCCATACTCACGATATTCACAATGAATTTCTTCTCTTTATATAGGTTTACCCTTTTTCAATACCATGAGCCAAAACCACATTACTTCCGATGGTATTCCTGGACGGGGTCATTTAGATGAATCATTACCCAATACAATGGGTCAATACCATGGTGGTTACCCCTGGTTTTGCACTTTATGAGCGCTTTTTCCCATACACGACTTGGCACGTTGTTTCCTGCGTGCATACGCGACTTCTCCTAAGCAAATCCGCGTATTCCTTGAGACATACTCTTTTCATCATAGATCTAGCACATACTGAATTTCTTTCTTCATTCCCTTCTGTACTCACTGTAGATACATCAGATTTACATCATTTAACAAGTTTATCAAGACATATTCTATCAAGCATAACTTCATCAAGTAGGTTGCCATCATCTTCATCAAGTGGGTTGTCATTCAAGGACAACACTCTATCAAGTGGGTTGTCATCAAGGACAACACTCAGCATCATATTGCCAACAAACATCATATCACATCAGATTTACATCATTTACCAAGTCCATCAAGTCAAGAATAACTTCATCAGGTGGATTGCCATCAAGGAAAACACATGCCAACAATCTCATGTCTTCATCTTCATTCAGTGGGTTGCCATCAAGGACAACACTCTGCATCATATTGCCAAAAATCTCCCCCTTTGGACTTGATGGCAACCACGATGGTGTTTGGTTACCACAACAGATAGGTACATTAAGAATACAATGACACCATGTCACTCTCCCCATTTTTGACACCATTCTTTCTCTTCATTCAGACACCATGTCACTCTCCCCCTTTGACATCAAGGGCAAAGGGTGGATCAAAACCAACACTCTCTCCCCCTGTTCTCCTTATTTAGAAGAAGCATTCTGCAGATCTGATGTATACCGAAGTGACCAAGCTCCCCCTGAGTTCATGCTGAATCTTCAAACATATTTTTCAATGAAGTACATGACTCTATGAACTTCCTATCACCAAAGACTCATACTTACATCAAATATCCAACCAAGTGGATTTACATATGGGACTCAAGTACCCAACCAAGTGGGTTTACACATTTCAACTCAGCTACCCAACCAAGTGGGTTTACAAAATTTGACTCAGCTACCCAACCAAGTGGGTTTACAAATTGACAAGTCCTTACATGACTGAATATTACAATTTTACATCTTGGGTCTCAACAAGACCTTTTCATCAAATTACAAATATGACCATTTATGACCAACACTAGAAAGTCCTCAAGAAAGAGAACATATTTCAGAACCATCATAATGCCAACAATGCATTATACTTAGCAAAGCTAATGCTCCCCCTGAATTTGTGCATCCAAGCATCCTTTCCATATGACTAAGGCTCCCCCTTAGTTTGTGCATCCTGAACATTTTCACCAACAAATAATCAAGGCATCTTTATCAAAACATTAGAAATAGAATTATGAGAACTGGAACATCACCAGAGATACCAAACAGCATCAGAGATACCAAACAGCACTTCAGCTGTGCTGAAGAAAGCTGACCCTAAACAGAAATTTATCAGCAACCAGACATACGCGGTTTTATGTGCATGAACTCGCGTATATACGCGACTGTGTTTCAGGAAATCCGTGTATCCAATACCATCTTCTATATTTTAACCAAATCTGATCCTCTGTGAGGAAAAGACAGTGTTCAGCTTCTTTCTGAGATATTTGAATGCTTCCCTGGAATACAGATAGATAGAACAGTGTAGTTGTGTCTTCAAGTAGCATAAGCTCATTAGTAACCAAGCCTTCAGATTCTTTGCAGCACCAATACATTATTTCCAAGAGAATTTATCATACCAGAACAACATCTTCACATAAGTGTCAAGCAATCATCCATGTGGTCCAACATAAACCATGATCTTTAAGATTTAACATGAAGTAACATATGTAGGGAAAATTTCTCAACCATAGTAACAAACTCTGCATGATCTATTCTTATTTCTGAATCAAATGACTTCCAAATCATCCATGTGCGAGCACAAAAGATACTTTTCAGCAAACAGGGCTCAAAATCTCATCATAATAAACCATATACCAAGTCATCATCATTTGATCATGAGTATCACAATAACCAAAGAATAAGCAGTCATAGTGCCAACAATACAATCATTAGTATTCAAACTGTTGTTCCTCCTTAACTTGTGCAACCTGAACATCTTCAACAGCAAGTCATCAGCAACAATCTCTGTATGATCGGTCCTTTCATCTCAACAACAAATACTCTTCATCAAAAAGAAAACAGGACTCATCCATAATCTTCAACATAAGAAACCATGTATCATTTCATTATCATGAGTATAACCAGAATAATGCTAACAGTACAATCATTAGTAGTCAGACTGATGCTCCCCTTGAACCTATACTCCAGATCTTCATCTGTTATAGAAATTTTCTTATCATAAATGCATACGCGACTGTGTCTGATGGAACTCGCGTGTATACGCGACTTTTTTTCATCGAACCCGCGTATGGAAAGTGAAGCATAGAAATTTTCACATTCCTTCATCTCCCCCTGAACTTGTCCTTCCTGTACCTCTCTTCTTCATATCAGATGCAATGTCAGAAATACATATAACCAGAATAATCAAATCAACCATGAGAATCATCATACATCGCTCCCCCTATGACGATACATTACTAAGCTCCATAATGTATCTCACATCACTTCTGCAGTCATTAAGAGAAGTAAGCTTCAGAACCTGATGACTGCAGTAGGGTCAATATTCCCTATGTTTCTGACCGGTCCTCCTTCTTTTTCCAAATTTGCTTGAAATTTCTAACTGTGTGCCGAAAATTGTCCACTTTCCCAGATCTGTTCATCCTGCATTCTTTTTCAACATGTCCATACTTGTTACAAGCATAACATCTCATGTGGCCAGAGAAATAAGCATAAGAATCACAATGAGTATTTCTAATCTTCCTTCTTTTGCAATCAACTGCTTTATGTCCATACTTGTTACATGAAGAACAATATCCCTTGAAGAAACCAGAGTACCTTTCTATGTAGGATCTGTTTTTTTGTGGCTGGAACAATCTGCTTCTGCAATTGGCTGCAACATGCCCATAATTATGACATCTAAGGCATTCAACATTATTGAATGATTTCCTTTGAGAATTCATGATTGTCGGTTGACCTTTTGTTTCTTCCAACACTTCAAATTTTGCATTGATGTTCTTTGATTCTTTAGCACTTCCTTGTGAACTAGATTTTCCCTTAACAGTTTCATGAAAACCAAGACCAAGTTTGAAAGAAGGAGACCTTTGACTACTAAGAATATTGTCCAAAATCTTAGTACTATCTTGAAACCTCAAAAGTTTATCTTTCTCTTCTAATTTACCTTTGAGAATATTTACTTCAACCTCTAGGCTCTGGCATTGCTTCTTCATACTTTCTTCAACCCTTTTTCCTTCTTCTACTTGATCATTCAGCTTCAAGATTTCTTCTTTCAACTCATTTTCGTTTCCTTCACATGTTTGTAGCAGCTCTTCATTCTTCTTATTTGATTTTTCCAGATCTTCTTTGAGAGAGATGATTTTTGCTTCAAGTCCTTCCTTTTCAAATGATAGAGGTTCTTCATTCTTCTTATTTGATGCTTCGAGGTTTACTTTTAGAGATATGTTTTCTGCTTCAAGTCCTGCATTCTTCTTATTTGATTTATCCAGGTCTTCTTTGAGGGAGATGATTTCAGCTTCAAGGCTTTCACTTCAATTGGTTACTTCATCCTGCAGTCTTTGATGTATTTCTATATGTCCCTTCATTGTTTCTATCTGTCCATTCATTTTAGAGATCATCTCATTGTAGGCAGATTCCTTCTCATTAAATAATCTTTGTTGATCTTTGATAGCTTCTTCTAGGTGCACAACATTACTTTCACTATCTACACCATTGCTTGCACAAAGAAGATTATCACAAGGACCCCAATCACTATCTGATTCATCTTTGTCAATTTCTGCTATACATTTTTTCTGAGATATCTCCTTTCTTCGAGTAGCCTTCTTCTTTTGCTTCTTTGCCATGAGCACTTTCAGATCTTGGTCAGAATCTTCTTCATCTTCACTGGACACTTCATCATCATCTTCATTTGAATAATAACTCTTCCTTTTTTCAAATTGTTTCCCTTTACCATGTTTTTCTCTATAAGGACAGTTAGCAACATAGTGACAAACTTTTCCACACTCAAAACATTTGAAGGGAAGCTTACCTTTGAATCTTCCAGTACCTAGTTGAAGTTTTCTCACAAAATTCGCTTCTTCTTCTTCGGATATATAGCTGGATTCTTTGACAACTTCCTTTTATTTCCCTTTTGCAAACGCCTTAAAAGCAACTTCTTTGATTTGAGAAGGACCTCCTTGTCTCATTTCAAAAGCAGTCAGAATACCATTTAATTGAACAATAGTAAGAGTTTGAAGATCTTGCCTTTCTTCAATAGCTGAAACTTTAGAGTCAAATTTTGAAGTCAAGGATCTTAAGACTTTTTCCACCAGAGTAGTATCGGTTATGGTTTCACCCAAATTTCTCATCCGATTTACAATATCATCTAGATGAAGAAAGAAACTGGCAACACTTTCATCACTATGCATCTTCAAATTTTCATATTCAATTCTAAGAGTTTGGAGTTTTGCACTTTTTACCTTTGTATCTCCTTCATAGCTCAGAATGATTTTGTCCCATATTTCTTTTGCTGAATTTAGCTGCATCACTTTAGCAAATTCTGGTTCAGACATGCTTCCTAATAAGACATTCACTGCTTTAGCATTGATTTCATACTTCTTCCTTTCAGCCGCATCAGTAGGAATACTTGCCGGATATTGATAGCCTTCTTCCACGATTGCCCATACTTCTGCACCAAGACTTTGCAGATATTCTTTTGTTCGTACCTTCCAGAATATTAGATTGCTTCCATTGAATAGAGGTGGCTTTAGAGACATTACTCCTTCACGACTTCCCATTGCGACGGATCTCCTTCAAGAGATCAAGCTTCTGCAGAAGGACCTGCTCTGATACCAATTGTTGGGAAAAATACTGAGAGGGGGGGGTGAATCAGTATTTAGGACTTTATCAAATATTTTTACTTTTTTCACTCTTTAAAACCCATACGCTACTTTGCTGAACCAAACTAGCGTATACACGCGGATATCCTTCATAAAACTCGCGTATACACAGAGATCTAATTATGCCATTAATTCTTCACTTATATCATTTCATCATTCATTCATTAGATGTTCAATAAACAGTAAACATGTGCAGTAAGAACAGAATAAACCATCACACATAAGCATCACACATGAACACCAGGATTTTAGGTGGAAACCCAAGTCGGGAGAGAACCACCGCTGCAGTTGCTCAGCCTTCAATATTTTATTATAGAGAAAACATCTTACAACATATGTGCTGGTGCAGACTCCTACCAGCACGCAGGCACCCACCTGCGCTCGTTTACCAGCCTCTCCTGGAAGGGAGCTCCAACCCCCTGACTCGTTTACCAGCCTCTTCTGGAAGGGAGCTACGACCCCCTGCTCTCGTTTACCAGCCTCACCTGGAAGGGAGCTACGACCCCCTGATCTCGTTTACCAGCCTCACCTGGAAGGGAGCTACAACCCCCTGACTGAAGGCTACAACCCTCAGCACCTCTATGGACCACGTTTCATCAATTTTCACACTGGATCCAACCAACTTCAATAGAGCACAACTTGCAGGCCTCGTTTCATCAAATTTTCAGACTGGACCCACTCCATCCTTTTAAGCTCAAACATACATCACCAATAGATACTTATTGATTTAGATAACCCAGACAGATAGAAGTAACACAGTAGAACAGATCAGACATTTCATATTCATACTTCAACAAACCCTAGTTTTGCATATGCGTTTTCCTTTCACTGATCCCGCGTATATACGCGCCTTATACCATACAAACTTTCGTATACTTCTGTGCATATTACAGAGCTAATTTCACCGTGCATACGCGCTTTCTCTTCAGCGAAGCCGCGTATATACGCGCTTCTTCTACGGCAAACTAGCATATGGTTCTTCAGACATTTAGGTCATTGCAATTCTTCAGAATAGACACATCACACAGATTTTACCCTTTACGTCAGACAGATGTTCGCCTCTTCTCAGATCTAATCATTCCATAAACAGATCTAGCAAATACAAGTACATTTCAGATCTAGATACCCTTCTTCATTCTTGGTGCATCATGCATTTAGATCTATCATTCAACTGTAACCCTTTCCATTCAGATATCCTTCAGAGAGAAGTATTCATTCAAGCTCAGAAATCTTGCATCCATACTCATGATATTCACAATTAATTTCTTCTCTTTATATAGGTTTACCCTTTTTCAATACCATGAGCCAAAACCACATTACTTCCGATGGTATTCCTGGACGGGGTCATTTAGACGAATCATTACCCAATACAATGGGTCAATACCATGGTGGTTACCCCTGGTTTTGCACTTTATGAGCGCTTTTGCCCATACGCGACTTGGCACGTTGTTTCTCGCGTGCATACACGACTTCTCCTAAGCAAATACGCGTATTCCTTGAGACATACTCTTTTCATCATAGATCTAGCACATACTGAATTTCTTTCTTCATTCCCTTCTGTACTCACTGTAGATACATCAGATTTACATCATTTAACAAGTTTATCAAGACATATTATATCAAGCATAACTTCGTCAAGTAGGTTGCCATCATCTTCATCAAGTGGGTTGCCATTCAAGGACAACACTCTATCAAGTGGGTTGTTCATCAAGGACAACACATTCAGCATCATATTGCCAAAAAACATCATATCACATCAGATTTACATCATTTACCAAGTCCATCAAGTCAAGAATAACTTCTTCAGGTGGATTTCCATTAAGGAAAACACATGCCAGCAATCTCATGTCTTCATCTTCATTAAGTGGGTTTCCATCAAGGACAACACTCTGCATCATATTGCCAACAATCTCCCCCTTTGGACTTGATGGCAACCATGATGGTGTTTGGTTACCACAACAGATAGGTACATTAACAATACAATGACACCATGTCACTCTCCCCATTTTTGACACCATTCTTTCTCTTCATTCAAACACTATGTCACTCTCCCTTTGACATCAAAGGCAAAGGAGCGGATCAAGAAGCTCCTTACACTCTCCCCCTTTTCTCCTCATATGCAGATCTGATATGTGCTGAAGTGGCCAAGCTCCCCCTGAGTTCATGCTGAATCTTCAAACATATTTTTCAATGAAGTACATGACTCTATGAACTTCCTATCACCAAAGACTCATACTTACATCAAATATCCAACCAAGTGGATTTACATATGGGACTCAAGTACCCAACCAAGTGGGTTTACACATTTCAACTCAGCTACCCAACCAAGTGGGTTTACAAAATTTGACTCAGCTACCCAACCAAGTGGGTTTACAAATTGACAAGTCCTTACATGACTGAATATTACAATTTTACATCTTGGGTCTCAACAAGACCTTTTCATCAAATTACAAATATGACCATTTATGACCAACACCAGAAAGTCCTCAAGAAAGAGAACATATTTCAGAACCATCATAATGCCAACAATGCATTATACTCAGCAACGCTAATGCTCCCCCTGAATCTGTGCATCCAAGCATCCTTTTCATATGACTAAGGCTCCCCCTTAGTTTGTGCATCCTGAACACTTTCACCAACAAATCATCAAGGCATCTTTATCAAAACATTAGAAATAGAATTATGAGAACTGGAACATCACCAGAGATACCAAACAGCACTGCAGCTGTGCTGAAGAAAGCTGACCCCAAACAGAAATTTATCAGCAACCAGACATACACGGTTTTATGTGCATGAACTTGCGTATATACGCGACTGTGTTTCAGGAAATTCGCGTATCCAATACCATCTTCTATATTTTAACCAGATCTGATCCTCTGTGAGGAAAAGACAGTGTTCAGCTTCTTTCTGAGATATTTGAATGCTTCCCTGGAATACAGATAGATAGAACAGTGTAGTTGTGTCTTCAAGTAGCATAAGCTCATTAGTAACCAAGCCTTCAGATTCTTTGCAGCATCAATACATTCTTTCCAAGAGAATTTATCATACCAGAACAGCATCTTCACATAAGTGTCAAGCAATCATCCATGTGGTCCAACATCAACCATGATCTTTAAGATTTAACATGAAGTAACATATGTAGGGAAAAGTTCTCAACCATAGTAACAAACTCTGCATGATCTATTCTTATTTCTGAATCAAATGACTTCCAACTCATCCATGTGCGAGCACAAAAGATACTTTTCAGCAAACAGGGCTCAAAATCTCAATAAACCATATACCAAGTCATCATCATTTGATCATGAGTATCACAATAACCAAAGAATAAGCAGTCATAGTGCCAACAATACAATCATTAGTATTCAACCTGCTGTTCCTCCTTAACTTGTGCAACCTGAACATCTTCAATAGCAAGTCATCAGCAACAATCTCTGTATGATTTGTCCTTTCATCTCAGCAACAAATACTCTTCATCAAAAAGAAAACAGGACTCATCCATAATCTTCAACATAAGAAACCATGTATCATTTCATTATCATGAGTATAACCAGAATAATGCTAATAGTACAATCATTAGTAGTCAGACTGATGCTCCCCCTGAACCTGTACTCCAGATCTTCAGCTTTTATACAAATTTTCTTATCATAAATGCATACGCGACTGTGTCTGATGGAACTCGTGTGTATACGCAACTTTTTTTCATCGAACCCGCGTATGGAAAGTGAAGCATAGAAATTTTCACATTCCTTCATCTCCCCCTGAACTTGTCCTTCCTGTACCTGTCTTCTTCACATCAGATGCTCAGTCAGAAATACATATAACCAGAATAATCAAATCAACCATGAGAATAATCATACATCGCTCCCCCTGTGACGATACATTACTAAGCTCCATAATGTATCTCACATCACTTCTGCAGTCATTAAGAGAAGTAAGCTTTAGAACTTGATGACTGTAGTAGGGTCAATATTCCCTATGTTTCTGACCGGTCCTCCTTCTTTTTCCAAATTTGCTTGAACTTTCTAACTGTGTACTGAAAATTGTCCACTTTCCCAAATCTGTTCATCCTGCATTCTTTTTCAACATGTCCATACTTGTTACAAGCATAACATCTCATGTGGCCAGAGAAATAAGCATAAGAATCATAATGAGTATTTCTAATCTTCCTTCTTTTTCAATCAGCTGCTTTATGTCCATACTTGTTACATGAAAAACAATATCCCTTGAAGAAACCAGAGTACCTTTCTATGTAGAATCTGTTTGTTTGTGGCTGAAACAATCTGCTTCTGCAATTGGCTGCAACATGTCCATGATTATGACATTTAAAGCATTCAACATTATTGAATGATTTGCTTTGAGAATTCATGATTGTCGTTTGACCTTTTTCTTCTTTCAACACTTCAGGCTTTGCATTGATATCCTTTGAATCTTTAGCACTTCCTTGTGAACTAGATTCTCCTTTAACAGTTTCATGAAAACCAAGACCTAGTTTAACAGAAGGAGACCTTTGACTACTAAGAATATTTTCCAAAATCTTAGTACTATCTTGAAACCTCAAAAGTTTAACCTTTTCTTCTAATTTACCTTTGAGAATGTTTACCTCAACCTCCAATTGTTGGCATTGCTTCTTCATGCTTTCTTCGACCATTTTTCCTTCTTCTACTTGATCAGTTAATTTTAAAACTTCTTCCTTCAACCAATTTTCATTTTCTTCACATGTTTGTAGCAGCTCTTCATTCTTCTTATTTGATTTTTTCAGATCTTCTTTGAGAGAGATGATTTCTGCTTCAAGTCCTTCCTTTTCAAATCACAGAGGTTCTTCATTCTTCTTTACTTTCAGAGATATGTTTTCTGCTTCAAGTTCTGCATTCTTTTTATTTGATTTTTCCAGGTCTTCTTTGAGGGAGATGATTTCAGCTTCTAGGCTTTCACTTCGATTGGTTACTTCATCCTGCAGTCTCTGATGTATTTCTATCTCTCCCTTCATTGTTTCTATCTATTCATTCATTTTCGAGATCAGCTCATTGTAGGCAGATTCCTTCTCATTAAATAATATTTGTCGATCTTCTTCTAAGTCCACAACCTTACTTTCACTATCTACACCATTGCTTGCACAAAGAAGATTACAAGGACCCCAATCACTATCTGATTCATCTTCTTCAATTTCTTCTATACACGTTTTCTGAGATATCTCCTTCCTTCGAGAAGCCTTCTTCTTTTTCTTCTTTGCCATGAGCACTTTCAGATCATGGCTAGAATCTTCTTCATCTTCACTAGACACTTCATCATCATCTTCATTTGCATAATAACTCTTCCTCTTTTCAAATTGTTTCCCTTTACCATGTTTTTCTCTATAAGGACATTTAGCAGCATAGTGACCAACTTTTCCCATCACAAAAAATTTGAAGAGAAGCTTATCTTTGAATCTTCAAATTACTGGTTAGAGATTTTAAAAATTCTTCTTCTTCTTCTAGGATATATAAGTGGATTCTTTGACAACTTCCTTTTCTTTTCCTTTTACAGACGCCTTAAAAGCAGCTTCTTTGATTTGAGAAGGACCTCCTTGTCTCATTTCAAAAGCAGTCAGAATACCATGTAATTGAACAATAGTAAGAGTTTGAAGATCTTGCCTTTCTTCAATAGCTGAAACTTTAGAGTCAAATTTGAAGTCAAGGATCTTAAGACTTTTTCCACCAGAGTAGTATCGGTTATGGTTTCACCCAAATTTCTCATTCGATTTACAATATCATCTAGACGAAGAAAGAAACTAGCAATACTTTCATCACTATGCATCTTTAAATTTTCATATTCAATTCTAAGAGTTTGGAGTTTTGCACTTTTTACCTTTGTGTCTCCTTCATAGCTTAGAATGATTTTGTCCTATATTTCTTTTGCCGAATGTAGCTGCATCACTTTAGCAAATTCTGATTCAGACATGCTTCCCAATAAGACATTCACTGCTTTGGCATTGATTTCATACTTCTTTCTTTCAGCTGCATCAGTAGGAATATTTGCCGGGTATTGATAACCTTCTTGCACGATTGCCCATACATCTGCACCAAGACTTTGCATATATGCTTTTGTTCGTACCTTCCATAAAATCAGATTGCTTCCATTGAATAGAGTGTATTTGTATATATTACTCCTTCATGCTTTTATCATGACGGGATCTCCTTTCCTAGATCGTTTCCTGCATGATCCGCTCTCCGACAATGTCAATTATTAAAAAAAATACCGAGAGGGGGGGGTGAATCAAGATTTAGACCTTTAACAAATATTTTTACTTTTTTCACTCTTTAAACCCATACGCTACTTTCACGTCTAAACCATGTATATCAGGATATCCTTCATAAAACTCGCATATACACAGAGATCTAAATATTCCATTAATTCTTTACTTATATCATTTCATCATTCATTCAATAGATGTTCAATAAACAGTAAACATGTACAGTAAGAACAGAGTAAGTCAGCACACATAAGAAACACACATGAACACCAGGATTTTAGGTGGAAACCCAAGTCGGGAGAAAACCACCGCTGCCGTTGTCTCAGCCTTCAATATTTTATTATAGAGAAAACATCTTACAACATATGTAAGCCGGGGGTGCAGCCCGCCGCACGCGTGTGCACCCACCGCACTCGCTACGCCCTCTTCTGGAAGGGAGCTATGACCCCCTGAATCGTTTACCAGCCTCTCCTGGAAGGGAGCTACGACCCCCTACTCTCGTTTACCAGCCTCACCTAGAAGGGAGCTACGAACCCCTGCTCTCCTTTACCAGCCTCACCTGGAAGGGAGCTACGACCCCCTGACTGAAGGCTACAACCCTCAGCACCTCTATGGACCACGTTTCATCAATTTTCACACTAGATCCAACAAATTCAATAGAACACCACTTGCAGGCCACATTTCATCATATTTTCAGACTGGACCCACTCCATACATTTAAGCTCAAACATACATCACCAATGCATACTTATCGATTCGATAACCTTACGTATAGGCGTAACATTGCAGAATAGATGAGACATTTCATATTCATACTTCAGCAAACCCTAGTTTTGCATACGCGTTTTCCTTTCACTGATCCCGCGTATATACGCGCCTTATACCATACAAAATTGCGTATACTTCTGTGCATATTACCTAGCTAATTTCACTGCGCATACGCGCTTTCTCTTCAGCGAAGCCGCGTATATATGTGCTTCCTCTGTGGAAAACTAGAGTATGGTTCTTCATACATTTAGGTCATTGCAATTCTTCGTACGTACGTACCGTCACGCATTTCCACTTTTACGCGATTACGTATGTTCGCCTATCTCGCATCTAATCATTCCATACCGTATCTAGGCAAATACAAGTACATTTGTGATTCGTATACCTCTTCATTCTCGTGCATCATGCATTCAGATCTATCATTCAACTGTAACCCTTTCCATTCAGATATCCTTCAGAGAGAAGTATTCATTCAAGCTCAGACATCTTGCATCCATACTCATGATATTCACAATGAATTTCTTCTCTTTATATAGGTTTACCCTTTTTCAATACCATGAGCCAAAACCACATTACTTCCGATGGTATTCCTGGACGGGGTCATTTAGACGAATCATTACCCAATACAATGGGTCAATACCATGGTGGTTACCCCTGGTTTTGCACCTTATGAGCGCTTTTACCCATACGACTCTGACACGTTGTTTCGCGTGCATACGCGACTTCTCCACAAAGCGTATTCCTTGAGACACGCACTTTTCTTTTCATCATAGACGGAAAATAGCACTAGAATTTTTTCTTTTCTATCTCTTTGTACCACCTAGATGCACGCATTTACCATTTAACAAGTTTGTCAAGACATATTCATCAAGTGATAATCACCAAGTAGGTTGCCATCATCGTCATCAAGTGGGTTGCCATTCGAGGACAACACTCTATCAAGTGGGTTGTTCATCAAGGACAACACATTCAGCATCATATTGCCAACAAACATCATATCACATCAGATTTACATCATTTACCAAGTCCATCAAGTCAAGAATAACTTCATCAGGTGGATTTCCATTAAGGAAAACACATGCCAACAATCTCAAGTCTTCATCTTCATTAAGTGGGTTGCCATCAAGGACAACACTCTGCATCATATTGCCAACACATGTATATTGTTAGTAAGGCACTGGGGAAAATTAAAAATGGTAGCAAGAGGTTGACTAAGTGTGAAAGTGGATAGGAAACCCAAAACTGCAGCATCAACATGTTCATCTGTAAAATATCCCAGAATGGAAGATAGCATGGAGATGATATGATTGGTTCTCTCAGAAAATATTGCAGATGGGTAAGGAGGATTTGTCTTGGGAGTTTCCATAGAGGAAGGAATGAAAGTTTGAAATATATGGAACCTCTTTGGAAGGTCTATATTCAGGTATAGCTATGTAAGAGCCTCAATGGACAAAGGGGTTTCATTTGGCCTAGGTTGAATTTGCAACATTTGATTGATTGAATCTGTTGTAATAGTAAAAAAAAAAAAATTTCAGGGTTTATTATGGCTCTTTGGTCAGGGAAATAGCAACATTGATAGAGTCTAATCACTTATGGGAACTGGAAAGTTTGTGAGAGAACATACTTTGGAAAATTAGACTCCCAAATGAAAACCTCATCTTCTTGATCTATGGATTTGTCATGGCTCCAATAGTGGAGCTTAAGAAGGTTAAATTTAGTGACTGTATCATTAATTTTAAACTCCTTGTCATCCAAGGGAGTTTTTTCTACATCTACAACTAGAGGTTGCAGAGGATTGACAGATAAAATGCTTTTGGAAGCCATTGTTTTGTTAAATTTATTCAATTGATTAATATTTGACTTAGGAAAAACTAATTTAGGCCTATAGGAGCACCTCAACAAGATTACAGAAGTTTGCAGACTGATTTAGGATGAAACAGGGGCTTATCTATGATTTTCAATGGTTTTAATTGTTCCAATATTTAATCTCTGTGATTAAAAACAGTCTTAGTACCTCAGAATTCTATAAAAATAGGTCCAGGGTTTGCAGAAAAAAAGGATTTGGGAAGTTACAGGGATTCCTTTTAGGTCTGCAGAGGGTTCTACTTGATTTAATTAATCAAACTATACTTTCTGTAATTAAAAGTAGTTTTTAAGACCTCATAATTTCTGTGAAAGGAAGACTAGGGTTTGTAGAAAATGATAGGGAAGGGAATAGGCACTTTTGGTCTGCTAAAACTCCTAAATTGATTCAATTACTTGAATCACTTCCTCTTATCTTTAGGAGCAGGCCTAATCACTGAAGAATACCTGGATAAAATGAAGATTTTTGTTCGCAGAAGGGGTTCTAAGGCAACGGAGGTTCTCTGAAGCTCTTCTGGTTTTTGTAGTGCTTCAATTTGTTTCTGCAATGTCTTTAGCAACAAATTGGTTGAATTATGGTTTAATTTGGCTTAAAATGAGGTCGGAAACAATTCTTTTAGGTCAGTAATGCTCCTTCTACGTGAATGAGAACAAAAAATAATGAAAAATGCACAAAAGGGTGGTTATATGGTTTTTTTAACCAATAGTGATTAGCATTTAAAGTGCGGGGTTAATTCAAATAGCAAAGTGGTTTCTGCAACGCAGAGGAACACAATCAATTGTTTTCACATTGGAAAAAGTGGACGGGTGGTATAATTCTTAAGGATGTGATTGAATAGAAAAGCGCCACGTAGCCAGGAGAGGATCTCCTAAAACCGCGCATTTTGCAAGGTTGGGGTGTGGTAAAAGAATTTGTTCTCGAGCATGCGAAAAGGTTTACTAGCCATTGGATCTAATGGGTATAGATCTGAAGTTTGGAAAATAGTAGTGAATTAGTCAGGTTTTCTAATACGCGGGGCCCGAGACTTTAAGTCAATGCAGGTTATGTGATATAAGTTATATGGTTGGGGTTATAGCCAATGGGTTTAGAGAAAGTGGGACCAGTGCATAGGTGGGGATAATATGATAACATTATATATTATTTAACATAAGGGTCGGGACTTTATAATTAAGGAATTATTTAAACATGGGGTACACGTATAATGGGAGTTATATAAAAATAAATTTAAATGTTAATGTTAGTATATGAGCGGGATTGTAAAAAATACACTAGGTTTCTAATGTAAAAATTGATATCGGGGATGGATATTTTCACAGTGGAGCCCGATATAAAATTTCAGCATTTATACTTAGGATATTTGTATTTTTGGGGTTTTATGAGTAAAGAGGGAATTTAATAAAGGATTTTTACTTTTCCAAAGAAAAATATGTATTTTACCTTAGGAAAAGGGGTTTTGTAAGGAAAAATGAGTGACTAATGGGAAAAGAGTAAAAATGAAGCGGAGGGGCTATTTTTAAATGAAAATGGAAATTAGTAAGTAAGAAATGACCATTTTTCCGCTATCCATGACTTGTGAAAATTTCTTCTGCCTACCCATCATCTACCCTAACATTTTTTCTTCATTTACATGGGTGCATTTGAGCTTGCAAACCCTTATTCATTTTTCTTTTAACAGCAAACTATCTAATTTTATCCATATTTCTTCCAAGGGTTTAGATTAAATTACTGAGCTCCTTATTATTCTCTACCTAACTACTAATCTACCAAGATTAAACAGTTTTGCTAGATCTTTATTCTCTATCTATTAACATGAAATTTAAAGCATGAAAGGTCAAGATTAAGCAGTTTGAGTTTCATGCATTGTGGCATTTTTAACAAGTTGCACACAATCATTGTTTTTGCAAAGTGAAGTAAAAAGTAGTGGCATTTGAATTTTCATCGCTTTCATGATCTATTTTTATCTCTTTTTTTGTAGGGGTTGATTTTTTATATTCTTTTTGATCTTTTTCTTTCAAGTCCTTTGATTTTTCTTTTAGGACTTTTACCCTCTTTACATTTTTTTATTTTTTAATATGGGAATTTTTTTTTGCAAAAAGAAAAGTATGTACATATTACAAGACTTATCAAAGTCAATTCAAAATTATGTATCCTATTATTATAGGACCCTAACATGCATGACACATGGCACCCAGTTTTGGCTCTTTTGGGCGCCCAGGTGAGCCAAATATCAGTGAAACGTGGCACTCTTTAAGGAAACCATGTCGATCATATGACATCAACATGATGACATGATAGGGGTCATTGAAGTATTCACCATGGGATTGGGTCAAATGGTTGAGACAATCCATTAGCACGATCATGTAAGGGTGCTGGTTAGTGAGTTGGAAAGGTACGATTAGTCAGTTTGGACTTACCAGTCAGGATTAGAAGTAAATTGTACCTATAAACTATTCAGGTTGAATCCACTAGTCAGAGTTGGGTGAATCAACCTGAGAGTAGGCTAGGTCGGTAAATTATCTAGATCCGTTAGCCATTTTCCCAAGTCAGGACAGGGATCCCGATAATCTCACACTTGACATATTCAACGACATGGTGTGACTACTAACTTTACAAAGATGTACCCATTCCATGTGGAACCTTCCATGGTGATAGAGTAGCCATGTAGATTCCACACAAGGGGCCACATGGCTAACATGTAAGGACCACTGCTAATGTGACAAGTTTAGTGGGTATAAATTTAAATGGACATATATTTTTATCTATAAGTATGATTAGCGAATATTTTATATCTTCAGAAATGTCTTAATGATATGCATGTGATGATGTCACTTATTTATTGTTTTAAAGAGTTTGAAACAGGTCAAAATTTTGAGACCCCATTTCCATGATAGGTCTATAGAGGCTAGGTCAGTGATAGTAACTATCACATTCTACCCTTAGTAGGGGATAGGGATAGTAGGGGGTATCACCTTCTTATTTTCATCCTTAGGTTATATTTCCTTAGCTACTAGTTCTTTTGTGTCAGCAAAATTGTCAACATGTTCTTGTCTACCCAAAAATTGATGCTCCATAGGATGCTCTACGTCACTTTTTCATTCTTGTGTGTTAATAGCATGGCTGGTAAGATAATCTACCTCACCTACTAGTTGTTGTGTGAAAACAATATCATTGACATGTTCTTGTGTACTATCCTGTAATTCCATATCTTCCCTTCATTTTTTGTTTGTACTCCCACCGAGATAAATTTTGGCTTTTGTATCTCATCACTTGTATACCTAACCTCATTAAGAACCCCCCACAAAATCCACACTTCAAATTTTGAACCCTTTCAGTTTTGGAGAGGGAGAAATATGCATTCATAATTTCAACAACCTCAGCTAGGGTTTCTAATAATGAGGATTCCTTAATATAAATTTTATCTCTTAATATTGCAAGTTGTTTTCTCAAATCATCATTTTCCTTCTTTAAATTATCAACAAGGAGAGATAGTGGGTCAGATTCAAACTTAATAGAAGGAGGGAGATCAACCTTTTTTTCTTGTTTTCCTCCTCTTTCTCTTTGTTGGGTTATTCCTTCAGCTCCTTTGAATTTTATATGATTGAGTAGGTGATTATATTACAATAGTCCTAACCCTTATTTTCAAAAATCTACCACCCAAATGGGTTTTCAGTGACCTTCTCTTGATTCTTGTCTATAGGGGTTGTCCCTCCATAATACAATAATCTTTAAATTCCAAACTTTCCAATTATCCATTGGTTATGCTAACTGGTGTGTCAACATGAAGGCCTTTATTAGCATGAGATTACCTAGTAGATGTATCAACATGGTGACCTTACTTAAGCACGTCATCAAAAGAGCCCCTAGTAGGTGTATCAACGTGATAATTTTCAGTCTCATTCCTTCTACTCAGTCCTTCTTCCTCCATCTTAAAATCCTCATTTTTTTCTTCTAATTCATTCCCTAATTATTCATGAGCTAGCCCCGTGGCAAAGGCCAAAAATATTTCCCATTTTCTCCCATGATGTTCCAATGAATCAATAATAATGAACTCAATTAGTTTATGGTTCGTTACCCAAGTTTTTGGGTGCTTTCCATGTTGAATATCGTCAATGATATTCTCCAGGGATTACAAGAGAAATTTTGGCATATGGATTGATTTCCTATGGAAAATATGGGCCAACAACTAGAAATGGTAATTAAAGACTACTCCAAACCATCCTTCAAAAGTGATATACTTCTAGAGGAAGTATGCCACATACTTCGAGGGATGTGGAAGTGAAGTTATGTCTATGCCTCTTCATTTTTTCTTAAATTGTTAAAATTCTTCCAGAAAATTGGATTGTTTTATTGGAACCGACATATTCCTATTGAAATAACACACTCTTTTTTGAGTTAGGCATGCTACTTTGGAAATTACCTCCTTTGTAACTATGATTTCAATTCCTCTCACAATTGAGCCTTTTTCTATCATTTTTTGTGAAATTTCAAGGGAAATTTCTACATTAAATACATTCAACCAAATAAAATACACCAACCATCAAATAATCACTCAATGAATCAGTTGATTTTGGATCATGATGCATAACAACTCCACCAATGGCTTCAATTGTAGATACATGCAAAATTACAATGTCTACAATTGTGGCATGCAATTGTTGTTGGGGAGAAAAATATCAATTTTGCATAATATGGCAAGTTTAATTGTAGCAGGGTGTTTAATTGATATGTAGGGTGTCATAATTAGCAAGTGAACTCAGATGTACATAGGGATTTCAAAATATCAAATTGGAGTAACATCGATAGAAAGGTGATAAATGATGATATTTGTAGTGATGGTACACTATATGTTAATAATGATTGTGTATCATTAGAAGTCATGGTATTTATGGTGTGGAATATGGTGTATCATACGATAATACAATGTAAAATACCCCTCAATTCAGATGGAGATCATCCTTGAACATTGTGGTAGGGTGGGTCATGTCACAAAAAATGCAATGATGCAAGAAAGTGGGAGAGGTATACCTGTTTGGTACTTACTGAATGTCGTGACACAAGAGATAGGTCTAGACAATTCTGACTCAATAGGAGGCGAAACGTTGGCATAATTAATAGAAATGTATGCGATGGTTCCCCTTGGTGAGCGTTTATTGTTCAGTTGAAGTATTAGTAGCAACAATACTTCTTTCTTTAGTACTAGCATCAATGTCTAGAGTAGCAACGAAAAATTTAACAACACGTGGTTTTCAATATCAATATTAGTATCAAATATAGTAGTAATTGGTCTTCAATATTAGTATAAACAACAAATGTGAGAGTAGGAAATATAACAAAGCCATAAAATATAAAGTTGTTACTATTAAAGTATATTGTACATAAAAAAATTTGATGTATTGACCACCAACAAGTCGATTTTATGTCGAAACCAATCTAAAAACACTCCAAAGGGGTTTTCACAATTAGATTTATTTATTATTGAGAAATGAATGAAACAACCCTGGTTAGAAATACATGTAAAAAAATATAAGACCAGGGTCATGGGACACATATTCCAAGGTGAATGGTGGGAAAAACATCCTAGTGGGTGCTCATCTCGATTATTATGGCTAAAGGAAATTGGAAAAGCCAATGGAAATTTCTTTGGAAAGTGTTTTACTATTCAACAACCCCCATTATTTTAGCTTAGTTACCTTAGAAAATAATGGGGATCCATTTTAAATTTTTAGAGTAAAACAACTAAGACCCTTAGAGTGATTCATTTAGATAGAATAGGAATAAAAGGGGGGTTAAAACCTTCAATTTTGGCATTAAAAGCACTCGAGCAGAGAAATATTACAATATCACAATCACGGTAATGAAATGTAACACATACGGCTCGTAAAATTCACTCAAAGAATATTGCAAGGCGATATATAACAAAGTGCTTTTATAAAGGGAAAAAGTATCTTTTCAAACAAATTATATAAGGAAAATCCTACTGTACCCACTTCCGCCACTAAGGCTATCCCATATCACGAATCGCATTTTGGAAGCTCTACCTTGACGGTCTTAATGTCATCCTCCATATTTTTCCGATACGATATACTCTATCACATCACATTTTTTCAAAAATAACCACTCTTTCCCATCAAGCATATTGCCGATATTGTGATTATGATGTCTCAATAAAAAAAAATAAGTCGATCAATATTTTATAAAGATTCACACCTGAGCAAAACTGTGATACAATAGATCTAATTTTAATGCTGGAATGATTACATGGGCACATCAACCCATACTGACCATTAATTCCATAACTTAACGATTTTATAGCCCATGCCTCCAAAATGATTTGACTACAAGAAGCATTGAATTCATGTATTAGTAGCATGCCAAGTTTCATTTGTTTAATTGTTTCCATTATTATGGTACTTTTGCATTTGTAAAATCAAAGTTTCCTCTTTCTACTTATCATTTCTCATTATTCAAAAGTGAGTCAAAATAAACAAAATTCTTTGGAGATGTCGAAAGCTCTCAAGAAAGCTAAGAATCCGAGGGCTCCTGTGAATACTGCACCTACTACAAGAAAATGAACATAAATGCTTCCTCTGTTTACAGACATGACATGATGACAGAAAAGTGGATCTTCCTCTTCGAAAGCCATGTACAAGTTGTTTGAGGATGAGAAACCCCACAGGGTTCAAAGGAAAGCTACTGCTGATTCTTTTGATTCCTTAGAAGCTACTACAAAATAAGTGGCCAATCTGTTTCTGCATCGAATTGCTGTGTGACCTAAAATCTTACCAGACACTAATATGCGGAGATGGATAATTGATAACCTCGACATTGGAGACATGAATTTCTTAACCAGCAGAGGAAAAATGATAGGTTCCTTTAAAGCTGAAGACTTGAAGCTTATTTACCACATCCCAAACCCAGAAAAGGTCTACGATAAGGAATTCTGGTGCAATTCGCCGATGAGAACAAGTTGAAGTCAAATCCAATCAAGAAATGCAGAAGCAACCTGAATAAGCACAAGAATGATGACAAGAGTATGTATTCTACTAACTCCCTTTCTAGTCCCTACTGTTATGTTTATGCAATGATGTCTAGGATCTTCGGTTAGCCACAGACTACCAAATTCTCAAGTAGAATGGGTTCCCCTAATTGAAGTAGTCATAGACTCTTATATTATGGATTGGGGAAATATTCTATCCAATAATTTTTCTACTAAAATTTGGGAATATAGGAAAAATCATTCTATTTCCTCCAAAATTTTCCTTGTGTTTTATAAAAGTGCTTATATCTTGGATGTTGTATGTTTCACTTCATATTTTCCAGCCATGGGATGGAAATGGACTACCCAAGATCCTCTCCCCATTTATGTATATTATAGCATGTTATGGGAGTCAAATTTGAGAACCATTTTTATAAAATATGCCATGGAGTTATCCTCCCTTTGTTTCAAGCCATCTTCAACGAGAAAGCCCCCAGATTGTCAAAAGAAGCTCAAGCTGATTTCTCCTCCATTGGAAAATGGTTTGGAGAAGAAATGTTTACTTATGTCAGAGTATTTGGGAGCCTAGCTCGACCACATGTTTTACCCTTGTATGTTCCTAATAAGCTTCTTGCAAGAGAAGTAGCTTATCAAATTGTTGGAAATGGATTAACCAGTGTTATTAAGGAAACCAAGAAAGCATCATGGCCCTCCTTTTCAATTAATTGTCGTGTTTATGCCTTCGATAATTATAAGAATGCGATTTTAGAGATCAGTCAAACTGAATTTACAATTTCAAGCAGACAATACGACTCGATTAAAGTTGCTAATGATTTTACCACCGAAGTTAAATT
Organism: Pinus albicaulis; assembly: GCA_034641835.2. Taxonomy (NCBI): domain Eukaryota; kingdom Viridiplantae; phylum Streptophyta; class Pinopsida; order Pinales; family Pinaceae; genus Pinus; species Pinus albicaulis. The sequence goes on from CM076573.1 coordinate 766,091,943, forward strand.
TAGACCTTTTGAGCATGAATTTGATGAGTTCAATGAATTATTTGACTAAATCAATAATTACTCTATAGTTTAGACATTGGCAGTTCTATGCCTCCATCCACAAAAATTGCCAAAGTTTAAACAATACTGGAACAATATATTAGAAGGAATTTCATTGAAAATTATGGAAGTATCCCAACCCTTAACACTGAAGGAAAAGAAAAAATAACCAACACCTAATGACATTGAAGTCCTTAGTAAAAATGAGCAAGATAAATTTGTTGAAGTTCAAACCATGGAATTAGATTTCCTAGGTAATTTGCATGATGTCTAGGAGTTTAACCAAAAAATCCAAGGAGACCAAGAAGTGATGATTACTGGTCATCAATAGATTTTGTAAACACCTCAAAATAAAAGTCAAGACCCATTCATTTCTAGGCCCTCTGACTGATCAGTTAGCACAAAGCAAGTGGAATTCATCTCGGCCTTCCCCACTATAGAAATTATACTCAAAATTGAGGAAATCCCTGCTTTGGATATATTTTATAGTCATAAACATAAAGAAGTTATGAGCATACAAAAGAAAATAAGGAAAATAGATAAATCTCAACTCCTTGTCCTAGGAGATGTCTCAATGGAATTTGTCTGGAAAGATTCACTAAAATATCCTTCACAGGATCTAACTCATTTGACCCAGTTCGCAGGAGCTTATGCATATGAAACTAGAGATAAAGATTTCGAGGTTCAACAATTGATGAAGGAAAATGATTAAAGAATCATCCAATTAGAGAATGAGATATATGGAGAGAAGCAAAATGTCAACCAACAACTATAGTTACAGGTAATACAACTCTAAGAGAGCATGGACCAATTGAAGATTCATCACCAAAATGAAATCAGTTCAAAGTAAACTCAAATTAATCAATTGTAGTTTTTTGTAGAGAAATTGAAATATAATCCAAAGATAGATGAATTTAGAAACGAGGCCTTAGAACTAAATGCCCTACTGGCACAAAATAAATTTATTGTTTTCCAAAAGTTTTCAAACATTATTGAATTGTGTGAACAAAGCGATTGACTAATGAATCGAATATCAGACCAGAGGACCAATTTTAAAGAGATTGATAATAAGGTTCCACAGTATGTCTCCTGGTAGGATTCTGCTGATGTCCGAAAGGCCAACCTGCCTAGGATTGAGGACTCTAAAAAGGAAATACTATTTACTAACTGGGAAATACAGTTGAAACATGTGTTAGAAAACTATATATTATAGAGCAATGGAAGACATAAAATATGCGGAAACACAAACACAGAAAAAAATATAAACAAGAGAGACACAGATATATGTGGTTCACCCAACTTGGGCTACATCCACGGAAACATCCAGTCCTTCCTTTATACTATCCAACAAAATGAAGATACATAACCTACAACAGATCCATTCTAATATCCTCTTCTCTCTCACACAACCCCCCTTGCTATTTCGTGCTCAGATTACACACACCATACACAGACGTAATAAAATAGCCTCATACAACAGAGGGGTTTACTTTTAGGGTAAAAAACCCTAAATTAAACATAACTTCTACCGTCAGATCATCCGCTTAATGAACAGACCAGATTGACTATGAATTTACAATATTTTATAAGGAAATTTTACATATTTTTGTAGCTTCGGAGGCGCTACCCCTGAAACCCCCTGCCAGGGGGGGTGGGGGGCCTTGAGAAGGTTTCCACTGCCCCCCTTAAACCCCCTTGATGGAAGTTAAATGACGGGCAGCATTGCTGCCTTGTTAAGAACAAGGGTCCAGCACGACAATACATCTAAATAAGGAAGATAACCAAGCTCTACACCCAAGAATATCCCACTTGGGGACTGATTGCAGCAACTCCACTACTGCTTCATTTGCTGGAAAATTACTCCACTTTGGACCTAGTTGTTTCTCATCCTCATCATCATACTTGAAGAATAAGTGAAACTGAGCATAATCTCAGTTTATCCCTGATTAAATTTTTTTTTAGCATATCTGCAAGATTCTGTCTAGTGTGTATATTTTCTAGCTTCAATTGTCCATCTTCCAACAGTGACCATATGAAATGGTACTTGAGCTATATGTGTTTAGTCCTGGAATGAAATGTTCAATTCTTTGCAAGATGAATGGCACTCTAGTTGTCACTGTATAACCTATCCATCTCATGCTTCTTACCCAATTCATCCATAAACCTTTGTAACCAAATCATTTCTTTACTAGCCTCTGTAGCAGCAACATACTCCACTTCTATTGTTGAAAGTGAAACAACACTTCACATTTTTGAAAGCTAATTGACAGTTGTTCCACCTACAGTAAATACATACCTTTTAGTTCTCATCTTGCTATCTCTGTCACCTGCCATATCTACATCAACATATCCTTGTAGAGAAATGTTTGAACCACCAAATCATAATGCTTTCTTTTTAGTACCTCTCAAATATCTGAGAATCCATTTCACTTCCACCCAATTTTCTTTTCTTGGATTGTTCGTGTACCTGCTTAAAACTCCCATTGCATGTGAAATATCAGGCATTGTGCAGGCCATTGCATACATTAAGCTTCCAACTAGTGATGCATATGGAAATTTAGACATATAGTCCATTTATTCTTGGGTATTGGGGCACATCTCCTTACTATGTTTGAAATGGCTAGCCAAAGGCATATTAACTGGTTTTGCATTCTGCATATTAAATATTTTCAACACCTTTTGTATGTACTCATTTTGAGACAATGCCAATTTGCGATTTTTCCTATCTCTAGTTATTCTCATACTAAGGATTTATTTTGCAGCTCCCAAATCCTTCATTACAAATTAATTTTCCAATTTAATTTTGAGCACATTTATTTCCTGCATGTTAGACCCTGCAATAAGCATTTCATCTACATACAATAACAATATAATATAATTTCCATCATTTTTATTTTTCAAATAAACACAATGATCAGAGTGACATCTAGTATAACCTTGTTCAGACATAAACCTGTCAAATTTTATATACCACTGCCTTGGATCCTGTTTTAAGCCATACATTCTCTTCTTTAACATGCACACTAATTTTTTCTTCCCTTTGACCTCATATCCTTGTGGTTGTTGCATATAGATCTCTTCCTCGAAATCTCCATGGAGAAATGTTGTCTTTACATATAACTGTTCAAGATGAAAATATTCTGCTACTACAAGGCTTAAAATAGTTCTGATTGAAGTCATCTTAACAAGAGAAGAAAATATTTCATCAATGTCAATACCTTTATTTTATTCAAATCCCTACACGACAAGTCTAGATTTGTACCTTCGTTTTCCTCCATCTTATTCCTTCAGCCTGTAAACCCATTTATTCTGCAATGTTGTTTTACCTGCAAGAAACCTGACTAAGTCCCAATTTTGGTTATGTATTAAGGAGTCCATCTCTTCTTTCATGTCTAGCTCCCAATTCTTCCTAGTTTTGACCTACATTGATTCTTCATAACATTCAGGTTCACCAGAATCACTCAACAATAAATAATATAATGAAGGAGAGCATCATTTAGGGGGTCTATTTATCCTGGTGGTATTCTAACACCACTTTCAGGTGTTTGAGGTGCCTTTTGTTGTTGTGGTGGTTGTTGTTGTTGTGGATATTGATTATTATAATTTTCAGGCACCTTTACTTTTTCTGTGATTTCATTATGAACTGTGTATTCTTTGTTTTCCTTTTCCTGATTCTTTTCCTGCAACTGATTTTGAGTACAAGACCTTTTCATTGAATATTACATCTCTTCTCCTAATGATTTTGTGATTTTCATAATCATATAAGCGATAACCATTATCATTAACACCATATCCAATAAAGGTACCTTTATTTGATTTTTCCTCAAGATTTGTTCTATTTTCTTTATTAAAATGGTTAAAATCCTCACAACCAAAAGGATTTAAAAAAGAGTAGTTTACCCTTTTACCTTTCCATGCCTCCTCTGGAATACTACCATCAATGGAACTTGGAGGCCCTATGTTTATTAGATAAACAATAGTTTCTACAACATTTTACCAAAAAATATAGGCAATCTTGCATACAATCTCATGCACCTTGCACGCTCCATGATTGTCTTGTTCATCCTTTCTGACACACCATTTTATTGTGGTTTTCTTGGAACTGTCTTCTATTTGCGAATTCCATGCTCTGAACAATACCTATCAAATTCTTTGTTGTAATATTCATCTCCCTTGTCTGATCTCAGAAACTTCAACTTCTTTCCTGTCTCAATCTAAACCAAACCTTTCCATTTCTTGAAAGTATCAAATAAATCCTATTTATTCTGAATACAATACATCCAAATTTTTCTGGTTACATCATCAATAAAAGTAAAATAATAACGAGAGCCACCGAGAGATGATACCTGAGTAGGTTCCCATACATCTGTATGCACAAGCTCTAATTTTTCGCTCTTATTTTCTTTACCAACTCTAAAAAATCTAACTCTCTTATGTTTTCCATAAATACAATTCTCACAGAAATCCAAATCAATATTCTACAAACCCGAAAACAAATTTCTTGAGTGAATAATATTCATTCCCTTCTCACTAATGTGTATGATCCTATAAAGCCATAATGTTGCATCTGCTCCTTTGGAATGTAAATCATTAACAAAGTTAGAAATACCATTGCATAAATATAATGTACCAACCTTTTCGCCTTTTACTATTACAAGGGCCCCTTTAGTGACCTTCCAAGTTTTATCTATGAAAGTTGTCACACAAACTTCACCGTCTAACTTCCCTGTTGAAATCACATTTTTCTTAAGATATGGAACATGCCTTACCTCCTTTAATAAATGTTGTTTTCCATTCTGTTGTTTTACAAGAACTTTACCCATTCCAATGATTTTACAGGGTTTATCATCACCCAGATGAACCTGTCCAAAATATCCTTGAACATAGTCATGAAAATATTTCTTATTAGGGGTGGCATTGAATGAGGCCCCTGAAAATACCACCAAGGAATCAGTAAAATTTTCTAAATAAATAATCAAAGAATATTGTAACACATCACGTATCACATTTTCTTCATGATTTTTTGCTTGGTGTACGTCTCCTTCTTTTCACTTCCGAGATTTACAATTTTTCTTGAGGTGTCCTTTCTTTCCGCATTTCCATAACACTATCCTCGATCTAGAGTTGGATCTGCATTTCCTTGATTTAATGCGATATCCTGAGCTCTTTCCTCTTTCCATTTTTTTTCCCCCAGTCTCTGCACTCAAAGTATTACCCGATGTCTCACCAAAGCTTTTCCATCGCATTTCCTCACTAAGGATAGCACCGAAAACATCATGAAACTTTAGAGTGCTAGATCCAGAGATAGAATTACTAAAGGCCATAACTAAACCATTCCAACTTTCTCGCAATGAACACAGAAATAAAAGAGCCCTAACTTCATCATCAAAGCTTACCCCTACAGAAATTAACTGGTTGGTAACCTTATTAAATTCATTTAAATGGTCAGCAACAGATCCACCTTTTGAAATCTTCATATTAAATAAATGTTTCATGATAAATACCTTATTTGAGGTAGAGGGTTTTTCATATAGTTTCGCCAATGTTGTAATTAAAAGCTCTATTGTTGTTTCTTTCGAAATATTTAAGACTATCGACACCGCGAGGCACAATTGTATTGTTCCAAGTGCCTTTCTATCGAGAATATCCATTTTTTCATCTGTCACACTCGACGATGTCTTCATTTTTCTGCTCAATGGTAGGTACAAAGATTTCTGATACATGTAATATTCCATCTGCGTCTTCCACAATGGGTAGTTTTGGCTGTTAAATTTCTCGACCGTAAACCTACCATCTTCTACAATTTCTCCTACTCAAACCTAGAACCCTTCTTTCCTGCGAGTTTATCATCCAAATATACCTTCGAATCTGATACCAGTTGCTAGAAATTATATATTATAGAGCAATGGAACACATAAAATATGCAGAGAAAAGACACAGAAAACATATAAACAAGAGAGACACAGATATATGTGGTTCACCCAAATTTGATTATGTCCACGTAAACAACCAGTCCTTCTTTATAATATCCAGAAAAATGAAGAGACACAACCTAAAACAGATCCACTGTAATATCCTCTTCTCTCTCACACAATCCTCCTTTCCATTTCTCGCTCAGACTAAACACACAATACACAGACGTAATACAATACCCTCATAAAATAGAGGGAATGCCTTCTAGGGAAAGAAAGCCTAAATTAAACATAACTTCTACTATCAGATCATCTGCCTAATGAAGAGCCCATATTGACTAGGAAATTACAATATTTTACAAGGAAATTTTACATATGTTTTTAGCTTTAGGGGTGCTACCCCCTAAACCCCCCGCCACCGTCCCCCCCTGGACCCCCCTGACGACGATCAAACAATGGGCGTCATTTCCGCCCCATTAAGAACAGGGGTCCAACATGGCGATACATCTAAATAAGGAAGATAAGAAAGATCTACACCCAACAACATGTTGAAAGATCCATTTGCGAAGAAAAATATGTGGCTACTAACATTCTTGAAACTTTAAGTCAAAATCTCATAGATAGATGCCCTCCTGGTTCACTTTTTATTGTGAAAGACTTGATGAGACAATGGCAAGAAGTTTGCAAGGTCAAAGAGGAAAACATCAGAAATTTGGAAGAACTGGGTTGGGATAAGTATTAGAGATACTTGGTAAAGCCACATAGCTAATGGCTTATGCTACACTTTCTTACAGATACATCCTCCTACATGTTGCCTCCACTTTTTGATGCGGTGTTCACTACATATCTGCACATCAGGCTAGGCCAACCTCCAGAGGTTAAAACTATTCTTAACATCCTTCAATTGAAGGAATGAATGGCTAATGAGATAGCAAGACAACCATCAAGCAACTCAACAATTTAAATTCGATTTTTGTTTAATGTTCACTTAGTTTAAGGAGAACTGTTTAAACCTCCTTAGTTTTTATTGTAATAAATATTTTAAGACTTTTTATTTTATTATATAAACCCCTTCATGTCTTTAAGAAGGGGTCCTGAAATTTTGAAAGGAAGAATTTACAAAAGTCACACTTTTGTAATCTTGAAGTTTTCTTAATAGAAAGGGTTAGACAAAATATTGTTTCTCAAATGAGCAGAGTCAACATATACATGGTAATTTTATCCTATATGTTATAATTTTGTTCCAAATGAGAAATGGTTATTTATCTTATGATGTTTTGTTTCATGTATCTATTTGAAAATAGTTAGGCACTAACTCACTTTTGAACATGTTAGATTGTTATCTTTTGGTACATATTTGATATAGGAATTAAAGAGTTGTGATATACCCTTATCCAATTGATTTAATTAACAATTTAATAAAATCAATTATTTCAAATCGTTTTCATATCTCTAAGTGTTTGTATAATCTTTATTTGCATCCACTGAAAGATCATCTTTATAAATCACACAGAGAATATATTTCATCCCAGGATACATATAGATAGATATATTATTTACTTAAAGCTTCTACTACTTCCATATACTAAGTTATAGACAATTATAAATCCATCCATTCACCAAATTATATTTCACTCAGAAACTGGTCCCATAAATCCAGTCGTAGCCATCATTCCAAACAGAAAAGGGATAGTTTTTAAGTCCCTAACCAGGCGGTTTTCCCTAATGTTGTTGCACCGATTTTTGGGGCCTCAACATTTTTGGCGCTATAAGGAGGGCAATCAAAATATGAATGGAACCAAATTTTAATTCAAAAAGAAAAGACCATCAAAAAAATCGTTCTCCCTTCAAGTCCCCTACAACTTATAGTCCTGGTTCAAGATCTCCTATTATTAGATTAAAAGTTGTTAAATATCCCCCCAAATCTCCTATTTCACTTCATAAAGAAATCTCTTTAGATTATACTCTTTAATAACCCGAAGTATAAACCTTAATAAATAAATTGGAAGAAATTTCTATTTCGATAAAGAAACCTATACTTTCTGAAGCCTCAGAAGGAAGTGTTACTTCAATATTTGAGGGCACTAGTGTATTAACCCATTCTAAGAGTTCAAACCTTATAATAATCCCTTTTGAGTTTCCTCTTCATTCTCACCGTAGGAAATTTATGATATCTAAAACCCAATCATCTTCTAGTGATATTCAATCCTCTTCTACCCCTCAAATGCCATAATTTATTCCTCCTTTTACATCTTCTCAACCAATTTATTCACCAATTCATATTCCTTCTTCTTCCCAGTCTACAAATTCTTCATTAAGAAATATTATTTCCATAGTTGTTTCTTCTACACCAATAACCAATACTGGAACTACTTCGTCCACTCCAAATCCTTCTTCAGGGAAAACTAATCCTCCACTGATAGGTAGACCTTGGAAGAATCCTGGAGCTATTAAATTACCAAGTCCTCTTCATCCTTTAACTGAGTATCCTAAAATATGGTTGCCTAAGTATAACCCTAATGATGGTCTACCTGCAGAAGAACATCTCCATAATTTTATGCTTGCCATGAATCTTAATGATGTCATTGAAGAATATTTTGTAGTTAGATTATTTCCCTATACCTTTCAAGGATCGGCTGGATCATGGTATTTTTCACTACCATCAGGCAGTATTACTAGCTGGGATATTTTTCAAGAACAATTCGTTACTAAATTTGGTGATGATCATACAACTGCTACTCTTATCAATGACCTTTATAATTTTAAAGCAAACACAGGAGAAAAGATCAATGATTTCAACTCCAGATTTAATAAGCTACTCAGTAAAATCCCAACCACATCTAAGCCTAGAGTAGATGTAGAAATAGAATGGTACATCCAATCTTCTTTCTAATATTGATATTTTTGTAGATAGAGACAATAAGGCTACATTGGTATAAAATATGAAAGAAGATCTTTTTGTTGAAAAACGAATTATTGCTTTAGAAAAGAAAAGTGTGCAAGAAGATGAAAGGTTTCATTTAAGGATGAACCCAAAAAGAAAACACCTAATTATCCTTATGATCTTGAGGGAGTAAAAAAGGTTCTAAAAAATATGTCGAATGATATGGTCGAGATAAAGAAACAAGTAGCCGAGTCTTATTTTAAGAAACCTTTTAGTTCTTTTAAGAAAAATCAGGCTTCCAAAACTCTAAATGTAATCTCAAATGTTGAATAATATCAAGATGAAGATCAAGGTGAAACAATATCATCCACAGAAGAATCTCAAGACAAGGAATTAGTCGAAGTTCATGGAATATGGGACTTTATCTTTCCAACATCTGATAATGAATTTGAACATGAGGCACTTCCATTTAACACTAGAAGTGAAAATTCTACTGACCTCCCTCAATCTCCTCAAAAGAAAAAGTATTCATCCTCTGTTACTAAGGAAAAAGTGATTAACAAAATAAATCCTTCTCCTCAATCAAACCCATCTTCTTCTACTCTTCCAACAACATCCAATACATTAGCGGTCTCTGATACTATTGAATACAATATGGTGGAAGACATCAAGAAGATAAAGGAAAATATTTCCATACATGAGTTGAGAAAATTGAAACATCAACAACAAATTTTACTCAAAGAGTTGAATGCAATCCCCACTTCATCCCTACCTGCCCCTATTACTTCCAGAGCTTCAAAAGGAGTTGGTAAACCTCCTAGTGACTCACATGAAAAAATTGATGCAAGTGATGCTATTCTAATAGAAGACAGATCTAATTCGCATACCCCTCCCTTCCTTTTAACTTTTGAAGTATTCAACAAAAATGTGCATAATTGTCTAATTGACTCTGGATCTTCTTGAAATAGCATGCCATATTCTTTTTGTTTGAAGCTGAAAATTTCTCCTCAAAATTATATAGTACACATTGTGAAATTAGATAGAACAAAGGTTAAGGTATTGGGAGAAATGTATTCAGTCCTTATCAGACTAGCATCCAATTCTAAAGTTCATCAAGTGATTGATATTTTAGTTGCTGATATCCCCAATTTTTATGGTTTCATTAGGGGAATTTTGAGGTCTAAAATGGGCCTCCTAAAGAAATTATAAAATAATAGTGGAAATAATAAAATAAGATTAGATTACTGTTGAGTCAATTTAATGTCTTAAATTTCTAACATAAATTATCGACCGGGGTTAGTAAACTGATGAAGTGTGGTGCACTGTATGTGCTTAGTTAATCTTTCTCTTACTTCGTTGTTTTGTATTTTATATTTTTTTGGGGGGTTTTTGTTCTTTGATGTCTACAAATTTTTAATCTAAAACTATGAAAAGATTTAAATGAATTTAATGAATTTTAAGAAGAAATAAAATTAAGTGTTCCTAAGTTAATCTAATTTTCATAAAAATAAACCAAAATCTGTTGGCTAGTTAGGATCTAATTTGGAAAACAAAGCATCTAGTTTATCTTATTATTAGTCCTATTCCATGGATTTAAGTCTTAAAGCTAAGGATGAAATTGCAGTGCTTGAAAGTAAAGGTAGAAAATGAAATGAACTAATGTACTTCTGGTTACTCCAGCATTCAATTATGAATTATGACCTTCTTAAAATGATGTGTTAAGAAACTTTCTATACTTTAACTTGTAATGTCCTAGAACAGTAAGTAGATGAAAAACATCTAATGTATCTTTAGTTACTCCAACATTCAATTTTGAAGTATGATCTTCTTGAGATGGTGTTAAGTAACTAATTATACTTAATGATCTAGAAAATCAAATAAGACCTGTAGAAGGTAACTCATTAATTGCATTCATTAAACATTCAAACATTCAATTTTGAAATATGATTAAATAAATCTCCTTGGAATGATCTTTATGAATATCAGTGATGAAACTAAGTGAGGATCTGAAAGAAAAATGTGAAAGCATAAAAAACTAATATATATTTGACTTTCTCCAACATTTCAATATGAAGTACTACCTTCTTGAAGTGTTGTGTAAGAAGTCAATTATGCCTTAGTTTCTAAATTTCTAGAAAGAAAATAACAATGTGCAGAGTAAATTCAATCACTGTATGAATTAGAAATTCAACCATTCAATTTAGGATCATCATCATCTTGAAATGGATTTTGAAAACATCCATTAACGCAATTGATCGATAATTATAATCTAAGAAAATAAACGATAGAACAATAAAGAAAACTAGATAATTATGAATTCTTATTATTCCAAAGCAATCCAATTTTGGAAAATTGATAAGACACTACTTTCTTGAGATGCCTATTAGGAAACATAAGATTACATAGTGAAGTAAATCTACATTTGAAAATAAAATAACAATTGCAATGGAAAAGTAAACTAATTGCATGAATCCAAGTAAAAAAAACTAATTAATCTTACAAATTTACAAAGGGATGCACATGGTTGATGGGGGCCCTTCCATTGTCCAATAGCATTCCAACTCGCAAAACTTCACATTCTAAAACTCAATAATAGAAAATAACTTTATTTATTGATCAATTCACAACTTACATAATGGAAATATACACTCCTAATCGCATTACATCAATAGCTCTTCACTTTACATCGCATTCCATCTCAACCTTGTTACAAAACATTCTATAATTCTTTCTCGTCTCCTATTTTTCACATCCCCCTTTCATAGAAGAAAGCTTCCCCTATTTATACAAAAATATGAGAAGTTATCTCATTAATGAGAGTCCATGAATATCTCCCTATATCTTAGAGTTACAATCAAAATAGGAAATGATAATACACATGTCGTCTTAGAGTTTTAATACAAATAGGAAATGAGACACATATCCTCATGATCCCATGATTTTCTCCACTCAAATTAGAATTTGGTTTTGGGAGGCCACATAAAGGTCTTTTAGAAGCTTCCTTTTGACCTACACATGGAAACAATCTCATCCCACTTGTCAGGTATAAACATATGCACATTATTTTCTAATTTTTAATCAAAAATTCACTTAAAAATGCTAAGAATTAATAAAGTTTGGAAAAACATAAATGTAACCCAATAGTGGTAATGGTAAAGTAAATGTAATGAAATGGAGGTGGAGTGAAGGTGATAATATGGAAATATAAGTGAAAATGTAATGAAAGTGAATGGCAGTTTCAAGGCCCAACCTACCCCCCAACTGAAGCTATTTCATGTCCTCATGCAATCTATTGCATTAATTCTTTTTTATCCTTGAGCTTTGGCTTAACTTTGCATGATATCATTTGATAACTTCATACTTCTGCAAAGTGTTTTACTTGAATTGCAACATGGTTGGTTCTTGTGTTACAACCATATTTTGTTGTTGCATTCAATTTTGACCTTTGATCTTTGCATAATGATAATTTGATTTTTATTGCAAAGTATATATTTATTGGATTGCATCATGGTTGGTTCTTATGTGACAAACATGATTGTGTTTGTATCCAATTATCTTTTGAGTACTTTTAAAAAGCATTGTATGCTCATAATAATAATGTAATAGTTAATATATTTTGGAAGTATGTGGGTTTTTGAATGTGATATAAACATGGAAAATTATGAATATGAATGTAATCCCCCCCCCCCCCAACTGATGGTATTGACAATTTTATGAAATGATGAAGAGAAATGTTTTTTCCAAAAATTATCATTCTAGATTTTCAAGGAATTCTATGGTAAAAAGTTAGAAAATGATGTACCTTAACTTACTCTTTGAAAATGGATGAGATGCATGTGTGATGGCTATAAAATTCTGATTATAATCTTCTTCAAGTGGTTGTACAAGTTATGGAGAAAAGAGTAAAGATGTCATTTTATTTCTTCTAATAAAACTATTGAATTTGCTGTGGAATGGTGATAATTCTACTGCTGTCATTTGATTTCGTAGCTATCATTTGATTCTGCAGCTGCCATCTGATTCCACAGCTGCATATCTTCTTCATTTTCTCCAAAATGCTGAAAATGATAGTCATCATGTCTTCAAAACTCATTGGCACAATTCCTGTTGTACGAATAGATGTTCTGATGTCAAACATAGCAGGAAATTGTTGATTTAGTGGCCATTAACAGATGCCGCTAGTCAACATGAGAACTCCCACCATTAATGATAATGAGAATCAAGGTGCCCAAACACATCTTGCTAGGTACGAATAATTTTGTTGTTGTCGAATACCTAGAAGATTCGATGAATAAGGGAAATTAATGTATTCCCATTATTTGTCGGCAAGAAGACTTGCCATTAAGGCACGCAAGTCTCAAGGTGTTTTTGCAAGGAATTTAGACTCAAAGGACTATGGAATCAATAATTTGCATTAAAGCAAGGTTTATTTGCAAAATGAAAAGGACAGGAGAAGGAAAACGGAAATGGAAGATGACAATGGAAAATAATAATGGAAATGGGAAATAAGCATGTAAGTGAACTTCTTGCTTTTATTTGTGGAGTAGAAAAAAATAATGGAAAGTATATGTGAATGAAGGAAAATGAACAAATGCCTTTTGCTTCGAAGATAACTATGGCTTGATTTGAAGTTTTTGGTTGGATTTATAATTCAAAAGGGAGGAAGAGTAATGGTCTTGATGAATATGGACATGGACTTGTTCTTATGTTTCTCATGGGATTGGTCTTTTGAAGACCAATTTTCATTACAATTTAATTTTCTTCTTAATCATTCAATCATCCCAAAGTTGTAAAAAAAAAAAAACTTGACATAAAGAACATATGTGTGTTAGAAAAGAAATAGCTAATTTCTTTCTGATTCTTACGCAAAAATTAAATGTCAAATGAAACAAATTAAGGAAAATAAAAAAGTTTTATATTCAGTCCAATTCATAATATCGAGAATAATCAATTTTTAAAGAATAACCATGAAAAATAAATCAATTCCCTGTTGTCGGGTGACTTCATGCTCTGTGCTAAGTAAAACAATTGGCATCACAAAGATTTGTTGTGTCCTACAAGTTAAAACTTCATTGAAAAATACACATCAACAATATTAATGCCAAATGTTCAGAAATCATCTAAATAATCTTCCAATTGTTCTACAAGCCATTATTAAGACCTTATATTACATCATTTCCATCAAATGCTTTTACCTTGTAAAATAATGAGCCATTGGTTGAAGTGATCCTCCACTACTCTCGTTGTGTGTAAGTTGTCAACTGAGCGTACACGTTTTGGAAACAAAAGACTTGCCATTTATTTTATTTGCTTATATATATATATATATATATATATATATATATATATATATATATATATTATTTTTAATTAAATTTTTTTAGTTTTGTTAAAAAAATAATTTATATATATATTTATTTATTTATTAAACAAAAAAAATTATTAAAATTTTTGGTTTTTTTGTTTTTTGTTTTTAAAACCTTTAAACAAAATGTTATACCCACTAATTTCATAAAAATGTTGGAAGGAAACAATGTGGATAGCATCGATACACATCTTGTCACCGTATATTTAAATAATAAACAAATTGAAAGCAGCAAAAATATGAAATCGGTGGTCTGACTCTCCTCACCAAGCTTATAGACAACCATTTTATACTTTATCTTGACATCCTATGTTACCTCCAATAATAATGGGTAAGTTCAGCTTAGACGGTGCAGATCAAAACTATTTCCAGTTCTAAATGGAAAAACAGTAGTTGTCTTAGCACTCCCACCATGCATTTAAGCTCAATGCTGGCAGAGACCTCAAATATAACTTCATGTTTCAATACAGAGGCTAAAATCGTTGGATTGATATGCTACAAACTCTCAGGGCTTTGAAGTTGAATGGATTCCAATCATTAGTGGATGCTTTCTCCATAGCTAGGATAAGATGAGGGGATTCATAGAAGAAATGGCTCCAGCATAATGATGGAGCATTCAAATGGATAACCTCGCTCTTAAATGGGTAGAAAAAAAAATGATGAAATAAATCTCACTGATCTGATCTATACACCCATGAAATTTGTGTGGATTAATCTACAAAAAAAAAAATTATTTAAACTCGAATTATTCTTCCTTCAGCATGCCGTATTCAAACTATTTACTATGCGTTTAAAAAAAAAAAACGTTTCTCTACGCAATCTGCAAAATGGGGTTCAAAAGATCCCTAAAATTCTCTCAATCGGTTAGGAAATTTACAAAACCATTTTTGGGTTATTTAATTGCCCCTTTTATGAGAAACACCCACATCTCAGTTTTTGGAAATTCATCCTCAGTCAATCAGAAAACGTGTTTCAAAATCACGTGTCAAAAAACAGTTGCGTTTTCTAGAAAATTTATTTGTTGCGTCAATAAAATTATTTGTTGGTAAAACAGGTTTGATTATTATGATTTTTCAAATCAAATTTGTATGTTTCATTTTCATAAATGCCACCAGGACAACTAATCCAAATCAAATTCATTTACCTCCCTCAAATAATGGATCTACCCATCGTTTTACTCTACAGAATATATTTGCAGCATTTGATCGCTTATTGATAAGTTCTCCAGCTATGGTGTATACATCACAAATCACCAAGACGTTCTTTTCCCTGCGGAATGGATCCCTGAAGATTGCGTAAGGGTGAATGATAACCTCACTGTCCTTTCACGTGGCCTGTTTAGTACTGGATTCATCATAATTTTTCTTGAACAGATCTTTGGGATCGGTAACTTCATGAGATAAAGTCATTCCCTTACTGTGGATATCCATGACAGAGCTTCCAATCCATATATACTCAGCAATGATTTTCTTAGTGAAATTAGAGAGGTTGAAGTTGATCAAATCCATCAACAGAGACAGAGACCGGCACAAATACAACTCTTCAAGAAAGGAAAGCCTTTGATTTGTAGCAATATTCAAATAAATGTCACTCAAACAAGAATCTGTGGAAGCTGATGAGCAGAGAAACTTTGACGAGAAATGGAATTTATAGAAACTGATTAGATTTGAATATTCAAATCAAAATTGATAGTACAATTTTTTTTTTTTGAAGGAGATAGCTGGGTTTGTGGTTGTGTGGCTTAATGGCTCGGAGGCCCACGCATATGCGCAAGGCCAAGCCAAAGGCTAGCCTCACACATATGTGTGGGCCTCTTTGGCTATTATTTTATTGTTCAAAGTTCTTCAAAGGCCATGGCCATCGTTTATTTTTGGTCTATTTTATTATGTTTTAATTTTTTTTTATGTTTTGTATTTTTTAATTAATTATTTATTTTGTTAATAGAATTACATATGATATATTTTCAAAAAAAAATTTAAAAATATACATATATATTTTACTAAACAAAATAATTTATTGATTTTTTTTTAAAAGTTTATTGTAAAATTAAATCAAATGAAATGATAAAAACAAAATTTTAGCTGCGGCATTACATTCCGTAGCTAGATATTTTATTATTTTTTATTTTTAACATAATTTTATTTATTTATTTATTTATTTTAAAAAAAAATTATGATCTTCCAAATCACATAAAGCGCGGGAGGAGAGCATACTCGAGAAATTATTAATAGATTTTTTTTAGATGTAAGTAATAGGGTCTCCTAATTACACTTCCCCAACAACGACGCCAAAATGTTGAGTCAATTTAATGTCTTAAATTGCTAACATAAATTATCGATCGGGGTTAGTAAACTGATGAAGTGTGGTGCACTATATGTGCTTAGCTAACTTTTCTTTTACTTCGTTGTTTTATATTTTATATTTTTTTGAGGGGTTTTTGTTCTTTGATGTCTAAGAATTTTTAATCTAAAACTATGAAAATATTTAATTGAATGTAATGAATTTAGAAAGAATAAAAATAAGTGTTCCTAAGTTAATTTATTTTTCATAAAAATAAACCAAAATTTGATGACTAGTTAGGATCTAATTTGGAAAATAAAGGATCTAGTTTATCTTATTATTAGTCCTATTCCATGGTTTTGAGTCTTAAAGCTAAGAGTGAAATTGCAGTGCTTGAAAGTAAATGCAGAAAATGAAATAAACTAATGTATTTCTGGTTACTCCAGTGTTCAATTATGAAGTATGACCTTCTTGAAATGATGTATTAAGCAACTTTTTGTACTTTAAGTTCTAATGTCCTAGAACAATAAGTAGAGGAAAAACATCTAATGTATCTTTAGTTACTCCAACATTCAATTATGAAGTATGATCTTCTTGAGATGGTGTTAAGTAACTAATTATACTTAATGATCTAGAAAATCAAATAAGACATGCAGAAGGCAACTCATTAATTGCATTCATTAAACATTCAATCATTCAATTTTGAAATATGATTAAATCAATCTCCTTGGAATAATATTTAAGAATATCAGTGATGCAACTAAGTGAGGATCTGAAAACAAAATGTGAAAGCATAAACAACTAATGTATATTTGACTTTCTCCAACATTTCAATATGAAGTAATACCTTCTTGAAGTGCTGTGTAAGAAGTCAATTAGGCCTTAGTTTTTAAATTCCTAGAAAGCAAATAACAATGTGCATAGTAAATTCAATCACTGTATGAATTATACATTCAACCATTCAATTTAGGATCATCATCATCTTGAAATGCATTTTGAAAACATCCATTAACACAATTGATTGATAATTCTAATCTAAGAAAATAAAAGACATAATAGTAAAGAAAACTAGATAAATGTGGATTCTTATTGCTCCAAAGCAACCCAATTTTGGAAAATAGATAAGACACTACTTTCTTGAGATGCCTATTAGGAAATATAAGATTACATAGTGAAGTAAATCTACATTTGAAAATAAAATAGAAATTGCAATGGAAAACTAAACTAATTGCATGAATCCAAGTAAAACAAACTAATTAATCTTACAAATTTATAAAGAGATGCACATGGTTGATGGGGGCCCTTCCATTGTCCAATAGCATTCCAACTTGCAAAATTCACATTCTGAAACTCAATAATAGAAAAGAACTGTATTTATTGATAAAATCAAAACTTACATAATGGAAATTTACACTCATCTCATTACATCAATAGCTCTTAACTTTACATCCCATTCCATCTCAACCTTGTTATAAAACATTCTATAATTCATTTTCTTCTTCTCCTATTTTTCAAATCTCCCTTTTATAGGAGAAAGCTTCTCCTATTTATACAAAAATATGAGAAGTTATTTCATTAATGAGATTCCATGAATCTCTCCCTATATCTTAGAGTTACAGTCAAAATAGGAAATGATAATACACATGTCTTCTTAGAGTTTTAATGCAAATAGGAAATGAGACACATCCTCATGGTCCCATGATCTTCTCCACTCAAATTCGAATTTGGTTTTGGAAGGCCACATAAAGGTCTTTTAGAAGCTTCATTTTGACCTACACATGGCAACAATATCATCTCACTTGTTAGGTATAAGAATATGCACATTATTTTCTAATTTTTAATCACAAATTCACTTAAAAATGCTAAGAATTAATAAAGTTTGGAAAAACATAAATGTAACCCAATAGTGGTAATAGTAAGGTAAATGTAATAAAATGGAGGTGGAGTGAAGGTGGTAATATGGAAATATAAGTGAAAATGTAATGGAAGTGAATGACAATTTCAAGGCCCAACAATTACGTCATCAAATTTAAGAGGGAAAAAAGGAAAAACTATATTTTCAACTTATCTCCCTATGGGTTTACTAAAATTTCAAGTGGAAACACTCACTGGATGCAGAATTTGATTCCTTATCCAATGATTACCCATGTTGCATAGTTTATATGGACCCTTCTACATGAAAAATGAGAAATACATGAAAAACGTGAATGCAATCACATTTTTTCATGTATTTTTCATTTTTCGTGTAGCAGGGTCCATCGAAAGTATGCAACATGGGTACTCATTGGATGAGGAACTAAATTTTGCATCCAACGAGTATTCCCACTTGAAATTTGAGTAAAACCTTCGGTAGATAAGTTGAACATACGAGTTGAAAAAGTAGTTTTATTATTTTATTATTTTTTATTATTTTTATTTTTTTACTCCAAAAAAGGTGAATCACCCCCCATGGTTGACATCATCATCTTGAATCCTATTGGTTATTATAAAGTTTATTTTGGTTGCATTTTTCTTAGTAGGCCCATTTCAGACTTCAAAATTCCCCTAATGAATCCTAAGTAGAGGTTGGTCAGAAAAGCTTCATGGTTATTTTTCCATTGATTGGTCTCATATGTGGCTTCCCTATAATGGCAAGTCAAATCAAATCCAGGTAGACCGTGAAAAACAAATGAAATACTTAGTGACCAAATTCGAAGATGAGAATGAACCCATGGATTTTAATAATAACATTCTCAGCAATTACTCTGCTGAATATCTTTTGGGAAATTTTAATGCTCAAAAACATCCATTTCTCATCAATTCAGTTAATTCTCAAATCAAAAAAATTTCTTAGATAGACTCTTCCAAGAGTATAAATATCATATATAAACCTTCCATTAATACTTTTGTTTGGACATTATACTTTTATGGATCAAAATATGGTGAAGGTGCAAGAGCTAGTTGTATACTAATCAATCCAGAAGGTGAAAATACAATGTTGTCATGCGGGATTGAATTTGAATGCACAAATAATATCGCAGAGAATGAGGCACTAGTATAAGGATTATAAAAAGCAATTGAACTTGGTGTCAAATGTCTCCAGGTATATGGTGATTTTGAAATAATTGTCAAATAGGTAAGAAATACTCTACACTGTATTTCTAGTCATCTTAAAAATTTCCAGTCATTAGCACAATATCTTACCTCACATTTTTTAGCATTCGATATCTCATCTGTCCCAAGAATTTAGAATGCAAGTGCAGACCTTCTAGCTAATGTATCATCCAGAATTATTCCTTCAGAATATTATAGTCTAAATACATTTTCTATAGAGTTTATTTTGCACCCATCTATTCCTAATAATGTCACCAATTAGAGAGTATTCAACGATGATGCATATGTTTTAACTTTTCTTAATCATAAGGATTATATGATGATCAATTAATTGATGAAGATGAACATGAAAGTCAATTAAAATAGAAACTTGAATAAAATTCCATCCCTAAGTTTTTGGTTAAGCTTTAAAATCTCTATGATCTCAAAGATAGACTCAAAAATGTTACTAATTCTAAACTGCAAAGTTAAACTTTGAGGTTTGAACTAGTAAACCTTGGCACAAATCTCAACCCTTAGAAGATTAAATTAGGACTTGGTCTTTCGTCTGATGAAATATTAGCCTTCATTTACTTACTGAAGAAATACAAGAACATCATCGCATGGAAATGTGAAGATCTCAAAACTTATGATACCTCCGTCATCTAGCATACTATCCCAATAACATCCACTGAAAATCCTATACAACAAAAGTTAAGGAAAATTCACCCTGATCTTGAAATTCAAATCAAAAGTGAACTCAACAAACTCCTTCTCCTTCTCTGACTACCCCAGATTTTTCTAATCATTTCATTTTATATAATTTTACATCTGAAACATCTTATTTTGTTGTGTTAACAAAAATAAATGATCAAAATATTGAAGCACCCATTTATTTCTTTAGTTCAAATCTTCAAGGTGATGAAACAAATTATTCAAAAGTGGAAAAATAAGTGTTTTATATTTGCAAATATTTAAATCACTTTATAATTTTTCTCTTTAAAACACACACCAAGGTAATAGTTCCATTTTTCAGCAGTAAGGAAACTACTTATTCAAAAGGAACTAGGAGAAAAGAGAGAAAATTGGGTAACTGCTTTGCATGAATATGCCATTGAAATAAGACCAACCAAAATCATCAGAGGGAAAGGTCTCTGCAGATTACTATCTAGTGCATCTAACATATCAGATGATGAAGAGTCAGGTATCAATGTACACATTGTTGAGGTAAGCATGAACGAATCTGAATCACAGTAATTGATCTTATCTTTTATTTTAAAAATGGATATTATCCTACAAAACTCAATTACAAAAGATAAAAGCTTTAATATTGAAATCTACTCAATATCAGATCACATACAATGTTTTATTTATAAATAACTATGACTAAGTACTACTAATATGCCTTGAGAAATCTGAAGCACAAAGGGTTTTGCAGGAATTCCATGATGGACCTGCAAGTGGACATTTCAGAGGAGATACCACCACATAAAACATCCTTCATGCAGGATTTTACTAGCCCATGCTATTTAAATATGCTCATGCATATGTGAGGAAATATAAAACATGCCAAACTACTACTAGAAGACAAAGCAAACCAACCTCATCATTGCATCCAGTCAACATTGAGAAACCTTTTGAACAATGGGGTTTGGATATCATAGGTGAGATTGTTCCTAACTCATATAAACAACATAAATACATTCTCACTACAATAGATTATTTTAGTAAGTGGGTAGAAGTTCTTCCACTAAAGGTAGCTAACTCTAAATCCATTATGGAATTTATCGATCAATTCATTATTACCAGGTTTTTCTTACCCAATGCACTTATGTTTGATAATGCATCTTATTTTTTAGGAAATAGTATGATTTAATTTTCTCTCAAAATAGGGTTAAATCTTAAATACTCAGCTAACTACTATCCCCAAGGGAATGGTTTAGTAGAATCAACAAATAAAAATATCATAACAATCATAAAAATCATTATTGATTAGAGCCAGAAAAATTGGCACAAGTCTTTAACATTTTCACTATGGGAAGATAAGGTTACTCAGAAGGCCTCTATAGGAACTTCTCCACTCAATCTAGTTTATGGGAAAGAAGCTGTAATTCCATCAAATTTAGCTCTTCCTTCATTATCCCTAGTTAAATTTATTGATGAAGTACCTTCTTCTTCCTTACAATTAAGAATGTCTCATATCCTTAAAATCGAAGAGGAAAGAGAAAAACCCAAATTAAATCATGCTCGACATCAACAGATAGTGAAAAATTATTTTGATGCAAATTTTGTTTCCCCTTGGATACCTTGTCTTTAAGTGGGACAAGGCACATGAGGAAAAATGTAAGCATACCAAATTCCAAATAAGTTTCTTGGACCATTTCAAATCATAGAAAAAATTGGCCCATCAACCTTCATGTTACAAGATCTTCAAGGAAGAAAATATTTGATTCCTCTCAATGGCTAATTTTGAAAAAAATATTTTCTTAGAAGAAAATTTTCTTCTAAATGTACTATAATTTTAATTTTACATTTTTAGGAAAATAATGTTTATTACATACTTTTGGTTTTTTGCAACACCTCTGAATTATTTTATGTCTTTTTTATTTTTGAAGAATATAAATTCTTGAGGAAATAACTACAAAACTTGAAAATTGAACAAATACTATACAACTTTGAAATGTTTTTCCATCAAAATTGTAAATTTTATAAACCTGAAGTTTGTAAAGTATTTTTAATTTATTATCAATCAGAAAAGGTTCATTCTTACAAAGTAAAGGCTTGTTGTTACTAAGCATATTTAACTCTAAATTTTCCTTCCCGTGTTATTGGAGAAAGGCAAAGGTCAAATTTGATAGGGGGCTTCGAGAAGTAAAGTGCCCCATAAGCCGAGCCTTCTTACCATGATTATAGGTAAATAATAAACTGACATTACCACTACTGCATATCAAACCAGGGTAATGGATCATGATTATTAAAATCATAAGACAAAGGGTCTCATCACAAGCTATCTTATTCAGTTCAATTATAACCAGTGAAAGTAATTGTCATTTCTGGTCATCAAGCCAGGACAATGACTTTTTAAAAACAAGAAAAAACAAGTTATATGATTAAGGATTTATCTCAAAGAATTGCAATAATAGATGGTTGGGATACTAAATCATTGATGGTTAAATTTTAACCTTGTCCAGGCTATGAATTCCTGCTGGGAACAGTGGCTCCACCTATGACAAAAGGAGTAAATCAAAAGGCTAAGTTACAAAGAGACACTTACTTTATCTTTTAGACTATTTAATGATTGATATAGAGGAATGAAGATATTTATTTATGAAAGGTTTTCTGAAAGAGTAACAATAAAGATGAGTTTTTATATTTAGAGTAATTTTATTCATTCAAACATTTCAAAAATAATTTTTATTCCCTCAAAATTATTTTTACTAATTCAAAGATACTAAGAATTTTTTTTTCAGAGATAATTGGTTCTTCCAGTGAATCACTTATTTTTTTGCTATTCAACAACCCCCACTATTTTAGCTTAGTTACCTTAGAAAATAATGGGGACCCTTTTTAAATTTCTAGAGTAAAACAAATAATACCCTTCGAGTGATTCATTTAGATAGAAGTAGGAATCAAAGGGGGGTAAAAACCTTGAATTTTGGCCTTAAAAAGCACTTGAGCAGAGAAAAATTGCAATATTGCAATCGCAATAGTGCAATCACAATAACGCAATGTAACACATAGGGCTCCTAAAATCCACTCAAATCATATTGTGATACGATATATAAAAAAGCGCTTTTATAAAGGGAAAATGCATTTTTTCAAACAAATTCTATACGGAAAATCATACGAGACCCACTTCCAGCATGTAGACTGTCACATTTTGCAAGCTCTACCTCGATGATCTTAATGTCACCCTCCATATTTTAATGATGTGATATAATATATCGCATCACATTTTTACAAACAAAACCACTCTTTCCCATTAGACATATCGCCGATATTGGGATTGCGATATCACATTCGGCAAAAAGAAGTCGATCAACATTTTATAAAGATTCACACACGAGCAACACTGCGATGAAAAAAATCTGGTTTTAATGATGGAATGATTACATGGGCACATCAACCCATACCGACCATTAATGCCATAACTTAACGGTTTTATAGCCCATGGGTCCAAAATGATTTCACTATAAGAAGCATTGAATTCATGTATCAACAACGTGCCAAGTTTCATTCGTTTAATTATTTCCATTGTTACGGTACTTGTGCATTTGTAAAATCAAAGTTTCCTCTTTCTACTTATCATTTCTCATTATTCACAGGCGATTTAAAATAAACAAAATTCTTTGGAGATGCTGAAAGCTCTCAAGAAAGCTATGAAACTGATGGCTCTTGTGGATCCTACACCTGCTGCAAGCGAAGGAACATATATGCTTCCTCTATTTACAGACATGACATACAGACTGCAAAGTGGATCTTCCTCCTAGGAAGCCATGTACAAGATGTTTGAGGATGAGAAACCCCACAGGGTTCAAAGCAAAGTTACTATTGATGCTTCTGATTCCTTAGAAGCTACTACAGAAGAAGTGGGCAATTATTTTATGCATTGAATTTTTGTGCGACCTAGAATCTTACCATACACTGATATGGTAAGATGGATAATTGATAACCTCAACATTGGATACAAGACTTTCTTAACCAACAGAGGAACGATGATAGGTTCCTTTAAAGCCAAAGACTTGAAGTTGATGTATCGCATACCAGACCAAAAAATGTCTACGACAAGGAATTTCTCACGCAATTCGCCAGCGAGAATGAGCTGAAGTCAAATACAATTAAGAAATGGGGAAGCAACCCAAATAAACACAATAATGATGACAAGGGTATGTATGCTACTAGCTCCCTTGCTAGTCCCTACTGTTATGTTGGTGCAATGATGTCTAGGCCCTTTGGTAAGCCTAACACTACAAAATTTTGAAAATAAAATGGGTTACCCTAATGGAAGAAGTCGCAAAATCTTATATTATGGGTTGGGGAAACATTCTATCCAATAACATTTATACTCAAATTTTGGAATATAGGAAAAATTGTTCTATTTCCTCCAAAATTTCCCCCTTGTTTTATATGAGTGTTTATATCATCGTCGCTTTATGTTTCACTTCATATTTTCTTACCCATGGGCTGGAAATGGACTACCCATAACCCTCTCCCCCTTCATGTATATCATAGCATGTTATGGGAGTAAAAATTTGAGAACCATTCTTATAAAATATTCCATGGAGTTATCCTCCCTTTGTTTCAAGTCGTCTTTAATGAAAAAGTCCCTATATTGTGAAAACAAGCTCAATAGGAATTTTGATCCATTGGAAAATGGTTTGGAGAAGAACTGTTTACTTATGTCAGAGTATTTAGGAGCCTAGATTAGTCACATGTTTTACCCTTGTATGTTCATGATAAGCTTCTCGCAAGAGAAGTAGCTTATCAAATTGTTGGCAATGGGTTAACCAGGCTTTCTTAAGGAAGCTAAGAAAGCATCATGGCCCTAGTTTCCAATTAATTGTGATGTTTACAACTTGGATAATTATAAGCATGCAGTTTTAGAGATCATTCAAACTAAATTTTTGAAATTGTATACAATTTCAAATAGAAAATACGATCTGATTAAAGTTTCCAATGATTTTACCACCCAAAATAAAATCAATCCATTTGTACATAAATATGATGATTTCAATGACTTATTATATTCATTTGATAATTGCTTCGCATTTCGGAAGTTGGCAGCCCTATGCCTCCATCCACAACAATTGGAAAAGTTTAAACAGTACAGGAACAAGAGATTAGAAGGAATTTCATTGAAAATGTTGGAAGCTTCCCAATTATTAACAGAGAAGGAAAAGGAAAAAGAACTGACACCTAAGGATACTAAATTCCTAAGTAAAACTAAGCAAGATAAATTTTTCGAAGTTCAAACCATGGAATTAGATTTCCCAAGTAATTTGAATGATTCCTAGAAGGAGTTTAACCAAAAAATACAAGGATACCAAGAAATGATGATTACTGGTCATAAATAGATTATGCAAATGCCTCAAACTAAAAGTCAGCACTCGTTCACTGCTAGTCCCTCTGACAAATCAGTTAGCACGGAGTAAGTGGAATTCATCCTGACCTGCCCCACTACACAAATTATACTCAACATTGAGGAAATACATCCTCTGGATATATTATATAGTCCTAAACATAAAGAAGTTATGAGCAGAAAAAATAAAAGAAGGATAACAGAGAAATCTCAACTCCTTGTCCGAGGATATGTCTCAATGGAATTTGTATGGAAATATTCACAAGCAGGTCCTTCAAAAGATCTAACTAGTCTAACCCAGTTCGCAGGATCTTATGCATATACAACTATATATAAAGCTTCTGAGGTTCAACAATTGATGAAGGAAAAGGATGAAAGAATCATCCAATTATAACATCAGCTACATGCATAGAAGAAAAATGTCAACCAACAACTACAAGTACAGGTAACACAACTCCAATAGAGTATGGACTAATTGGATATTCAACACCAAAATGACATTAGTTAAAAGGACACTCAAATTCATCAATTGCAGTTTTATGTAGAGAAATTGAAAGATAATCCAAAGATAGATGAATTTAGAAAAGATGCCTTGGAAATATATACCCTACTGGCACAACAGCAAGTTATATTTTGTCAAAAGTTGTCAAGCATTCTTGAATTGTGTGAATAAAGAGATTCACTAATGAAATGTATATCAAACCAGACGATCAGTTTCGATGATATTGATTATAAGGTTTCACAGTATGTCACCTGGCAAGATTCTGTTGATCCCCAAAAGGCCAACCTACCTAGGATTGAGGACTCTAAAAAGGAAATATTGTTTACTGAATGGGGCATATAGTTGAAACATGCCAAAAGAGCCATTTGTAGAGAAAAATGTGTTTATACTAACATTGTGGAAACTGTTAGTCAAAATCTCATCTCTACAAATATTATTGATATATGCCCTCCCGTTTCGCTTCCTATTTTGAAAGAATTGATAGGAAAATGAAAATAATTTTCAAAGGGAAAAGAGGAATACATCAGAAAGTTGGAAAAAATGGGTTGGGATAAATATTGGAGATACTTGGTAAAGCCACACAACCAATGGCTTATGCTACGTTGTATTGCATATACATCCTCCTACATGTTTCCTCCACCTTTTGATGTCGTTTTTGCTGGACCACTGCACATCAAGCCAGGCCAAACTCCCAAGGTTAATCCTATGCTTAACGTCCTTCAACTGAAGGAATGAATGGCTGATGAGACAGTAGGGCAACCATTAAGAAAGTCACCCCTTTAAATTATGTTTCTATTTAATTTTCACTTAGTTTAAAGAGAGTTGTTTAAACATCCTCGGCTTTTATTGTAATAACTATTTTAAGAAGTTTTATTTTATTATATAAAAACCTTCATGTATTTTAAGAAGGGGTCGTAAAATTTTGAAGGGAATACTTTAGAGAAGTCATACTCTTATAATCTTGAAGTTTTATTAATACAAATGGCTAGACCAAATATTGTTTATCAAATGGGCAGAGTGAGAATATACATGGTACTTTTATTCGATATGTTATATTTTTGTTCCAAATAAGAAATGGTTATTTATGTTATGATGTTTTGTTTCATGTATCTATTTGAAAAAAGTCAAGCATTAACTCACTTTTGAACATATTAAATTGTTATATTTTTGTACATATTCAATAGAGGAATTAAATAGTTGCGATATAGCCTTATCCAATTGATTTAATCAACTATTTAATTAAATTAATTGTTTTAAATATTTTTAATATCTCTAAGTGTTTGTATAATCTTTATTTTCATCCGCTGAAAGAAAATATTTATAAATCACACAGAGAATATATTTCATCATGGGATACATATAGATATATATATTATTTACTTCAAGCTTGATATTACTTCCATATACCAAGTTACAAACAATTATTAATACATGCATTCAACCAATTATATTTCACTGGGAAACGGGTCCCATAAATCTAGTTGAATTCACCATTCCAAATGTAAAAGGAACAATTTTTAAGTCCCCAACTGGGTGGTTTTCCCCAATGTTGTTGCACCAATTTTTGGGGCCTCAACAAAACGGCAAGAGGCATTCATTGGCATTTTATTTATGAAAATAATGGAAATTAGGAGAAAAGGAAGGTGAAATGTCAGAAGTTGCATGTGAGGCGGAAAATGAAGGAAAATAATGGAAAATGAAGAAATTAGAGGCCTCATTAATAAAAATGATTATGAGGATTAGTTGGCAAGATTTTGGTTTAAGATTTTTCTCACACTTATGGTTCTCATTGTATTCTCTCTATCTCTCTCATACTCTTGGATGCTTAGAGTTTTTTTGGAGCACTCTTGGAGGATTGTGGCATACTTTGGTTTTGGAGAAAGAAGGCAAAGGAAGAGTAGGAAAGCGCAAGAGGAAATCGAGATAAAAAACTACAACAATTTTTTATTGCCAATACCGAGTTGCATGCATGTTTTCCTCACTAGTTTTAGAATGCATGTGGTTTATTATTTATGATTTTTCATTGGCATGGAGGATTGCCTTGATTGGTAGTGGATTTTCCTAGCCTTTACGTTTCTTGGATAGCCATGGTGTTGTGGGTTCATTTTAATTGTTTTTTTTGGGTTGGTTCTCATGACTGCTTTAGATGTGGGTTGATTTATTAGTTCCTAGA
Source organism: Pinus albicaulis (assembly GCA_034641835.2). Taxonomy (NCBI): domain Eukaryota; kingdom Viridiplantae; phylum Streptophyta; class Pinopsida; order Pinales; family Pinaceae; genus Pinus; species Pinus albicaulis. Next base: position 766,120,249 of record CM076573.1, read on the forward strand.
GCCTTGGTTGGAAAAACACACTAGATCCAGATAGAAAGCTGTTGGGTTGAGTTACTAGTCTTGGAGCCTTGGTTGGACAAACGCTTTGGAGCCCTTGGTGGGTTGAGTTACTAGTCTTGAAGCTTTGGTTGGAAAAACGCTCTGGAGACTGGAAATAGTTGGGCTTGAGTTACTATTCCTAGAACCTTGGTTGGAAGAAACGCTCTAGAGCCCTGAACAACTTGGGTAGAGACCAATTTGGCGATGGTTTTGATTTTCGACTGTGAGGAGGAATCATTAGTTGAGGGTTGAGGTGGTTTGGCCTCTGGAATCCCTAGTTTGGTTTTTATGGATTTGGTTTATGAGATCCCACATGCATGCTTGGAATATGGCATGGGGATGAATTTTTGAAGATATATTTGGCTCAAGCATGTCTATGGTTAGGTGGAATGTGGAAGTCATAAACTTGGTTGAATTTGGGCTAATAGAATAAGAGCACTTTTCCCCTTATATTGATGGGTAAATATGTCTATTATTATATGGATTATATGGTTATTATGTGTTGGTTATTTTTGTTTCTTATATGTTGGTTCTGACTAATATTTATGATGGTGATGAAGTATGGCTCTCATCACGTTTTGATTCATAATTGATTGAACAATGTATCTATGCATAAATAGACTGTAATGCAGTTAATGTGATGTAGCAAAAATGGTTCTTAACGATTCTCAAATAAGTATGATACCCCTATGCTCAGATATTTTTTTTACAGTTTTAGATTACATATTAAATACATGTTTTATGAAATTTTTATTATGGCTATTAGGGGACAATTCAAGTCCTTGTTCGAATAATTTCTTTAGCATCATTGTTTTGCGGTGTTATTTCCTTCCTAAAATTCTCATTGATTTCTGGGTAGTGGCCTAGGCTTTGGGCCTGAAAAGTGTCTTAAATCACATGGATGCAGCCATAGGTTACGCCAATTTAATCCCTGGACATAGGCATGGAATATTGTGCATGCGTCTGAGGGTCAAATGGGTTAAAAAATTAGTTGGACCGAGGAGCTAGTTACCTGAGTGGTTGGGATGGTTCTTGGGGGTATTTTTACTGATGTGGAAGGCTAGTTTGATGTGTTTTTGTCATTTCCACTTCCTTAAGGTCACCTATGAGGTTGAATCAGATCATAGTAACTCTTTGTCACATGTTTACATCAATTGGATGATTACTTGGGTAGATGTGGGAGAAGGGTGCTACAGAGTGGTATCAGAGCATGGTTCATCCCTTGGTCTAGATGGGTGATTTTTTTTGGTCATGCATTCATGTTGATTTCACATCTGTTAATCATCCTTTTTGTTTATATTCTTGTTGCATATGCATGGTTTCGGTCATGATTTTAGTGATGTCGCCACGTCAAATAGGATGTTTTTGTGAAGTGTGTCTTCATAAGTGTAAGATTGGTTATGCATTGAATGTGTTTTTCAGGCATACATGTTGATTACATATGTGTTATTTATGTGTTTCATCTATGTGCTTATCGTGTATGCATGTTGGTGGTAATTGTTGCAGTTGTGTCGCCATGTGGAAGTTGATGGTGTCATTGTTGGATGTGATCGTCATGAGTGCATGTCGATCATGGATTTGTTATTCATATCAACTTCTATTTGTTGTTATGGATTCATTTTCATGGTTATATTTGTTGTCCATGAGGTCATTGGATTTATTTTAGGTCATCATGATGTTTGATATATTATGTTGTTGATGTGTTAGTTGAGATAGAGTAGGAGATGCAGATCATAAAAGTGAAGTTGAAACAACAGACTTTGGGGTAAGAGTAGATCTTCATACAAGTATTGTATGTTTGGCATACATGTATGTTAGTTCATGGATTTTTATATGCATTAGGGTTATATGCATGTTTTTCATTTTATCATTGTTGTGGTTACATGCATGGTAAATCCTAGTGAATATGTGTGGTCATATGCATGTGTCCAATAGGCATGAATAATAGTAATGTGTTGATTGCATTGTTGTTGCTATCTTACATTAGTTAACTTGATGATTATGTTATATGTTTTTGAAAGGTATGTTAAATATTAACTTTTTGTTGTTATACAATAGTTAACATGATGATTAGGTTACTGCATTAATATATTTATGTTATATGTATTGTGTTAATATAGATTGAACTATGAGAATGGTTATGGTTACTGTATTCAGGTATGAGCCGACATATTTGTGATATTTTGTCGTCCTAATCTAGAATTACTATGCACATGTGAATGTTATGCATGAATGGAAATCTTTTGTGAATTTGTGATGTGAACATGTTATATAGTTACTGTTATGGATATCATGAACTTAATTAAATTTGAGTTGATATGTTGAGAAGTTAAATTGTGCTCATATATATTTCTTGCATAGACAAGATAACCTCCCCTAAGATACATTAAGGTATGAGTTTGCCTATGTTATTTGCTTGGTGCTCGAATGTTTGATTATGTCATATATTTGATGTTTGGCTATTTGGTGTTTATTATGTCACTTATCTATTGTTTGAGTGTTTAATTAGCTGCTTGATATGACTTTGTATATATAATATTGCATGAAGGAATGATATCATTTGATATGGTTGCACTAACCCATATGTGTTAAGATAGCTGATATGTATTTGAGTCTAAGTAGGAGATAGTTGTAGAATTATGTAGTATTGCTAATGAATGTGAGTTTATTGTGGATTGTCACATGGTTGTTAGTCTTGGTAAAACTTGATCTCAAATTGATAGATATGTTGTGTTGATCTTTGGTACATAAGGTTGACATGTGTGTTTAGTTACAGATCAATGTGCTTCGCACAAAAATGTAAGATGACAAGTATGTTTTTATATTCATTTATGCATTGATAGTTGTGTGGTTATGGTTGTATGATGCAGGGACTGCATGGAAAAGAGACTGCCACGAAATCTTGGAGAAGGATCAGGTTGATTCTTCCTTTGGAAGAACTAGGGACTTGTGGGGATTGGGTCATGGTGTTTGTTACCAGTCTTGTGCTTTTCGTCTCTTGTGGTTTTTTTGCGCTTTATTTACAACTTTGTTTATTCATGGTGTAAGGCCTTGCCACTTTGTTGCAGTGTTGTATTTATTTCGGTTTCTCATGGTATTCTTCTTGTTTTCTCTTGTTCTTTCCTTTTATGTTTTGAGAGTATTGGGAAGTTGTTGGGAAAGAGGAAAGTTAATGGAGCTCGGGGAGAGCTGTGTAGTACCCAACAGGCAATGTAAGGCCTAAATGAAGCTCAGTGCATGTAGAAGGGTGGCTGAAGGTAAGAATATGAGATCCAGTTTGATTGGCCATGTCCATTGAGGTAAATGGATGGTGGTAGAACAATTGTGAGAGAGGTAACACAAAAGGTAAAGTGAATGGATATAATGTGTTACATGCCTTGGCTATATTGGGAATTGTTGTTATCAATGTTGTGCATGAATAAAGGGTGTTCTCTTAACCTTGACCTTATGTTATTTTGTAATTTTGATGCGATCATGATTATGTCGGTGTTTATATATGTATACATGTATGTGTGTATGTATGTCGTTGTCAAACAAGATCATGATTGCTTTATGATGGTTATATATAGGTATGTATGTATGTATCTATCATCGCTATATGACATGGTTTTCAAGTATCATTCTTGTGGAGGAATGATTTATTATGCAGGTGAATGTCATGAAGATGTTCCTCGACATGAGGAATCAAGTGGTAGAGTAGCCTTGACAGATATATAAGGTCAATATCATGTGGATATGATTTAATGTTATATTCTTGTACTATTCCTACGTTTATGTTATGGGAAAGTAATGCTGAGGGGTACATCAGTGAAGTGAAAGAAGTGCGATCTGCAACATGGTAAGATAAGCATGGATAGTGGAAATACACTAAAATAAAGGTTGCTTTGTGGAGTGAATGTGTTTTCTATTGATGTGTACTACTAATTTTGTATATATGTTGTAGATGTTGCACCTATGATGTTGTGTGCATATGTTGTTGTGTGTATATTGCATATGCAGTGATAGGTATAGATAGTGCTATGTACATGTTTGGTATGTGATGTTGTGTACATATCATACTATAAGCATTTTGGATATGTGGTGTTGTGTGCATATGGTATTGTGCACATGTTGGATATGCGGTATTGTGTACATATGGTGCGATGTACATGTTGTATGTGCAATGCTATGTACATATGGTGTTGTGTGCGTGTTGTACATATGATACTATGTACATATGGTGTTGTGTGCATGATTGTACATGTGGTGTTGTGTGCATGTGGTGATGTGTACACATTGTACATGTGGTGTTTTGTGCAGATGGTTCCATGTAAATGACATGCATGTCGCTTTGTGTACATGTGGTATTGTGTACACATTGTACAGGTAGTGCAGTGTACATTTCGTGTAGTGTACATGTTGTGCAGGTGGTGCGGTGTACGTGTGATGTTGTGCACACGTTGTGCAGGTAATGTTGTGCCCAAGTGGTACTGTGTGCATGTTGTACATGTTGTGTTGTGGGCATGCGATACCATGCATGTGCATGTTGTAGTCATCGAATTGTGACATGCATATTCATTCTGTTGTACTTTGTATATGTATATGTGTGATGCAAGAGCATCAAGCACCTAGCCAACAATGTGACATCTTGGTCACATGTTGTGGCTAGTTATAAATAAAATAGACTTAGAAATAGTTTAAATAATATATTTTATTAAATTTGTTATTTATTTTAGGAGAATTGTTAGTTTGTTTTATATTTAATTAAATATGGCATAATAATAGAAATTGGTTTCTTTCCCTGCGTGGAATAGAACCAAAATAGGGATAAATGCTAAATAATAGGGAGGCATTGGTTTTTTGAGAAATTATAGAAGAATACTATTCCAAGAAGAATAGTTTCTCATATTTTGTATAAATTAGAGAAACTGGAGATGAATAAGGTGTGGGTGTGTATAAGAGAATCTGAATTAGCTATTGAAATTGCAGAAGGGCAGCTAATGTTTATTAACCCATGCAATATCCTGTTTTTCCATATATTTTCTGAATAAGATTTGATTTTTCTATGTATCTTATATATGTGTCTAACATGTTGCAAGTAGCAGGCACAGGGATGAAATTCTGAAAGCGTTTTTTGATTTAAGACAGTGGCATTTGTGTGGATTCTGGGCGTAAATCCACAAGCCAGTTCATTGTGAAGTAGCGCATGCAGAAGAAGGACTCTGTGTTGAGTTTGGACGCACACAGAAACAGACTCTGCGTTGAGTTGGCCTTACGTTGATCAATGAAGAAGCTGGAGCTGCGTTTAATTGTAAAGGCTGAAGCGGCGTTCATTATAAAGGCTGTGATTGGCAAGTCGAGTCAGCAGTCGTGGTGAATGTTGAACAGCATTAAGAAGTGAAATAACCAGTGACACAACTTGTCAAAGGTAGCGTGCTTGAAGAGTTAGGCCACAACGTTATGCGTTGATAGGCTACGGTTCGTTGTGAAATTCGATGCATGATATGGCGCGATTATAATTGCAACAAACGTCGAAAGATATTACAAGTCAATGATGTTGCGAAGGTGAAATGAAATCTGGCTTTAATAGTTTTAAAATATGTTGATACGTGGTTTCAAACCATCGATAGCATTTAAAGAATCCTTTGTCAACATTGGTATGCGTATGGTAGAGTAAATAAACCATCGTATATGTTTTTTCAACTATCATATTTGTTGGGTGGAATTTCATGTTGTTCGAATTCTTTAATGAATTCAGATTTGTTGTGATGGTCAACGCAAAATTTATGGTTATATCCATCGATTCTTAATTTACAAGGATATATATGCAGTTTCTCCCTAAAAGAAGTTTAAGCTACTTCTAAGTGAAGTTTGTATCAAAATGATACAATAAAAATCACATTTTATTAATGGATATAAAGCTGCACACTAGAGAGTAAGGGTAAATTATATCCAATCAGTTAAGGCAGTGATTCTGTGATTTATAAAAAGGGGAACATTTTGTTATTAATTGCATCTTATTGACAGATGTCAGTAGAAATTATGTAGCTATTTCTTTTGCAGTGTAATATTAGGATAATTTTAATTTTCCTACATCATTTTGGTATCAGAGCTTGTTAAGCTGTTTTGGAGTATTGTAGAGAATTCCGCCCAGAAGAGGAACTGGGATAGGTCGAGGGAGACTTATAGCAAACACAGTTTTGCTAGATGAGATCTGGCATTTGCGCACGAGACTGGATACAGTAGAAACCACTCAGAGGAGAGTATCTGATGGTGGAATTTCCAGTGTCGATGAAGAAGAGACCACTGACGAAGAAGTGGAGGAAGAAAATGAAGTAGCTAAGGTCATGAAGATGCTAGTCTAAGACAGCAGTCGACCAAGAATAGAAGTACCTTTATATGATGGAAGTCTTAGTGTGGAGGGGCTAATGGACTGGATCAGTTCATTAGATAAATACTTCGACTATGAAGAAGTCAATGACAGGAAGAAAGTAAAGTTTGCAGCCACGAGATTGAAAGGCCATGCAGCCCTATGGTGGGACGAATTTTAGCTATCAAGGGAGAGAAAAGGGAAGCCCAAAATCAAGCAATGGGACAGGATGGTAAGTAAGCTGAAGGGTAAGTTTTTGCCGAAGGATTACCAATTAAATTTGTTTAGACAATTGCAGAATTTAAAACAGAAAGGGATGACAATCAAGGAATATACTGAAGAATTTTATAAGCTGAGTATTAGATTTGGCCATGTTGAAGATGATCTAGAAAAGGTAGCTAGATATATAAATGGTTTAAGGTATGAAATACAAGATGAGATCAACTTATTGAATTTGAAGTTGATTGAAGATGCCTATCAAGCAGCCTTGAGGGCAGAGGAAAAACTGTTGCGCAAACAAAACCAGAGGAATAGAGGTAAGAATCTGGCAAAAGAAGGGGGGACATTTGAATCCAAAATTCAACACTCTCAAAATTAGGCAGGGAGTGCGAGCAATAGAGCACCACAAAGAGGAGATTCTAGCTGCGGAAGGTTCGTGCCCAGAGGCAGAGGCCGAGGAAGAGATGTCCGGTGCTTTGCATGTGGTGAATGTGGACATGTACAATGGGATTGTCCTCATCAGAGATCAGCAAACCAGCGCAACGTGAATGTTGCTGAAGCTAAGGAGGAGATTCCTCAACCTGAAGCTAAAGAGGAACCACTAGAAGCAGGAGAATCCTTGTTGTTGAAAAGGGTGTTACTTGAAGAAGCGAAGGAAGCCAAAGAACTAGTTCAAAGAAAGACTTTATTCAGAACTGTATGTAAGTCCAAGGGTAAGTGTTGCAAATTGGTAATTGATAGCAGTAGTACTGACAACCTTTTTTCTACAAAGATGGTGGATAAATTGAAGTTGGAGAGAACAGTACACCCCACTCCTTATAAAGTAACATGGCTTCAGAAGGGCCATCAAATTTTTGTAACTAAACAATGTCAAGTTGAATTTTAGATTAGTACTTATAAGGATGTCATTTTATGTGATATAATGTTGATAGATGTATATCACATATTTCTAGGGAGGCCATGGCAGTTTGACCGAAATGCCATACATGATGGCAGAAGAAACACTTATACTTTGGAGAAAGATGGGAATAAGCATACACTATTGCCGTTGAAAGCTGAATCTGATGTAGAAGCACCTGGAAACATCGTTATGTTGATAAATGAGAAGATCCAGTTGCAAGAATATGAGAAGGGTAAGAAGATGCATTTTTCTAGTGTTGGAAAACCAAAGGTAATTTTAACTTCTACAAATTTAGAATATTTACCTGAAGAAATTCAGAATTTATTGAATGATTGTGCTGATATTGTTGTGGATGAGTTGCTGCCCATCAGGAGTATTAGTCACCATATTGATCTAATACATGGGGTTATTTTTCTGAATAAAGTAGCCTACAGGGTAATGCAGGAAAATGCCAAAGCTGGAAGACAAGTGCAAGAGTTGATGGATAAATGGCTAATCAGTGGAAGCCTTAATCCATGTGTTGTGCCAATAGTACTCAGTCCGAAGAAAGAAGTTGAAAGGCGCATGAGTATAGATTCTTGAGCCTTATATAAAATCACCATCAGGTTGATGAATGAAGTTTTGGAGGAAAATGCAGTCTCTAAAGAAGATTTGAAATTGGATCCAAAGAAAATCCAAGTAGTTGTGAATTGGCTAACTCCTAGAAGCATATTTGAGGGAGATGTCAAAAGAAGATGGTAGGAATGCAGTAGAAAAGACAAACAATGAGAAGATATGAAGAGGTGGAAAAATGAATTCCAAGCAGGAAACTTATTCATGTATTGCAGATTATTGCCTATACTAAAAGCCAGAAGAAGAACCACAAGGAGACGCCATAACAGACGAAAGCCAAAAGCAAGAAAAAGGAAAAAGAGAGTGCTAAAGAAAATCAGGAGCCAAACTTATTATCAGTATTTGATCAAGTGGAAAGGGCAACCAGTAGAAGATGCTAGCAGAGCTATAGATATTAGGGATCGACTCCAAATTACTACAAGATCAGTTCTCTTCCCCGGGAGTCTGATGCAGGAGCATCAAGCACCTAGCCAGCAATGTGACATCTTGGTCACATGTTGTGGGTAGTTAGAAATAAAATAGACTTAGAAATAGTTTAAATAATATATTTTATTAAATTTGTTATTTATTTTAGGAGAATTGTTAGTTTGTTTTATATTTAATTAAATATGGCATAATAATAGAAATTGGTTTCTTTCCCTGCGTGGAATAGAACCAAAATAGGGATAAATGCTAAATAATAGGGAGGCATTGGTTTTTTGAGAAATACTAGAAGAATACTATTCCGAGAAGAATAGTTTCTCATAATTTGTATAAATTAGAGAAACTGGAGATGAATAAGGTGTGGGTGTGTATAAGAGAATCTGAATTAGCTATTGAAATTGCAGAAGGGAAACTAATGTTTATTATCCCATGCAATATCCTGTTTGTCCATATATTTTCTGAATAAGATTCAATTTTTCTATGTATCTTCTATACGTGTCTAAAATGTTGCAGGTATCAGGCGGATGGATGAAATTGTGACAACGTTTTGTGGTTTTAGACAGTGGCATTTGTGTGGATTTTGGGTGTAAATCCACAAGCCAGTTCACTGTGAAGTGGTGCACACAGAAGAAGGACTCTGCGTTGAGTTTGGATGCACATAGAAACAGACTCTGTGTTGAGTTGGCCTTACGTTGATCAATGAAGAAGCTGGAGCTACGTTTAATTGTAAAGGCTAAAGCGGCGTTCATTATAAAGGCTGTGATTGGCAAGTCGAGTCAACAGTCATGGTGAATGTTGAACATCATTAAGAAGTGGAATAACCAGTGACGCAACTTGTCAAAGGCAGCGTGCTTGAAGAGTCAGGCCACAACGTTATGCGTTGACAAGCTACGGTTCGTTTTGAAATTCGATGCATGATATGGCGTGATTATAATTGCAAAAAACGTCGAAAGATATTACAAGTCAATGATGTTGCAAAGGTGAAATGAAATCTGGCTTTAATAGTTTTAAAATATGTTGATACGTGGTTTCAAACCATCGATAGCATTTAAATAATCCTTTGTCAACATTGTTATGCGTATGGTAGAGTAAATAAACCATCGTATATGTTTGTTCAGCTATCATATTTGTTGAGTGGAATTTCATGTTGTTTGAATTCTTTAATGAATTCAGATTTGCTATGATGGTCAACGCAAAATTTATGGTTATATCCATCGATTCTTAATTTACAAGGATATATATGTAGTTTCTCCCTAAAAAGAAGTTCAAGCTGCTTCTAAGTGAAGTTTGTATCAAAATGATACAATAAAAATCACATTTTATTAATGGATATAAAGCTGTACACTAGAGAGTAAGGGTAAATTATATCCAATCAGTTAAGGTAGTGATTATGGGATTTATAAAAAGGGGAAAATTTTGTTATTAATTGCATCTTATTGACAAATGTCAGTAGAAATTGTGTAGCTATTGCTTTTGCAGTGTAATAGTAGGATAATTTTAATTTTCCTACATCAATGTGTTGTGTTGTAGTGTAAATCGGGTGTAGGTGTGTGTGTTGTATGCCGATGTAGGCTTATATATTGTGTTGTATTTTACAATGGGTAGGTGTATTTGTTTTATGCTAGATGCATGCCTATGTATTGTGTTGTATTTTAAACCGGGTGTCGGTGTATGTGTCGTATGTCAGTATCTATGTGTAGGTGTATGTATCTATGTCACTATATGATAAGTATGGGTATTTTATTTCAGTCTTATGATGCATGTGATTTGTGATTTTGACTTATGATGGTTACATGTGATTTATGATTATGGTTTATGGTGATTTCATGCGATTCATGATTTTAATTTATGGTAGTTTCATTTTGAGCTAACCATATGTGATATGTTTATACATCATGATTTGATGAAAAAACTAGTTTGACTTGTGTAACAGGAAGTGAATAGGAATGCAAGTGTACCTTGTTGACGAGCTACCAATGAGGTATGATTTGAATTTATTTCAATTTATTTTGAATTTAATGGAAATTTTGTGCTTGGTATAGGAAATAATGTAATTCTCGGTCACGGGATGATTGAAACTGACTGCAAGAACTAGCAGCGCCAGTAAAAGGAATTGGAACATGCATCAGTATGCTGGTAAAGCACCTCAAGAGGAGGGCCATTGTGGGACACTGGTACCCAATAGTTTCTATTGATTTCATGAGCATGATATGACCGGTATGATCGTTTTGAGTCAAGTATATGCCTTGGTTTTTTTATCTTTAGATGGGAGGAAGCCTTGCTAAGTGATGGACCATACGATATTGGGGTGCCAGCGGAACTTGGAAGGTGTGTGAATACACACGAGAGGATTACCATATTGTCCGAGGGACTCTATAGCAAAGAAAAAAAGGATGGGGATGGATTTTGTTTTTTCATTAGCATTGCTAGATGGAATCCTATGCACATTGGGAGTGTGCCCTAGAGCAACGAGCCAATAACTATTCACTAAGGGTACAATAGCGCAAGATTGTAGGGGTGAACATTGGATGCAAATTTGACTTTGGCAGTGGATTTTGGACTTCCTAGGAAGGAGGTAAATCCTGGTATTACTTTGAGGGTGGAGGTGTCAGCCTCTTGATTCCCTTGTTGTTTTTATGGGAATCGTATCCTTCTATTTGTTGGTTGAGAAAATGTGTATATGTGTATATTACTATAAATATTGTATCGAAATTTGAGTAAAAACTTTGGAAGATAAGTTGAAAATACGAGTTGAAAAAGTAGTATTATTATTTTATTATGCTTTAATATTTTTATCTTTTTACTTAAAAAATGGTGAATCATCCCCCATGGTTGACATCATCATCTTGAATCCTATTGGTTCTTATAAATTTTATTTTGGTTGTACATTTTTCTTAGGAGGTCCATTTTAGACCTCAAAATTCCCCTAATGGTGGTTGTTATTGTAAATATCATAATGGATTGTGTTATAAGCCTTGGGTAAATGGTATGATTTCCATGTTTTTCAGCGGTGGTCATTGTAAATACTACAATGAGATGTGTTATAAATCCCCATGGGTAGTATGTTTTAATTTTAGCAGTTTCCTAGTTTGTAGGTGTCATTGAGCACCGAGGACGGTGTCCCCCCAAGGGGGATGGTTCTGTAACAACCCTGGTTAAAAATCCATATAAAAACATATAATACAAAGGTCATGGGACAGATATTCCAAGCTAAATGGTGGGAAACACATCCTAGTGGGTGTTCATTTTGGTTATTATGGGTAAAGGAAATTGGAAAAGGCAATGGCAAAGGCTTTGGAAATGCATGCGGAATTAATTGGAATTTTATTTATGAAAATAATGGAAATTAGGAGAAAAGGAAGGTGAAAGGTCACAGGTTGCATGTGAGGAGGAAAGTTAAGGAAAATAATGGAAAATGAATAAATTATAGGCGTAATTAATAAAAAGGCTTTTGAGGATCAGTTGCAAAGATTTTGGATGAAGTTTTTTCTCACACTTATGGCTCTCATTATATTCTCTCTCTCTCTCTCATACTCCTGGATACTTAGATTTTTCTTGGAGCACTCTTGGAGGAGTGTGGCATATTTTGATTTTTGATCAAGAAGGCAAATGAAGAGAAGGAAAGTGCAAGAGGACATAAGGATCAACAACTATAGTGGGTTTTGATTGCAGGTACTGAGTTTCATGTATGTTTTCCTCACTAGTTTTGGAATGAAAGAAACATGAATGTGGTTTCTTGGTTATGATCTATCATTAGCATGGAGGATTTCCTTGATTGGTAGTGGATTTTCCTAGACTTACCATTTCCTAGATAGCCATGGTGTTATGGGTTCATTTTCATTATTTCTTTTTCTGGTTGGTTCTCATGACTCCTTTAGGCGTGGGTTGATTTATTAGTTCTTGAAGCCTTAGTTGGAAAAATGCTCTATATCCCAGCGGAAAACTGCTGGCTTGAGTTACTAGTCCTGGAGCCTTGGTTGGACAAATGCTTTGAAGCCCTAGGTGGGTTGAGTTACTAGTCCTGAAGCCTTGGTTGGAAAAAAATCATTGGTTGGGGTTGAGCTACTAGTCCTAGAGCCTTTGTTGGAGCAAAATCTTTAGAGCCATGGAAAACTTGGGTAGAGACCAGTCTGGTGGTGGTTGTGATATCCAACAGTGACATGGAATCATTAGTTTAGGGTTGAGGTGGTTTTGCCTATGGAATCCCTAGTTTGGTTTTGATGGATTTGATTTAGGAGATCCCACATTCATGCTTGGAATATGGAACGGGGGTGACTGGATGAAGAGATATTTGGCTCAGCCATGTCTATGGTCAGGTGTAATGAGGAATTCTTAGACATGGTTTCATTTTGGATTATGGCAATAAGATCTCTTTTTCCCTTGTATTGATGGATAAATATCCTTGTTATTCTATGGATTATATGGTTGCTATGTGTTGGTTATTTGTACTGCTTATATGTTGGTTATGATAGAGTTTTATGATGGTGATGAAGTATGGATCTCATCACATTTTGATTCATAATTTATTGACAAATGTATCTATGCATAAATATACTATAATGTAGTTAATGCGATGTATCAAAAATGATTTTTAACGATTCTCAAATAAGTATGAGACCCCTATACTCAGATCTATTGTTTACACCTGTAGATTACATCTCTGTGACATGTTTGATGAAATGCCTATTATGGCTAGTAGGGTCCTAGTCAAGTCCTTATTCAAATAATTGCGTTAACATAACTATTTTGTGGTGTTATTTATTTCATGAACTTGCCATTGAGTTTTAGGTATTGGCCTGGGCTCTAGGCCTAAAAAGTTCCTTAAATCTCGCGAACGTAGGCACGTGCCAGGCTAATTTATTCCTTGGATGTAGGCATGCATTCCTCCAAAGCCTCCCATATTTAGGCATGCAGGCTTGTGCATGCGTCTAGGGGTAAAATGGGTCAAAACGTTATTTGGACCCAACGGCTAGTTATCAAAGTGGTTGGGATGGTTCCTGGGTGTCTTGTTTTTGATGTGGAAGGTATTTTTGATGTTTTTTTGTCGATTCCACATCTTTATTGTCGATTCCACTTCTTTAAGGTCACCTACAAGGTTGAATTAGATCATAGTAACTCTTCGTCACATGCTTACCCTAGTTGGAAGATTACTTCAGTAGATGTGGGAGGAGGGTATTACAATGAATTAGGTGGTTGGCGACATAGGGAGATGCCCCCTTCCCAAATAATCTCAAGATCTAAATTAGAGACAATGTGAAAACATTAATCGTTAGTGTGATTTATGATACAACCAACGAAATTTTCCATTGGAAAGAAAAGTGTTTCATTATCCATCGATAGTGGTCAACTTGAAAATACCATTTTCAAAGATTGTTCCCACTTCATAAGGATCTAGCCACCTAGTGAAAATATTTTTCTTAAAATCCTTGAACCTAGAGTCATATAGTAGGGCCTAGTCACCTTTCTAAGGCACATTTTTCTTGATAAACCTATAGTGCCACTTGGAACATTTTTGTTCGATTAGAATAATACCTTGTATGATAACCAAGCACATTTCTCCCAATTCATTTAGTTGATCCAAATGATGTCTCTATGTCGTACTCAACTCGAAATTGAATTCTAAACCAGTATTGAGTGTCTTGATCTCAAGCTAAATAAGAAAAATAAGATTCTTACCATACAAAAGGTCATATGGATAAAAGCCTATGGTGTTCCTCCATATACTTTTGTAGGAAAAAGTTACTTTGGAAGTCTCTTCTCCCAGTATCGGTAGTGACTGTCCATAGTCTTTGTAAGAATAGCCTCAATAAATTTGTTGGTACTCTCCACCTATCCATTCTTTTGAGGTTAGTAAGGTGAAGTGATAATATGATGAATATTATACTTCTTGATGATATTTTCAAATAGTTGGGTAGTAAATTGTGGCCCTCCATTTGTAACTCTATTTTGGAACTCCATAAGGAAAAAATATGTATTAACAAAAAATGTCTAAAATAACTCACTCATATATTTAGTGAGTGCCCTAGCTTTGACCCACTTGGTAACATGATTTTTACAAAAAATAATACAATACTTTAGATGAGATGGGGGATTGATAGGCCCAACAAAGTCCAAATCCCATCTCTCAAAAGGCTATATAACCAACTTAGTCTGTAACAAAATCTCATCTAATCATATGGGTTGGACCATCCTTTTATAGTAGTCACACCCTTGCACATACTTCTTTACATCCTAAAATATGGTAGGAAAAAGGTATTCCATATGAATTTCTTTGCGACTTTTCCACTTATTAGGAAAGTGTCTTCCATAAGCCTCATCATATAAATCCTTTAAGACATTGTGGACTTCATCTTTCCTCACACACCATCAAATTTCATGATTTTACTCGTGTGAAAGAGATAGTCATCCATCCAAGAGTATTAAGCACTTTGTTGAATAATTTTACATTTTTCTCTAGGAGAAAGATGGTGTGGAAGTATTTCTACAACATGATAGTTAACAATGTCCACATAAAAGGGTGAGTGAGTGGAGACTAAAAAAACATATTCATCCAGAAAACAATCCTCAATAGGTAAATTATCACTACTATTGGGAATTCTAGAAAGGGAGTTGGAAATGACATTACCCTGTCCAATATTTTCCATAATAGTGATATGAAATTCTTGTAATAATTGTAACCACCTAGTAACCCTCCCATTGATAACTAGTTTTTTCATTAAGAATCAAATGGAAAAGTGGTCAGTGTGTAAAAAAATATGATAGTCTATAATGTAATGTTGAAACTTATTGATGGCATGCACAAAATCAATAAAATCCTTTTTATTTATCATGTAGTTGAAGTTAGTAGGTGTTAAATTATTGTTGATGTAATAGATAATAGAGGGTTTCCATTCATCTTTTCGTCCCATCATAACCATAATAGTATAGTGAGAGGAATATGTAGAAACATGGAATAATAAGGTCCAAACAGGCCCACATAAAATGGGAGCTTCTTATACACACATTTTTAGACTTGTAAAAGAATTTTTACATTTATCAGTCCATATAAATTCCGCATTTGTAAATATATTAACTTGCATGCCATATAAAATCACATACCACTTTTTGTGTTTGGGAGTAGGAATTCTAAAGATTATTTCAATTTTTGTTGGATCAAAGTGTATCCCAATAGTATAAAGATATTTTCCCAGCAAAATCTCTTCAATCATCATCATATGGATTTTTTCAATGCTCAAAGAAGAGAATTTTTTCTTACATCATTCTAGCACTTTCTCAAGATTAGCTAATGCTATATAAAATTCATTTCCATAAAGTATAAAAAACATATATAAACAACCATTGACTAGGTATAAAATATTTCCAACATAACTCATTGAAAGGTATTCGATGCATTACAACTTCCAAGGGGATGGACTCAGTATGAAAATGTATCCTAGTAGAAAGTGAAGGTGGTTTTATCCTAGTCTTCAGGGGCAATCTGGATATGATTGTAACTACTAAACCTATGAAGAAATGAGTAGAATTTATTTCTAGGTAGGGTATAAGGATTTGATCAATAAAAGATAATGGAAAGTGGTCCTTTTTAGTTTCCTTATTGAAATCCCTATAGTAAACACATAATCTCCATTTTTATTTCTTCTTAGGCAGGACAACTAGTAGGGACACCCACTAGTTGTTAGAGACTGGAGCGATGAGATTAACATTTAATACTTTTTGGAGTTATTATTTAATAATATCCTTTAGAGTTATGTTCATTCATCATTATGGTTCTCAGACAGTATGAAATCCATCCTTCATGTAAATATGATGATTACATAAACTAGGGTGAATTCCCTTCATTTTTGTATAAGCCCATGAAAAAGCTTCTTTGTGATTTTGTGATGACTGAATAAATTTATCTGTTTTCTAAGGAGATAAATTTGGGTTATTATTTAAAGTATTTTTGGGCTCAATTTTGATTGGGACGCTATTAATATTTTGGGAAATTGGTTTATTTTATATAATAATATCATTAGTGGTATCATCCAAATTGTGTTCACCAATTATGGAATTTAAAAATTGGGATATTAGCCTAGAAACAATAGATGGGTTACTAATAAAATTAATAATAATTTCATCTTCTGTTTCATTTTTAAAATATAGGGCCTTACCAATACTGAGGGGTGGCCATACATCATCCTCTTTTATTTCAAATTCTTCCCATAAAGGGATTTTATAATCAACACTTGTTTTGGTTGGAGAGCAGAGGATGAGGCTGTTTGCAGTATCTCCATTATATATCATAATAAAAAAAATTTGAAATTAATGAATGCATCCTTGGTTCCTAACTATGATTTTTTGATCCAAGAGGATCCGAAAAGTAAAAAAAAATTAAAGTCCTCATATCTCATCAAAACCAACTTTAAATCGTAGAGTTCAACGAGATATTTCCAACAACTTGAACAACACTTCCATCTGAAATCGTATGTGAAAATTATGCGCATATGAAATTTTTGTCAAAGAATAATTTTTTTTTGTAGGTTTACCCTAGGGTTCCATGTGGAACACTCATAGGCTTCCATTTGGCATCCCTATCGGTATCCTTGTCAACAGGTAGAAAATTCCATCGACCAATCGGGTAGTGCCATGTTCCAACCTCATATTAAAGCATATGTCAGGGTAATGATTGAAGTGGCCCAATATTTGGGTTCCACATAGAACCCCATGGTTGGCCAGTAAAAACTAGACCAGGCTAAGTTAGCAGGGTACTAAATGTGGTGTGGCGATAATTTAGTTTGGTGAATAAAATGGAAAACAGTTTGGCAAGTTGTTAACTAAGTAGACTTGCCATGTCCCAACAATAAACGATTATCAAGTCTCGAAAGTGGCGGTCATATATTTTCGATGGCTACCATCAGAGGGTTGATTGAAACATGTCAGCACTATTTCATATAAAAAAACAAATAAATGGCCAGGCTACAGGGTTTTAACCTCCAAGTTATCATAACCATTGAATTAACATAGTACCTTCAGACAACCCTCCAGGCAGCATGACTTTGTTAAGTATGATGGTTCGACCCCATTTAAAATAATTCCCTTGCATTTGATGGAGGAGAAGGACTGACAGAAGGCCACTGAGCCAATATTATTTGAAACTGTGCATGGGATAGAACTAAGGTAGGGTATAACCCTATGGCACATTTTTCGAGACAAGGTATATTATAGTGGAATATACCCTAGAATATTCTAGGGATATTCTTGTAGGGAATATACTATGGAATATTAAGATTCTCTGAGGGGATAGAATTGAAGGCGAAAAAATATATTCAACTTTATACTCAAATTACTCAATATTTCGAGAGGATTTGACTAGTGCAATCTATTTCTGGATCCTAGCAACCCATTTTCAATTCACTCCCAGGCTTGGAGGTATAATGATGTATTTTTCCATGTACATTTTTTCATTTTTGCTAAGAAGAATGAAGAGGCCTCCCCTCTATTGAAGCAATGCTTAAATATATAGTAAACATTGGATGAACTCTGTTATAAAGCTTTTGTGTGCATTGTCTTACGATCTCCTTTATGTTGCTTCTTCTTTAAATGTTTGCACATGTTGTTATTACATGCTCTCTCATGAAATTATGAAAAATATAAACGAAGTAAATATCCTAGATCATTTTTGGTATGAGAGCGGTTTTCTTGTTTATGAATTGTGGGTTTGAATGATAACAATGGCCAAGCTCAAAAAGGGTGAACGAAAACTTAAGTATTTTTACCTCGAGATTGGACATGCAACACAAAGAAGGAAAATAGCTTATGAAATTTCTTTGAATAAGGAAGAGAAAGCTTTCCATAAGGCTTCCTAAACCATGGAAAATAAGGTAGGTAAACTATTTGCAGAGTATGAGAGAAAATTGATAAAGAAGAAAAATGATAAGGAAGAGAAAGAAGGGGAGAATGCTTAGGAAAATCAAGGAAATCAAGGAAAACCTCCTGAACCTCCATATCCATCATCAAGTGAATGTTCTATCTCTTCATATTATTCTCACCATTATACTAATTAGTGTAGAAATTCTTATAAAAATCCTTCTTTTAGGTTGGATGTAAAGTTTGAATTTCACATGCTTAACGAAGAATCTAGTGCAAAAAAGCTTAAAATTGGATCAAACAGATTGAAGTGTATTACCAAATGCAATAGATTTAAGAAGATGAGGCAAAGGTCTAGTTAACATCCCTTTAACAAGGAGGCAACACTCTTTTATGGTGGTAGATAAAACTTCAGAAAGGTAGCAATCATTTGGGTAAACTCATTTCTTCTTGGTCTGAATTGTTTTTTGCATTGAGAGAGAAATGTTATCCTTTAGGATATCAGAAAAAGGCCATGGTGGAATGGAAATATTTAAGAGAAGAAAAAGGCTAAAATATTCAAAATTTCATAGAGGAATTTAGAAATCAAGCATTATCATTGAGAATTTCTTTAGATTCACCTAAAACTATAATGAAATATATTGGTTTTGTACATAGTTATATTTGGCATTCTTTGTTTTTTTTGAACCCGCTACCATTTATGTAGGTAGTGTGAAATAAATTCATATAAAAATTAGGGTAAACATGAATGGGAATATCATCCAAATAAGTCATCATACAAACCTTAGAAGACTAAATTCAAAGGGAAAGGAAAGTGAAAGGACAAGATGAAAACTACATCCAAAAAATAAGAGGGAAAGCCATATTTCATGCATTGCAAGCAAGAAGGGAGCGTACAAGATAATTGTTGGTAGTTGCATCTAGAATTGAAGCCAAAGAAGTATGGTGAAAAAGGGAAGCAAAAGACGGTTGCTAGAGTGCAACAAGGCGTTGGATATTATTTTGATGATGAGACACATATTATATTTGTGGGCATGCAAGTTAAAAACTATTTTCATGTTAATTCAAGCTCTGAAAATCATGTTAGTTCAAGTTCTAAAAATGAATATCATATTTATGAATGGAAAATAAGTGAATTGTTCCATATTAGTATTGTGTCTAAGCATACAAAAATAGGTACATTGTTTGACCTGGGTTCTCATGTGAATATAATTTTAGAATAAATTGTTAAGAAGTTGGAAATTGAAACCAAATCTCATCAAGAACCCTACCCTATTGGCTGGGCATGTGACAATTCATAAATCCATGTAACCAAGCAATGTAGGGTTAGGTTTTTCGTTGCATAAAATATCATAGATGAGGTTAATCTAGATGTTTTCCCATTCAATATTTATGGAATATTCTTGGGAAGTCCATATTTGTATGATAAGAAAGTAACCTTTTTTAGACATGAGAACAAATACCATCTCACCAAGGATGGAGTGTGATATATTGCTAGAGCTCATGATATGAAGATCAATGAAAACCTTGTAAGTGTAGAACAGATGAAAAGTCTCATCAAGTCCAACAAAAATTGTATGTTCACGGTTGTGAAGGAAAAACATGTTGAAGTATCTGATGCTTTCAAATATTGTGATCCATCTCATAGGAAATATGTGTATGATGGTGTCCATAAATATGGTGAGATTGTTTAGGATCCAAGTGGGTTTCCTCATAAAATGGAGATCCATCATGAAATTCATCTCCAAGAAGATGCCCCTTTTCCAACTGCGGTTATGTACAAGTTCTTAGTTTTTGAAATGGAGGAGATAAATAATTAGGTACATGACTTTTTGAACCAAGGAGTCATGAGACCTAGCTCTTCTCCATGTGGTTCACCCATTTTCTTGGTGCCAAAGAAATATGACACATGGAGGATGTGCATGGATTATTTGGCTCTTAACAAGATCATGGTGAAATACCGCTCGCTTCTCCCTCGCATAGATGATTTACTTGATCAATTGAAGAATGTTGTTTATTTCACTAAGATGGATTTTCATGGTGGCTTCCACCATATTAGGTTTACAGAGCATGATGTGTGGAAATATACCTTCAAGACCAAGAAAGGGTTGTTCAACTATTAGTAATTCCATTTGGGCTTTGTAATTCCCCAACTACATTTTTGAGGGTGATGAATGATGCATTTAAACCTTTTCCAGATGATTTTGTGTTTATATATCTAGAAGATATAATTTTTTCTAGTGGAAATTGGTATGGTCATGTGGAGCATGTCAAACAAGTGATTGATATTTTTCAAAAGGAGAAACTATATGTAAAATTGTGCAAATGTGAATTTAGTAAAAAGACTTTGGTTTCTTTGGGTCATATTGTTGGAGGTTAATTGAAAATTGATCCTTCAAAGGTTAATGCAATTTTTAAATTTCCTAATTCTACCAATGTAATATAAGTAATAAGAAATTTGGGCACAATGTAGTATTGGAGAAGGTTCATAGAAAACTTCTCCATCATAGCATCTCCTTTTCATGCCTTGATTAGTGTGAAGCCAAATTTTGAGTGGGGAGGAAAGAAGTAAAATTATTTTGATACCCTAAAGTAAAATATTAATACCCATAGCAGTACTAGGCTTTCTTAATCTTCAACATTCATTCAATATTGATAAAAATGTCAGTGGTTACACCATGGGTGTAGTGTTTATGCAACAATGGAAACATATTTTTTACCATTCTAATACTTTATCTCAAGTTGTTGTCAATTGTGCCACTGATTACAAGTAGTTGTATGATTTTTTAAAAAGCATAAAGAAATGGAAATATTACTTGATTGGGAAGTAAATATCATCCATAAGGACCACCAACATTTACAGTACCTCTAGTCACAAACCAACCTTCAACACACTCGTCATTTCACTGGATGAGATTTTTTCAACCGTTTCACTTGGTAATCAAGTACAAGGGTACAAGTATCAAATTAACATATATTATCCCAAGACCTCTTGTTTATGTATCTATTGTTTTGAAAAATTATTCTTTATCTCATGAAAGCTATGTTGAGAAATATGATGCTGATGAGGATTTCAAAGACGTTTAAGAGAGTCTAACTTGCGGATCATAGTTGGAAAGATGCCATTTATAGGGAGAACTACTTTACCACCTTGGAAAGCTATGTATTAATACCAGTGAAAGAGTCCATGTGATACGAGAAGCTCAAACTTCTCTTGTGTCTCATAATTTTGGCGTAGGGAAGACTATGTATCACTTAAATAGGTTTTTTTATTAGCCTCTTATATGAGAGATTGTAACTAAATATGTAAAGGGGTGTGTGATGTGATCTATTTATAAGCCCACTAATACAAAATTGGGGATGTAAACACCACTCCCTATTTGTTCTTATCGTTGGGAAAATGTCTCCATGGAGTTTGTAGGAGGGTTACATTTGTCAAGAAAGGGTAATGAATATTTGTATGCTTTTTTGGATAGTTTTAGTAATATGTTTATCTTAATTCCATGTAAGAATCATACTACTATTAATAAGACTTTTCATATTTTATTTCGACATTTATGGATCCATTATGGGTTTCCCACATCCATTGTTTCTGATTGAGACTCTCGATTCCTTGGAGAGTTTTTGAAAATCTTGTGGAAGATTATGGACCCCAAGCTAAATAGGAGTACGAAATTCTATCCACAGGTTGAAGGATAGATAGAGGTTGTAAAAAAAAAAATGGCTCACTTTTTTTGACCCTATTACAGGAAACATCATATGTTTTGGGATGAGAAGACCCATTATGTGCAACATGCATGCAACATGGCCTTGCACTCTTCTACTCAAAAATCACCATTTAAGACATGCTTTGGGTACGTGCTAAAAGATACCATAAATTTTGTCTTTGGGAAGGATGAAGATTCCAGCGAATGAAGTGACAAAGACAAATCACACAACTTCATTCAATATATCCAAATGATTTATCAAGTAGTGCAAGAACACTTGGATAAATGTTAGGCTCAATACAAAGCTCGACATGACAAACATCAAGTTGATCATTAGTTCTTGGTCCGAAATAAGGTATGGCTCCATATTAATAAGGACATGATGAAGGGAGAAGGAAAGAAATTGAGACCAATTAGATATGGTCCTTTCACCATTCTAGAGAAGATTGGGAACAAGGATTATCACCTTGATGATATAGCATATATGCAGATGTATTCTTTGGTTAATGTTGAATAATTGAAACTCTATGAAACACATATTATCATGGATCCTGAGGAGAATGGAAAAGCTCCATATGTGGATGATTTTTCACTAGAATACTTAGAAATGTTCCCTAAAGACATCATCTCAGATAGGAGGAGGAGGAATTCACGATGAGGAGACATGGAGTACCTTCAAGTTTGTTTCAAGGGGATTAATACTTGTAATTCATGATGGATTAAGCTCATATATTATTGAAAATAAACTTAAATTGTAGAGCTCAGAAAGACATTTCCAATGGTGTGAGTGACACCTCAATCTGACGCCGCATGTGAAAGTTATTCCAATTTGAATTTTCTATCAAACAACAAAATCAAAATTGAAACTGTACCTAGGGTGCCACATGGCACTCCCACATGCCACTACATGGCACTCCCACAAGCCACCACAGGACATCCCTATCATCAGCCTTGTCAATAGGTAACAAATTTGGTGGACTAACTAGGTAGCTCCACATGTCATCTTATGATTGAACCATATGATAGGGTAATGATTGAAGTGGCACTATCTATGGGTGCCACAGGGCCCAATATTTGGGCACCACATGGCATCCTGTGGTTTTCCAGTCAAACTTGGACTAGGAAAAGTCATCATGGCACCAAATGTGGTGTTATGACAATTTAGTTTCACAAATAAAATGGAAAATGGGTTGGAGGGCCTCCAACTTGGAGAACCTTCCAAGCCCCAACAATAAATGGTTATCAAATCTGGCAACTAGTTGTCACATATAGTTGACAATTACCATCAGCAGGTTTATTCAAACATATCGATGTTATTTCATATAACAAAACAAATAGACAATTGGGCCAGGGAGTTTGAACCTCTGACCTACCGTAACTAATTCCTTGACATAGTATCTTTGGCCAACTCATCAACTGGTGGAAATTTGTTAAGTTCATCGGCTTGACCCCATATAAATCATTCCATTGCATTTATAGGGGGAGGAGGACCATAGGGATTCCACAGAACCAATACTTTTTGGAACCTTGTGCGTGATGAAACTAGGGTAGGGAAAAATCCTGTGGCACATTTTTTAGATAAGGTATATTCTAGGGGAATATTCCTATAGGGAATCTGTTGTATAATATTAATATTATTTGAGAGTTTAGAGTTGTAGATGACAAAATATATTCAAGTTTATACTAAAATTACGTAGAATTTCGAGAGGATTTCACTGGTATAGTTTATTTCTGAATCTGAGTAGCCCATTTTCAGGTCACTCTCAGGAATGGAGGTATAATGATGTATTTTTCCATGTACTCATCTTCATTTTTTCTAAGATGAATGAATATGCCTCCCCAATATTGAAGAAGGGCCCAAAGACATATTCCACACTGAATGAACTCCATTATCAATTTTTTGTGTGCATTTTCTTATGATATCCTTTATGTTGCTTCTTCTTTAAGTGTTTGCACATATACTTTTTACATGATCTTTCATGCAATTATAAAACCATGAATGAAGTAAAGATCCTAGATCATGTGCCCAAGATAAGGGGGTGTCATCCCAATAATTTCTTATGTTGTAACAATAGAAAATTAAACAAATATTTATAGGAGACCAGTGAAATCACAACATATTCTAGAATTCTCTCAGGTCAAATTTTGGATCTATCATCCAGTTACAATACAGTAGGGGTCAATCTCAAATTAGTGAATCATAGCAACTTAATGGTTTCTTTGGTCATCACATTTATTTTTGTTCCCATATCAACCAATGTATTTGAAATAGCCATTTCTCAAATGTGAATAGTACTTGCTAGATTCACTGAACATCAATTTTGGCAATTTTCCAACCACATGGAAAATGGGGGAATCTCAAGGCTTCCTACCTTATTTCTTAACATAAAGTTCCCTTATTTTTTTGCATAGATCGAGTCATCTCTGATTACTTGGAGTAATGGAATTTAGATGTACATATTTTTCAACTCCTTCATGATATTAGACTTAGGTTGTGGAGTAGCTTTGGCTACATTTAATCTCTATTGGTAAGTTGGAATCAAAGGAGTCTCAGTAGTGACACCAACATTGACTATTATAGAAGGTCGAAAAACAAGAGTACCATCAACTATTACGAGAGTCTACGCCATAAAAACAACATTAACTATTACAATGATCTCAATAGTAATAGTGGCACTAATTATTATAGGAGTCTCAATACGTTGTCTATCTAATGATTATTGGATTGGAATTTATTCTGTGGGTGATTTTTGTTCTTCTTGTTATATAATAATAAGGGAAGCTCATGGATTTACTATCCTCCCTAACCACAAGTGTAATTCACTACATCCAATATGGGAGATATAGTAGGTTGGAAAAATAGGTGCTTCAACTTATTGTACTACCTTATTATTTAAATTTGGGTTGGTTTTTTTAGGTAGTTGGGGTCGTAGAGGATGGTGACTTGATGGTGTATTCAAAGGAAGTTGCAATTGTTATTTCTACACTCATGACTATACATGAAATTGTCTTTGAAAATAGGTTTCATTCCATCCTTGAGGCCATGGAAATGTTTGATTCAAAGGAGAGGGCCGCTTGGGCCAATGCATATGGTACTGAACTAGAGGAAGGTTAGGAAATTGCCAAGGGACCATATGATTTTTTAATTACTGGATAACCGAATGAGGATTATACATATTATCCTAGGTATTGAAGGAAGATGAAAAATCTTGACCTATACCTAGTGGTGGAGCTTGCCATGGTTTCTTAGAGCCAGAAAAATATGTTGACTCAATATCTTCACCTGATTCATTGAATACCATTTTCAACCATGGAAGCGATGAAAAAAGTTACCGATCAAATGAGAAATATTATCTTAAAATGAAAACTCTAGCAAAAAACCTATGAAAAATTAACCCGAAAACAAAAAGTGTTGATTTTTCATCACCGTTTTTTTATTTTTTCTTTTTTCGAGATAAATTTTCAACATTTTTTAAAAATGACAGTAAAATTCAATTTTTTTTTTCTGCAAAAAACACCCTGAAAATGAGAAGTGTTGATGCTACAATAACGTATTTTTTTCATGGTAAATTTTCAAAAAAACACCCTGAAACTGAAAAGTGGTGATGTTGGAATAACGTCTTTTTTTTAAGGTAAATTTTGAACATTCTTTAAAAATGACAGTAAAAACCAATTTTTTTTTTATGCAAGAGACACCTCAAAAATGAAAAGCGTTGATATTGAAATAAGTGTTGGAAATACTGAGGAGGGGGGGGGGGGGGGTGAATCAGTATTCCTTTCAATTAGAGCATTAATTAATCTTCAATTATTATCAGTGTTTGTACAATGATAGCAACAAACAAGAGGAAAAAAAATGCACATATTTTTTAAGGTGGAAACCCACTCTGGGACAAAAACCACCTAATGCTTTTATAATAATTCTTTAATATTCAACTCCAATTGAAAATAAAGCTCCAACTTCCTAGAATCTAGAAAAGCATTCTTCTCCAGCTCCCACTGGATGGACACTCCAACGCCTGAGATTCATCAGCAGTCAACTGAACAGATGCCCCAACACCCAATGATCTAAAAATCACCCTAGCACCACCCTACCACCCTATAGAAGAATAAATGAAAGAATGGACTCCTGTACCAAGGAAAATGGTCCACTTTACAATGATATAGAATGATGAAGATGAAAAAGATATACTAGACCATAACCCCAAATTTGACACAAATACATAATGATGATCCTAGACCTCCCAACACTGCCTCTTCAACCCTTGGTATATATTAAAATTTGTACAATAATGTATTTACAATGACTAAGTACAATGACACCTTTACAATGATTGTATGCAGTGTTTCCCACTTGAAGACTTCATATGATGAACTTCTTACTACTGTTATGCACCCTGGTTGCTGCTCTTGTCATGCTACCCTCTACTGCACCTTATTTTTCTTTGTTGCCATAGAAATTCTAGTCCTTTGCAACCCTTGACAACACATGATCTAGCTTTTTCTTGCCTTCTAGGAGCTCGATATTGAATCTGGCGTATCTCTGTTATTTCAGATCCTCAATATCTGATTTTCGGTCTTGTAGTAGTCCTCTAAGTTGTCTTTACAATGTCATAGGTCTGACCCGATTTTGATTCTTTAAGAGAGAGTTATACCCAATCTCTCACAATTCCCTAATTATGGAATATTTCAGCATAGCGCACTTGTACGGCATGCCACATGTCACTGTTTCTTCCTTTGGCTCTGA
Source organism: Pinus albicaulis (assembly GCA_034641835.2). Classification (NCBI taxonomy): domain Eukaryota; kingdom Viridiplantae; phylum Streptophyta; class Pinopsida; order Pinales; family Pinaceae; genus Pinus; species Pinus albicaulis. The sequence goes on from CM076573.1 coordinate 766,147,089, forward strand.
AATTGATACAAATAAAAGTATAGACTATGCACTATTCGGAACTTTTTATAGAATTCCAATCCGATACTCTGAGAGAGTTATGACGAATTTACCAAGGTCACTTCTTTGAGATGAATTTCAGGAGCATGCAAAAACCTTTAATTCCACAGATCATATCTCCAAAAATATTGCGCACCTTGATCTGAAATTTTTGCAGTAGCTTCCTCAGGACTTCAGCTTCGCCTCATAAAAATTTCAGCTTCTAATCCTTCGTAGAAAAAAATTTAGAGCGCAAATTCCACGATGACCTATTTCAGATGGTGAAATCCCTTGCATAAGGAGGAAATGAGGATCACAATTTATATAAATTCTTAGGTTGAGAGGGGATTCAACAAGTGAATGTGGGAGGGATTTTAGGAGCTTAAAAAATATTAATTATGACTTTTCAATTACCCATGCCCCAATCCCATGGGGTTTTATCCCACTAACTAGGGGTACAAACTTCAAACATGAATATCTCTCAAGAAGAATTACATGGCGTGCCATATATCAACAGAAACATCTCAACAAGTAGAAACCATCAAAATCATTATTGACCCAGAATATATTAATTTGGTAGGTCAACATTCCCATGCAATATTGGGTTAGCCCCTGGTGCTGCTTGGGTTGACATCAATGACAACCGCTGATCAGAAATCTCCTCCTTTTTGAAGATTAACTAATGCTCTAATTGAAAGGAAAAATGATTCACCCCCCTCCCTCAGTATTTCCAACAATTGGTTTCAGATCTTGGCTCCTTCAATAACAATTCAACAGTTGGAAGGAGGTCATGGAGCATGTTAGTGTCAGTCTTTGCAGCCTTCCTTCAGTGATCAAACATGCCCTTACAAAGTGATTTTAAGGTTTCAAGGTCAAATTTTGTCATTTCAGTGAGTCTTCAAGTAAAATTTGGTCACTAGGTATTAGGTCTAGGGTTTGTTTTCACTCTTTTCAAAGTTATCCAAATGTCGGTCCTTGTCACAATTCAGATGAGTTTACCATCATTCATAGGGTTTTCATCATCATTTCAAGTTCCACTGGGTCATTTTACACTTTGTTCATGCTTCAGTTGTGCCTAGGTAAGGTTCATTTCCCTCTCCTAGCGTTTTGGAGGTAATTTCTCTTGGATGGTCAAATCATTAGAAAAACTTGTATCTTGATGTTCATACACCTTCCCCTATCCATAATTCACCTTATTAAACACTTCCCATCACCGATATCCCCCAAATTCCTCATTTTCGCACAAACCCTAGTTTCTTGCTACAACTTGGCAATTTTCTAGGCTAGGCCTGTGTTTTGCCCTTTTGGACCCCTTCCCCTCACTCAATATCTGAAATTCCACTTCCCACTATTTCCTAACATCCCTCCCTACTTCTAAAAATTTTCTCAAGAATTTAGAAGCCCCTTATCCCCTTCATTTCGCTTCATTTCGAAAAATCCCTTGTTCCACACATCGGGATAGGTTTTACTCCAATGATGTTTCTGAACAATAAAAGATGAATTTTGGAAAACTGAGAGAGGTTTTTGTCCAAAATAGGCCAAGGAAGAAAAAACTCCTTCATGTTTTACACAAGTGTCATGGTTTTAGATAAATTTCAAAAATACAGTTGCCTCAGGAGAATTGATGCACCTCTGAAGTGACCTTGGGAAAATCAAGATTTATCCTAGCTTGGTTAGCCAAATGACTTTATTGATGAGTCAAATGATAAATATACACAAATATATTTCCAATGAGATATCATGAGCTCAATTTTGAGTTGAGGAAGACCTTCAAACGTTGACTGCAACAACACTCTGCCTTGAGGCAGCCTCATTTTGCACATTTTGGCCAGTCTTGGGAAATTTGCTTTTTGACAGGGTAAATGAACTCAAATTGAAACATTCTAGTTGGGTTGGAAATTAGACTCAATAATATTTCCAACGAGCTATCCCACGCCCAATTTGGACACCAGGAAGGTCTCCCAAAGTCTCCTGTAAAAGGGCACAACACATTGGGTTTGTGGCGTGACGCATAGAGCTGCAAGCCCAATTTCACCATAAACTTCTCCAAAATTTCCAAATGTGCTCAAATATGTGGTGTGAAAGTAAGTTAAGATTTTTTCCATTGCAAGTGAAGATTTTTTCTCAGAATTTATGGTGGTTTAGTGTGCGAAAGCTCATCATTCAGTAAAAAAGCCAATAGGAAGCAAAACAGATTTTTTTCAAAAAGTGTCAAAGTCTGAAACATTACAAAGTGGGTTTTTTTGAATGGAGAATTAATATAATTGGCATATATATCATTTCTATGTTTCAATACCTCATTTTTATGCCAATAGGATATGAGTAAGCAAAGGAGAAACCATGACAAGCAAAGAAAACAGTTTGAAGGCGAAATTGTGCAAGTTCTCCTGCGCGACGCATTGACTGGGTGTCGCGACACATTGGGCAGGCGCGGCACATTGGGCCGGCCTCCACAGTGTAAAAAATACACTGCCGCGACGCATCAGGGAGGCACGGTGCGTTGGGTTGTGGCGCGACGCATTGGGTTGTTGCGCAATGCACATGGCAGAAAGCAACTTCATTGTTATTTCTTCCAACTCATCAAATTTGCCCGATTTCTCTTCATCCAGGTAAGTCCATGCAATCACTCCATTGCTCATGACATGTGTTTGGTGTTTTGTGTGAATATTTGAATACAAAAAATCAAACCCTTTTTCTAGTTTGAGGATTATCTCCTTTAGGGTTTTGAATTTTCTTTTGTGCCAAATATTCCCATTTCTCCACCTTGTTTTTTCCCCTCCTCATTGTTTATATCCTCACAACAACTCATTTCACTGTTCACCTTATATCCCTAGTTACTCATTCCTATTCCATTCCCTCCCCATCCCACTTGTAAATTTTTCCCAAATCCCAAGTTATCCCAAAAACTAAGTGGTTGTCCCTAAACCCTTAACACACAAATTTCAAGTGGCAATTTCAATCTTCACTTGGTAATAATCCATTATTCCTACTATCCTATTCCTCCATATCTCCTCCTATATTTTGAAATCAAATCAAGAACTCAAAAATTCTCATACAAGACAACATATACCTTGGATATCATGGAGACAGATACTGATACATCCTATGATCGAGACAGTGATTCCACCACTGAATTGCATGCACCAAGAAGGCATTAAAGCATCGCAAAAGGCATGATAGACTCCAAATTTTGGCTGAAGCTTCTTTGGCTCAGCATAGTGCTTTATGGTGGTCATTCAGCCCAAATTTCAAGAAATTTTGGAAACTTTTTGTCAATTTTGATTTTTCTGGCCTTGTCATAGATTTTTCCGCCCGATGCGTAGCGCCACTTGGCGCGCGCTTATAATTGGCAGCTCCTCTTGAAGAAAAATTTCCATTTATGGATTTTTCATGAAAATTTATGCATGCCCACCCATTACCTAAGGATTTTGACAAGTTTTGGGTTGCCTAAAGGGTCAAAAACACCCTAAAAATGACATTTCTGCCACTTTTTGGACACACAGGAAGCAGTGTTGAGAAAAATCATTTTTGGAGGGACAAATGGAAACCAAATTCAGAAATTCCACTTGGGTTGGAAAGTAGAAATGTATATATTTCCAACGAGCTATCCTGCACTCAATTTGGACTCCAGGAAGGCCCTCAAAATCAGCCTCAAAGTGGCACTACACAGAGATTTCAGGCGCGGTGCATTGGGAAATTTGGCCTAATTTTCACTCGGCAGTTCAGATATTCACCTAGTTTTGGCTAGTTTGACTTTTTTATCTCCATATGTACAACTCCTGATGTAACCTGATTTAATTTCATGACTTTGATGTAATTTTGGCACATTTTTACCCATGCAAGTAGATTCATTCACCAAAAAGTGAAATGTAACTGAATGAATCAGTTTCCTAACTTATAGAGGAAAGCTGTTTCATTGCCTATTTTCCAGTTCTTAGTTTATATCTTGTTGAAACAACTCCTATAATGGTGAGATCGACCCCTAGAGGCATGGGTATGAGTTAGGCTTGTCTATATCTTGTATTTTCTCAGTCATTTTCAGAGGTTGGACATTTGGGATTGCTTGGCACTTCATTGTACATTTCATCTCTGCAATTTTGGCAAAAGGAATAGACCAGGGTTTGCAACACTCTTTGGGATCCATGTGGCTCTATGTTTTGATGGTGTGTATCTCTCTGTGATTGTAAGTTTACTTATGTTTCATGTGTATCATTTCCCTTCTTCTTTCTTCTCAAATTAAACAAACAAGTTATAAAGGTGGAATTCATTAGATTACTTTGATTTGCCTTGAGTTTTGTTTAATTTTCCATGTTTTCATCTATTTGAAGAGGATTCTTGAAAGCCTCTTGCCCTCTTCAGCTCATCCCCGGTCTGAACTATCCATTCATTTAATCCAAGCATCAAAAAAATTGCCTTCCTTGCCCCATTCAGAACTCTGCAAAAACTAGGCCTCATCCCGAGACCCAAAACTGCTTTTCCCTTTGATTCCAAAAAAATCCCCAAATTCAAAATCAAAATATTTTACTTATATACCTAGCCTAAAATCAACCTTTATTTCAAGTCATCTCAAGCCTTATTGATTATCTTTGCTGAGATTGACCCGAAGAGAGCCCTCTCCTAATCTGGTAGGGCTAGCTACCAGACTTAGCGTGGTTTGATGTTACCCTGAACTCTACCTTCCTTCAGCCTGAGGTAGATTTAGGCAATAAAAAAGCATACGACGAATGGTGTACCTCTATTCAATGAAAATAATTATGCACTCTGGAAAGGAAGAATGGAGGTCTATCTCTTAGAGCAAGGTTACGAAGTATGGGACACCATTAAAAATGGATTTACATCAACTACGGATGAACAAGGTAAGAAGAATTTGGTAAATGATGCAAAAGCAAAGAATATTATTATCAGTGGACTTATTGAATCTACTTATCATAAGGTGTTGGGTTGTAAAACTGCCAAAAATGTATGGGACAAGCTTGAGTATATACATGCGAGTGACTCAAATGTCAAAGAAGCAAAGCTTCAAATATATAGAGAAAAATTTGAGCAACTCAGAATGAAAGAAGATTGCAACATTGTTGCATACTTCCAATACGTTGATGAAATAACCAATACTCTAGAAGGATTGGGAGAGCTAGTTGATAAGAAGACTATTATACGAAAGATTCTTAGAACGTAACCAGGGAGATACAACCCAAAGGTATTGGTCTTAGAATACAGTGAAAATCTGGACAAACTCAGCAAAGAGGAATTACATGGAGTTCTCATAGCATATGAAATGAGACTTGATGAAGAAGAGGGTACTTCGCATCTAGAAATTGTGTTCGTTACATCTAAGAAAACCAATAAGGATAAACAACCTTCAATTTAAAAGACATGCACCTACAAGTGTGAAGAAAAGGGAGATGATGAAGAAGGTCTTTCAGATGAAGAATATGCTTACTTCACGAGAAAACTAAAAATTCGTAAGGGACAATTCAAAGGTAAAATTCCGTTCATATGTTTTAGTTGTAATGAGGTTGGGAATTTTGCAGTAAAATGTCCAAACAGAAGTAATGGCAACTCAAAAGGAAAGAAAGGCTTTAAGAAATTCAACAAGCAAGGATCCAAAAGGAACTTTCTCTCTAAAGAAGATAGCTCATCATTCGATGAAGACAATGACAGTGAAGAAGAATCCAATGAGAGAGTATTATTTATGGCCAAGCACAATAAACAAAAGGTATCAAACAATCAAGAAGAACGAAGGACCATAGAAGAAATTTATGAGGAAGCAATCAAGCTTATAAAAGATCTCAAGGCAGAGAAGATCCATTCCAATAATCTTGAAGAACAAGTTCAAGGTCTCAAAATTGAAGTTGAATAACACAAATGCATTGAAGAGTCACTTCAAAATAAGTTGGAAGAAAGAAACCAAGAAAGGGAAGAATTAGAAGCTGAAGTAGTCTCGCTACGTGAGGAAGTGAAGAAAGGAAAAAATATCCAAAACTATGCCAACAGCTCAAGGGCATTGGAAGAAATCATCAACAATCAACGATATTACAACGAAAAAACTGGCATCGGTTACAAAGAAGAAGAAGCAAGACCTTCTACAACAAAATACAATGAACCTATGAGATCTAACATGCATGTATACTTCATTGGACAAGATTCGCAAGAACATCCTTGGGAGACAATTCCTTGACAAAAATTTCCATCCAGGTACCAACATATTTTTTATGGCTACTGTTATTCATGTGGAAAATTTGGTCATAAAGCTGTAGAATGTCGCACGTAACCTAGGAATGAATACAATTCCAGGAGATCTGTCAAATATGAACCTCCCGGGGCTCAGCAAAACATCAATAGATTTGAACATTTAAGAAATAATATTGAATGTTACAAATGTCGAAACTTTGGACACATTGCTAAAGACTGCAGACTTGAAAATCCTCTAGAAGAATCTTCAAAGCCACAGAACGAATGAACATGGAAGAAGAAGAAGAATGATAATTGTGTTCTCGCTTTCAAGGCTCAAAAGAACAAATATGTGTGGTATGTTGATAGTGGTTGCTCAACGCATATGACTAGAGATAGAAATAAATTTTTATCTCTGAAAGAGAAGAAGGATGGAACCGTGTCCTTTGGAAATTATGGATCTTCAAATTTTATAGGATCAGGTACTGTCACTCTTGGAAGCAAATATGCTCTAGCCAAGAATGTTCTATTGGTTGAAAACATGAATAAAAATCTACTCAGTGTTGGAAAAATGTGTGATCAAGGACACAGAATACTATTCAACTCCACAAAATGTGAAATCAGGAAAGGTGTGTATGGTGAAATTGTGGCTACAGCAAGTCGAGCTCAAAATGACATATATGTTCTAGATGAAGCAACTAAAGCATGTCTAATAGCTAAAGAGGATGATACAATAATTGGTAGCAATGATGATCGACTAAGAAAGAAGTTTGCTACAAAGGTGCAAAGTGATTTCGAGATGTCTTTACTTGGTGAGCTGACATACTTCTTAGGGCTTCAAATATCTCAACAAGAGAAAGGAATATTTATATGTCAAGCTAGGTACATCAAGGAAATGCTCAAGAAATTTAAAATAGAGGATTGCAAACCCATCCTTACTCCAATGGTAACAGGTTGCAAATTGATCATAGACGACTCATCTAAGGATGTGGATCAAAGGTTGTATAGATCTATGATTAGTAGTCTTATATATGTAACAGCCTCCCGACCAGATGTTATCCAAGCAGTTGGACAAGTAGCAAGATTCCAAGCAGCACCAAAATAATCACATATTAAATATTCGCCAGCATCGGATTATCTTCTCTAGAAGCTTTGGATTCTCCCAAGTTCTCATTAGATTTTCCTTTTTCAGAATATAAAGGGGGAGTGGAAGTAGATTACAGGTATGGAGGATGGCTGTGTGTCAGGGGGAGTGGAAGTGTGTACAGGTCTGCAGGATAGTTGTGTTTCAGGGGGAGTTACCCTTTGCCATTGATGTCAAAGGGGGAGAGAATGTTGTAGGAATAGGTGTCATGATCACAGGGGGAGTACTTGTGTTTCCATCAATTCCAAAGGCTGATCAACAATAACATCATTTTTTTCACTGTAAATTTTCAAGATTTGTAAGAATCATGTTAAAGTTAAAATATCATTACTCTGAAAAAATTTAAAGTTCCAATGATTTTCACGCGTGAAATTAAAGATAAAATATCACATCTTTGAAAAGCCTTAAAATTCCAATGATTTTTAGGCATGACACTAAATATAAAATATCACATCTTTGAAAATTAAAATTCCAACAATTTTCAGTCATGGTGCTAAAGAAAAAATAATTTTAATTGTTTTCAACAATAAAATTAAAATTAAAATGTCATGACTTAAAAAAACATTAAAATCTTGACAATTTTTCAACCATGGAATTAAAACAAAAGATTATGACTACAGAAAAACAAGTTTTCAAAATATTTCAAGCATCACATTATGGAAAAAATTTATGAAAAAAAACTTTAAAAATGAACACCTGAATGAAAGAATTATTATACCAAGAGTAGTTTATTTTTTAAATATTAAATGAGCATATGGTACTGAACTAGAGGAGGGTTAGAAAATTGCCAAGGGACTATAGGATATTGTAATTACTAGATAACCGAATGAGGATTATACATATTATCCTAGGTATTGAAGGAAGATGACAAATATTGAACTATACATAGTGGTGGAGCTTGCCATGGTTTCTTAGAGCAAGTCAAATATGTTGACTCAATCTCTTCACCTGATTCATTGAATACCATTTTCAACCATGGAAGTGATGAACAAAGCTACCGATCAAATGAGAACTATTATCTCAAAATGAAAACTATAGCAAAAAAAACATGAAAAATTAACCCGAAAACAAAAAGTGTTGATTTTGCATCACCGCTTTTTTCTTTTTCCTTTTTTGGAGATAAATTTTCAACATTTTTAAAAAATGACAGTAAAAGTCAATTTTTTTTGCTTCAAAAAACACCCTGAAAATGAGAAGTGTTCATGCTATAATAACATATTTTTTTTAGGGTAAATTTTCAAAAAAACACCCTGAAAATGAAAAGTGTTGACGTTGAAATAACGTCTTTTTCTTTCAAGGTAAATTTTCAACATTCTTTAAAAATGACAGTAACTTTTTTTTTTTTGGTGCAAGAGACACGCTGAAAATGAAAAGTGTTGATATTGAAATAACATCATTTTTTTCACTGTAAATTTTCAAGATTTTTAAGAATCATGTTAAAGATAAAATATCATGACTCTGAAAAACTTTAAAGTTCCAACGAGTTTCATGCATAATATTAAAGATAAAATATCATGTCTTTTAAAAGCCTTAAAATTCTAATGATTTTTAGGCATGACATTAAATATAAAATATCACGTCTTTGAAAAAACTTAAAATTCCAACTATTTTTAGTGATGGTGCTAAAGAAAAAATAGTTATAATTTTTTTCAACAATAACATTAAAATTAAAATATCATGACTTAAAAAACATTAAAATCTTGACAAATTTTCAACCATGGCATTAAAACCAAAGATTATGACTACAAAAAAACAAGTTTTCAAAATATTTCAAGCATCATATTATGGAAAAATTTTATGACTAATTTTTTTTTTTAAATGAACACCTGAATGAAAGAATCATTATACCAAGAGTAACTTATTTTTTAAATATTAAATGAGTGTAAGACAACTTGATACACTAAAACACAAATTTAAAAATCAACCATCAAATTAACATGCACCGTAGGATAACTCGACCCATTGTAATGAAAACTTAAAAGCCAACCATGAAATTAACACATTGTATTGGAAATCTCGATTCATTATAATGAAAATTTTAAAACCAACTATCATATTGCACATAATGGGATCGGGTTGTTAGTCGAGCATCGACACAGACACCACAGGAAAAAAAAACAAAATAAAAACCAAAAATAATAAATAAATATATAAATAAATAAAATAAAAAATACAAAATAAAAAAAAAGTTCAAACATTAAGAAAAACAAAAACAAAAACATTAAAAAAACCACAAAATTAAAAAATAATAATAACAAGTAATAAAACATAAAAAAAAAACATGACAAAAACAATCAATTATAAAAAAATAAAATAAAAAACCATAAAAAATGTAAAAAAAAAAATAACGTGATTTTCATGTTGGCAATAAAACATAAAAATAAAAATAAAAATAAAAAACATGATAAAAAATTTAAATATTATAAGCAAGGTGCCCATCTAATCTTGAGAAGCAACTGAGACTTCTTAAATATTTATGCTCTACCATGGGTATAACTATTAAAATTGACAAAACAAAAGTTATGATTATCAAATCCAAGAAGGACACTTACGCTAATTTTTATATGACAATAGCAACTTAGAGGCAGTGTCTTCTTACAAGTACCTAGGAATTGATATTCATCACAAGATCAACTGGAACTATAGCATTGAGAAAAGGATTAATTGAGGGTGGAAAGCTTATTTTGGTCTTGAAAATAATTGTAAAGCAACAAACCTTGTGATGTGGGATAAAAGAAGCTCCTCTTTGAAAATTTAGTCACTCCTGTTATCTTGTATGACTGTAAGGTTTTCGGTTGTAGCATCTCTAGACAATCCTCGAGAAAAATTGAGAAAATCCAGAAGTGTTTTTTAACATATAACCTCAAAATTAAAAGCAATAAACCATATCCTATTCTCCTTGTGGAAGTGGGTCTCTCCCCTATCGAGAGCCTAGCTATGACTAGGCTCTTGTGGTACAAGCACAAAATCAATAACACGGGAGACCATAGACTTCCTAAGCTAGCTTTAAATTCCAGCCAAAACCAACTAAGGCTCAAGAAAGGTTGGTATAAAGATACCAGGGCCTGGTTAAACCATTGGGAGATCGACAAAAAAATTTCAATAAAGAATATTAATAAAATTAAGAATATTTTTACTTCTAAATTTAAAGAAAAAATGTGGTGTGAGAAAGATTAAGAAGCTAAAATAAAATTAAGATATTATAAGAAAGTAATCAGCCCTACCCTAGAAGATCAAAAGTATCTCACTGTTTTAACTAGCTCAAAGAAAAAAATTATATAGCCAAGATAAGAATGAACTCTCATGAGCTCCATAGTGAAACAGATCGTTGGGAAGTTCCTAAAACACCATGGTTGGAAAGGATCCGACATCTCTGTGAGAATATGAACATTGAGTATGAAAATCACTTCCTCTTAGTGTGCCCTGTGTAGACCCACATTAGATCTCAGTTTCATAATCTTTGCTGGAATATCGACCTTCCTAGCCTTTTAACATATCAAAATTATAGTGAGCTCGGGATGCTTCTCTCTAAGCTCTTTGAGAATAGGAGTACCATTTTAAAATAAACTAAATAATTCATTTCTTTAGGTCCGATAGACCAATGTTTGGTCTCAGTGGACGTTAACCATCATCATCATCATCATATGAAAAAATAAAAAATAAATCCCATAAAAATGTTAAAAAAACAAAAATAACTTGTAAAACCAAAAAATTTAAAGAAAAAATAAATAAAGAAAGAAAAATAACAAAGACAAATAAATAAATAAATATATAGGGAATTTTTTCTCAAGAAAACACATAAATTAAAGAAAAAAATTAAAAAATTTCCCAAAAACAAAAAAAAAACATCAAAAACATCATTTTTAAGTTAAAAAAAATAAATCACATAATTTTTTTTTTTTTAATAATTAAAATAAAAATTTTCAAAACAATTAAAATTATAATTAAAAGAAAAAAAGAACAAAATAAAAAAAAATTGTAAAAAAATAAAATAAAGTTAAATAATTAAAAACAATTAAAAAATTAAAATAAAGCTAAATAATTAAAAACAATTAAAAAAATGAAAATTTAAAAAAAAAATTGAAAAGAAAAGAAAAATATTTAAAAATAACTATTCAAAATATATAAAAATTAAAATAAATAAAATCAAGAATTAAAAAAAAATAGTAAAAGAAAATTAAAATTAAAAAGAATAATTAAAATTAAAATTAAAATTATTATTATTATTATTATTTAAAATCAACCCCCCAACCCCCACCCCCACCTTCCATGGGTTATAGGCCTTCGGTTTGGGTGCCTAGCCGCAAACCCGACGGGCCATCGACGAGCGAGGGGGGGTCGATTCATTTTGACCCCCGCCACCCATGGGCTACTAGGCCTGGGTCTAGGTGAGCGACCGACCTGCACAAAGCTCCATCGCCCACCCAACCCCAGGCCTGATGACGTTAGGGGGTGGGGTATATTTAGTTTTTTTTTTTTTGTTAATTTTTTTTAATTTTAATTTATAAATTTTATTTATTTAGATGAATGTATTTTGGATTAATCACATAATTATGATTTGGCCGACATTTCGAACCAACTATTGTGGTTCATCCTCAGGAATAGGAGGAAACACTAATCGATCTTATTGAATAAATAGGGATGCATCATTTCTAGGTAATATCCATTAAGAAATGGTTGTTAAAAATAGTGGTTAGAAATTTAGTTATTAAAATATTTTAAGGAATAAAATTAATACTAATTAATTAATTATAAAAATAAGATTTTATTAAGGACTAGCAGTTAGAAAGTTAGTTATCAAAATTTATTATATCTAAGAAATAATATTAATTAATAAATAAATAAATTATAAAATAAGATTTTAATAGAATGACAAATATTTAAAAAAATTTCATTGAAAAGGGAGTTTAAAATATTTATGAATGAGGGAGGGGTAAAAATTTTGTATTAAAAAAATAAAATAATTCAATAAATAAATAAATAAATAATACTAATAATAATAATAAATAATAAAAAAAAAACTTAAAATAATATAATATAATATAACGTAAAAAATAAAAAATTACTTGGTGAGAACCATAGTCTAGCTCTTACTTAGCTTCCAACCATCATCACGGTTGAGATTCTCAACATGCCTTTCAATTTCGATCGCCTCCCTTAAGTTCCTATGGTGGAAGTGATCAAATTTAGCAACGAACTTGGAGTCTTCAACACAAACATGTTAACAGGATTTTTTGGCATGCTCAGCAAGAGCTAAGGTACGGGATTGATTGTGCATAATGTCCACAACATGCTCTCTGATTCTATGCCTAATGGAATGACCTGTTTCTCCAATATAGGGAGTTCCACAAGAACAAGGAATCATGTAAACCCCTTTCATTTCCTTAGGGTCAATAGGGTCCTTAACAGAACCAAGAGAATTCCTAATAATACAAAGAGGTTTGAAAGACACAGAGACATTATTTATTCTAAGGACATGGGCAATTTTTTCCGTTGTCCCTTATATAAATGGGAGATGGACCTTGGAAGTAGGATCCACCTTGGCATAGTTTCTACTCAAACCTTTATAAGCCTTACGAAAGGCTTTAAGACCTAGAGATCTACTGTAACCATTATTCTCAAAAACATCTAGAAGATGGGATTTCTCAGAATCCAAGTGGATGTCGTCAGAGATTCTAAGGGCACGAGTTGCAAGAGTACACAGAACACCAAATTTCTGAGCAGGAAGATGATGGGAACCAACATGGAGGTATTGTTCTATGTGATTCTTCTTGTGATAAAATTGGTCAGAAATGATACCATCCTCATTCCTGGAGAGAAGGATATCTAAGAATGGGAGGCATCCATCAACCTCCACTTCCATCGTGAATTTGATGGAATCAGACAAAGAGTTAAGGTGCCCAAGAAACAGATCTAATTTCTTGCGACCATGGGGCTAGATAACACAACTATCATCCATAAAATTATTTCACTTCCTAGCATCGAATTTAGTAGAGGCCAAGGCCTTCGATTCAAAATCCTCCATAAATAAATTCGCAACAATGGGAAAAAGAGGGTAACCCATCCCAGGACCAGAAGTTTGCTCATAAAATTCACCTTGAAAAATGAATAAAGTCAAGGTGAGGCAGAGGCTAACTAATTTAGCAGTTTCTTTGTCAGAGATCCATTTAATGACATCAACAGCTTCCTGGATGGGGATTTTGGTGAATAAAGACATAACATCAAAGTTGAATAATAGCTCACCAGGCTCGAACCTGATGTTCTTACACTCCTTGATAAAGGAAGTCGAGTCCTTAACAAAGGAATCGGTTAGACCCACAAGGGGTTTAATCTTATGAGCTATGAATTTAGCCAGAAGTTCAGAGGGACCGCCTATTATGTTGACAATAGGTCTTAAAGGGACCCCAAGCTTATGAGTCTTTGGGAGACAATAGATCTGGGGGGTAAGGGAATTGCTCTCAATGAGCTTCCTAGAGAGAGGATTAAGGCCAGAATTTGACTTAATGGCAAGGGAAACATCCTTACAAACCAATTTAAGGGGATTCTTTTTAAGCTTAATATAACTCCCACTATTGGACAGATGGTCAACCATCTTGCTGACATAGTTAGAATTATCCATAATGAATATGGCACAACCCTTGTCCACCTTAAGGATGACAATTTCCGGGTTGTCCCTTAGGGATTTAAGGGTGAGAAATTCAAGCTTACTTAAGTTCCTTTTTGGAGGGTTAGCCTTCCTAAGAATAATGGAGAAATCATGCCTAATGGTTTCCTTAACATTATTCGGGAGATCCCTGATACCATATTCAATGTTACAAATAATGTCATCTGCAGGGATATTCTTCAAGGCAAGATAAAAATTAAACAGTTTATTAAAAAGACTGAAACAAAAGAATCAAAGGATAAAATATAAAGATTAATTACATTTTTATTATTGTGGTTAACATTAGAATAATTTTTAACAACGTACTTATTATTAATAGAGTCGTCCTTATTAACTAAAATCTTGTTTTCATTATTATCAAACTTATTATAAATATTATTATTAATAATAATATCATTAAACTTAATTTTGTTTTCATGTGTAGCGTTATTATTAATATTTATGTTAATGTTAGAATTCATAATATTATCATTATTGAAAATATTATTATTATTATTAACGCTACCTTTATTATTATATAAATTACAGTTATCAAATTGAGTTTCAAATATAGCGTTATTATTAATATTTGTGTTCATATTAGAATACAAAATGTTATCATTATTGAATATATTATTATTCATAAGGCTATTTTTATTAATATATAAATTATTGTTCTCACATGGAGTATTAATGAAAAATGAAAATTATTTGTTTTTCTATTAAAATCTTATTTTATAATTAATTAATTTATTAATTAATATTATTTCTTAAATATAATAATTTTTGATAACTAAATTTTTAATGACTAGTTCTTAACAAAATTTTGTTTTTATAATTCATTATTTTATTAATAAATATTAATTTTATTCCTTAAAATTTTTTAATAATTAACTTTCTAACGAATAGTTTTAACAGTTATTTCTTAATGGTTATTACCAGGCAATGATGCATCCCTATTTATTTATTAAGATTGATTAGCTTCTCCTCCTTGTCTTGAGGATGGACCACAATAATTGGTTCGAAACGTTGACCAAATCCTAATTATGTGATTAATATGAAAGATATCCATCTACATTATGGATCACAAAAGTGTTAGATCTAACAACTTTATTTATTTCAAAAAAAAATTTATAAAATATTTTATCTTCTTTTTAATTTTAATTTTAATTTTTTATTTCTAATTTTTATTTTTTAATTATTTTCATTTATTTATTTTAATTATTTTATTTTTTTAATATATATATATATATATATATATATAGATATAGATATAGATATAGATATAGATATAGATATAGATATATATATATATATATATATATATATATATATATATATATATATATATATATATATATATATATATTTCTTTCAAGTTTTTCATTTTAAGTATTTTAACTTTTTTTAAAATTATGCAAAAGATAATTCCTCTAAACAAAAACGGTTGATGTTGCATCAACGCTTTTCAAAATCAGCATGAGAATCACTAACATTTTAAAACAAATGTTCATACTTGATACATAAATAAACGTGAAGTGTCAAAAATAAACCCTCTCAAAAAAGGGGTTGATTCAGCATCACCATTTTTCAAAATTGACATGAAAATCGTTGACATTTAAAAAGAAAAAATCATAAGAAAATTTATAGTGCCAAAAATATGCTAAAAAATGAGGTTATTTGTTAACTCCCTATATTAATAGTGTAGTCCCTTATTATGTTAGTGTATCCCCCCTTATTGTTATTGTTGTACCCCTGTAACCCCCATATTGTTATTATTGTGACATTACATTATTATTGTTAGGTCAGCTAGGGTTACATTGTGGCCCCGACTCCTATATATAGAAAGGAGGTTTTGTCATTTGTATAATCCAAGAATTGTTCATTCATGTAATGTATTAGAGGTTTCCCCCTCGAAGTGGCTTATTTCTAAGGCGTTGATATCTCTTTTCTTCTATTTTTGGAGCTGGTTTCATAACATTTGGTATTAGAGCTTTGGATTCTAGGGTTTCACTGATCAAAACAGGTTATCGTGGAATTTTCACTATAACTTTTTTTCCACGAAGGTTCAGACGCTAAAATTTTTAGAGCGCGAAGCTGAAACCCTAAAGAACATCTTCGCAAAATTTCAGATCTTGGTTCGCAACATTTTCGGAGATATGATCAGTGGAAATTAGGGTTTTTTGCAGGCTCCTGAATCTAACCTAAACAGGTTATCATGGCATGTTCGTTATAAATTTTTTGTACGAAGTTTCAGAAGCTGAAATTTTTAGCGTATGAAGCCAATATCCTAAGGAACATCTTCCCAAAATTTTAGAGCTTGGTTCGCAACATTTTTGGAGATATGATCTGTGGAAATTAGATATTTTTCGGGCTCCAAAATTTCATCTCAAAGAGGTGATCGTGGGAAAATCTTCATAAATCTCTCTTTAAGCATCGGATTGGAATTTTGTAAGAAGTGTATTGAAATAAACGGAATTTAGTTTCCTGTCTATCAATTTTACAGCCAAAGGAGCAAACAGTGACACGTGGAAATTCATACAAATTCATTGTACGGAACCAGTCCATAATTAGGTCATTGTGGGAGATTGGACATAACTTTGTCTTGAAGAATTAAAATCAAGTTAGACCTATGGCATTCAAAAGAGGATTCAGAGGGATACCTTAGGGCCAATTTTTAGATATTGAATATTCGAAATCACAAAGATAATTCAGTTTCAATATCGAGCTCCTCAAAAGCAAGAAAAATGTGTGTATTTGGTTTTTAAAATTGCATAACGTTTGTTTGAAAAAGCAATTTGAAGTGATTCCAAGGGCATATTTAGAATTTTTATTAGTATTGGGTTCTATAATGCCTCCAAAAAATAATTTCATACCCATTAAGCCCTCAAAAGTCTATACTATGATGCATGAAGAGGAAGAATCACAGTATGAGATATCAAAATTACGGTACCAAGTGCGACAAATTTCGAGCTTACGAAGAGCAACCAAAGATGAAATAGATGGTTTAAAATTAGAAATGGAGGCTAATTTTGATGGTTTGAAGGATCAAATAAAAGCTAATATGGATGATAAATTAGTGGAAGATCACATCGAGCATCAACAACAAGTTCTCCAACTCTCAAAGGATAACCTAACTTTGGTGCAGAATCTAATGAAACAACAGGAAGATCAACATCACATCGAAAGAAGTTCTGAAGTAGTCACAAAAACAAGAACTCGACAAGTACGATCAATTTTAGAGTATCTCAGCAAGTGGAAGAACTTTCCTGTAGAAGATTCCATGTGGGAGGATGAGAATTTTATACAGAAGCATCAAGAAATAATCAAGCGTTGAGGACAACACTTCTTTGAAGGAGAGGGGAATGTTAAATCCATATACTAATAGTGTAGTCCCTTATTATGTTAGTGTATCCCCCCTTATTGTTATTGTTGTACCCCTGTAACCCCCATATTGATATTATTGTGACATTACATTACTATTGTTAAGTCGGCTAGGGTTACATTATGGCCCCACTAGGATTACGTTGTGGTCCCATGGACTCCTATATATAGAAAGGAGGTTTTTTCATTTATATCATCCAAGAATTGTTCATTCATGTAATTTATTGGAGGTTTCCCCCTCAAAGTGGCTTATTTCTAAGGCTTTGATATCTATTTTCTTCTATTTTTGGAGCTAGTTTCACAACATTATTCTGCATCACCACTTTCCAAAATTGGGTGTTTACTTTTGTTACCTCAAAAAAATGGGTAATTGATAATTTTCTCATTTGATTGGTAATTATGTTGATGGTAAATGTCAGGTAGAATGATATTGCTCACACATATTAAATCTCTTATTCATCCTTGGTTTGATTTAAAGGTGCCCATTAATTTGTAGCCTTTTTTACTTGGGAAATATTTCTTACAAAATGGATGCTAGTAGAAGCCATAGAGGCAGGGTTATGAGGGAACCAAGTTGATTTAACCAAATTAAAAAAATATTATTCTTTTAACCATATTGCATTGAACTTAAAAGGACCCACTTATTTCTTTCCCGCCCCCTTGATTTATAGGAGTATTGGGTAGTGGTTAGATTCTCCCACTTGACTAAGCCATTTTCACATCAGGGGAAAATTTTCTACAATGTAATTCAAAGAGAAGGAACTGATCTAGTATTTCAGCCATCCCGGCCTTTTCAACTCACTTATTACTTTAGTTTGATTGAATCTTTTCCATTTATACATCTATTAACTAATGAATCAAAAGTAAATTTCTGAAGAAATATTTTAGAGGATCTCATCTTGCATGTCGCACCCAAAATTCAGCTGCTCCTAAAGAGAAATTGAAATCCCATTATAGGATTAGATTCTCTACATGCAACAATTTCTTCTTTAAAAGGATTTCTCATAAGTTTGTTCTCTCCATAAGAGGTCCATATATTTTTAGGACTCTCAATTCTAGATTTAAGTCTATAGAGGTAAAATCCATATATAAAATAGATTCAAAACCACATTGTTTTAGGGCTTTGATGCTTTAAGGGTTCTATCTAATAGCTAGGCCACCCCACTACTCTTGTGCATAAAAAATGAAAAAATCCAACTTTTAAACAAATTCTTTGACACCTTTAAAATTTATGCCCCCTCTCCCACCATCTCTTGTAATAGGATAATATAAAGAGAATTTAAATCTTAACCTCCTGGGGTCCAATATTTTAGAGGAGTTTTCCAAGGCCTTCGTTTCTCTAAGCACCCCAATGATGAAATTTTTATTTCTAGTGGCCATGGTTAAATATACTTGGACTTAGGGTTTTACTAGATGAAATTTTTTCCCCATTCCTTTCCCCTCAATTACGAAAGATTTTTTCCCCAACTCGAGAGTGGTGCTATATTTGGAAGCTTAAGAAGTTCAAGTGCACAGGAAGTAGCAAGGAGTTGAGCCAGATAATTCTTTCATGTGGCCTTCCTTTAGGGAGATTATTGTCAATGGTGAAACCATGGATGCTAGGGGATAAATATGGGGTTGGATGGGAGGTTTGGTGAGAGTGGGTTTTGGGGTGATAAAAATATCATGACCACTAGAGCTTTCCTAGCCCTTACCTAGTACAGTGATCGAAACAAGTAAAGACGAGAAGATATTAGCACTAGGAGTACTGAGCAGCACAAGATCTTTCATTTGGGTGGGAGACAAGGGAAATATGGAAGCTAGAGGTTACCTTATGTTCATTTCTAGCATATTCCAATATTTCTTCTTCCCATGGAACTTTTTGGAAGGTTGAGGGTCATTCCAAAATCCCTCCTAGTTGTGTTGAAATTATTCTATAAAATCTACTGAGTATACATGGGGAGGGATTTTTTTTCTTTGTAGGGAGGTGACTCCAACTCCTTTTTTGTCCGTGGAAAGGGAGAAATAAATCCTTCAAAATGTGCCTAGCCACATGGCACATCCTACAACGAAAAGGAATCCCCTAATTGTGTGGGATTTTCGTATCAGAATAATCGTGCCACCCAATTTCCAATTCTGACACCAAGCCTTTGTCAGTGTCAAGATTTAATAAAACGTGGGCCACTATCATCACCCTGTCAAGAGGAAGGACATACCTACATTCCAAAATTTCCCCAAATAGTTCCTAATATCTCGAAACACCTACCATAACTAGAACTACATAGGTAAGCCCGATATTTGCACCCTAATAGGTGCCCTCTCCATGACTTTTTTTTTTGTGTCAAAAAGGGGGTTCCATATTTTGAGAAAAAATGGGGTTGAGTTGATTTCCCTATTTGTAAACAACACCCATGGGGAATATCATCCTATGTTAAAGAGAAATCAGAACCAACCTATTACTAAAGTCGTTACCCTCGAAAATGGATCATTCTAGTGCTCCCATGTTTGAATAAACTCTATATTACACTGAAGACCTTGAGCTCGACCTAATACAACCAAATACACCTTCCTTTATATCTCATGCATCAGTTATCCTCATGAGGGAAGATCCTGTAACCTCCTTTCTTGATGTTGACACACCTAGTTTTCTTATTTTTCTTATCACCTTTGAGATCTGAGCAGTATTAAACCTTTCCTCTTCACAAAAAAATTTCATTGGTTCCAATGAAACCATACCTTCTAAAATGGGTAGTTCATGCCCCTTTAGAAGGGTTTTAATGCAGGAACCTAGAGCCTTCAGTAAATTCATCATGTAAAATCGAGAGTTTGAGTCTCGTGTACCATCTGTGGAGAGTACCATGCTTTCCCCCTTCAGAGATGGATCCACCAAAAAATCATTTCGCGAGAGAAGCTACTAAGTCTTCTGCCACTGAAAGGGACACCCTTTGGAAGACTTTGCCTATGGTGAGCCTTCTATATCCGCAACTAACTCCCCTATTGGTGACCAAGTTTCCAAATGAGTAACAAGAAGATGAATGACAAAAGATTCAAAACTCAATCCTCCCTCCAAACCAAAAATCGTTGATTCGAGCATTAACAAAATCCTCAAAGGAAAAAGACACATATCCATGAATCATGTCCAAGCCTCCCCAAATCTATCATGGAAACCAATTTTACAAAACTCAAGCAAGTTGGAAAATTTATTTTACTTGAATATCTTTCATGCTAACCCCACTCCGAACTCCCTCAAAAGGTTAAATGAAAATAAATTAGTTCAATTAAAATTATTGTATATATCAACATTATTCTAAATTATATTTTTCCTTTCTGCACTCCTATTTTCAACCATAATTTTATAAATTTTATAACTCTTAACCACATGAACTTAACATAACAAAGTCCTATGCTGACTTTCTAGAACTCCTGAATTTTGCAATTTTCAACCACATAAATTTAACCTGCAAAGTTCCGTGCGAGTTTCTAGAACTCCAGAATAAATTGGACAGTTATATATTATAGTCAGTTTCTTAATGGAGGAATTGAAAGGACTGCCAAGTTCTATGCCGAGTTTCTAGAACTCCTGAATTTGGAAATTTTTAACCACATAAATTTAACATGCAAAATTCTATGCAAGTTTCTAGAACTTCATGATTGATTGGACACATATATATTATAATTAATTGCTTAATAGAGGAATTGAAAGGATAGCCATTGGAAAATCGATTGGACAAATCTGTAATGTAATTAATTGTTTAATGGAGGAATTGAAAGGATGGCCTTTGGAATATGGCATAATGCCTTTTCAAAGCCATATTATTGGTTTCCTATTTTATAAAATACTCTTGTTTTTACTTTATAGGAAAATCATTATTTAACTATATAAATTGTTTTCTAATAGCCACAATTGTCAAACATATAATTTAACATGTTTTCTAAATTGTCTGGACGATTCTATATAGAACATTAAAGGTAATTGAAAGGTCAGTCTTTGCAATAGGCTGCAATATGCCACAAAAGCCGTGTGATGGGAAAAATCTATATTATAAATTAATTTTTTTAACGAAGGAATTAAAAAGATGACCATTATGCTATTGATTTTCTGTAAAATAATAAGATTGACTTATACTGCCGAGAATGTCTCCTAACAAGTCTTTTGAAAAGTAGGGCTCCATTGGATTGGTACCAGCTGTGGACGTTTTTTTTTATGAAAGAGGTTCTTCAAGGAATCCATCGTTAACGAGATAAAGTGGCATGTTGTTCCTTCTCAAACGAGTATAGATTAGATTGGATTGCATTGATTTAAAAAACATAATTTAATGAAAGGGTGAAATTTAAGATTCATGGGTAGGTAGGTAAGTTTAATGGGTTGGAATTATATATATATATATATATATATATATATATATATATTTATTCAAAGTTTATTTTATAATTTTATATTAAAAACAATTATTGATATAAGGGAGATTTATAATTTTTTTTGGGTTTAGTATAGAGTTGGTGAGTAGAATTCCAAAAAATATTAATAAAAAAAATTTGATATGTACTAAAATAAATTATTTGATTTTGATAATTAATTTTGATTTTTTGATGAAGAAAATGTTTTAGTTTCAATTTCTTTATATATATACCTAAAGAAAGAGAAATTTTTTATTAGAATACAAAGACATTTTGATTAAGATATGTATGCAATTTTTTTTATGCTTAATATGAAGTTCATTTGATGAATTTACAAAAATATTAAAGAAAAATAAAAAATAAGATTAATTTTTATTTTATTTTATTGATATTTATATATAATTCGATCTATTTTTAATATGGAGTTTGACACATGAAATATTTCAAGATGGATCATAAATAAAATCGCAATTGAGAATGAATTTTTTTAATAATAAAAAAAATTATCTTTATATGGGGTGAATAGAAATAGATACTGTCACAATATTTTAGGATAATTCCACCTCATTCAATGAGTGAGGCATACCACCCCTACCACAATGTGAAAACATAGTTTCGCATATGTCAAGATATTTATGTGATGCAAGCTAGCTACCACCTCTTCCATGTTGGATGCATTCTAGCCAAGATCTCCACATGTTTTGGGTAGATGTTCAATAAATTTCCATTAGCAATCATAATGGTTCTTGGCTCCCGGAAAATGGTGCATCAACATGCATAGTGGAGGAAAGGAAGCGGTGGTGTATGTTTATTAGTGGTGCTTGGGATCAACTATGGATGAGTCTTCAACCTGATTACATTAATAATAAATTCTGCAATCGGAAAAGATGAGTTTCAAGAGGTGGAATACGATGTTGTAGGTGAAAGACATTGGTTGTTGGAATCAATGGTAACTATGGTGGCTATGTTTTGAGTGTTTGAAATGAGGCATTATAGTGGTAAAAAAAAACCAAATATTTATATACTATAAATCTATATTGGGGTATGAAGTCACTCTTTGCTTGGTTATACTAATAAGAATGATTCTAAACATGATATTTTTGGTCTTAGATGAAATTCTGTTGCAACTAAATACTATAAAAAATAGGAAGATGTGGATTGGATAAGCATGACTCCAACCATTGGACCAAGTAGCCAGAGTTTGGCAGAAATTATTCCTATTAAGGGGTATGCATCAAATTCTTCTTATTTTATCTTATATTCGCACGTTCTCTAGTAATTTTGTCTATAGTCTTTAACATGCCTATTGTGATCAAATATCTAGGTAGTTATTTTGTATTAATATGGTATAGAAAACATACTCTAGTCAACTATGTTATTTCTTTATTATTTTTTCTATAGTATTTAACATGCCTATTGCAATGACATATCTAGGTAGTTATTTTGTTGTAATATGGTATAGAAAACATATTCTAGGTAACTCTATTATTTATTCGAAAGAAATATTTTTTATGGAACAATAATCTCTAATTTGATTAATGATTTAGTTTCCCAAGTTGCAGGTCATTGATATGAAAATACCAAGGTCCGACATATGTAACTTGCTATTAATAATACAACTTTTTAACTTACCATTAAAAAATAAAATCAATGGTGAGTTACAAATGTGTAATTCCTTCATTGCCCATCATGGAGTTAAGAAGTGACATATTGACTAATAAATCCATCTTATACTTTTGATTTATCATATGTTGAGAGGGATCAAATTTTGAGGAAAAATTTGCACCTCTAGAGATTTAATTCTTTTTAGTGCATTGTGCTTAAAACATTTCAATACTATGCTATTCAATTTAAGGGAAAAATGTATATACTTTCATATTCAACATAAAACATCACATGTCAAGAAATAATATGAATACATTTTAACTTTGAATTTATCATAAAAAAACATGATCAAAAATTGAATTTTGTTTTGCATCTATAAAATGTTGATCCGTTCAAAGTTAAATTTATATACACTAATATTAATAAATAAGAAATCATTTACATTAAAATGAAAAAATAAACATACTAGATTTAATCTTATTTCTATTTATTTATCATATTTAAAATCTAACTATAAAATTTTAAATTTTAAATATAATATAAAATTTGTTAAATTTATTTTTAAAAATATAATTATAAATATAATAATTTATAACACAATCATTATATCTTCATTTTATAACATTACTAATATTTTACAATTTTATTAATCCAAAACATTTTTCTAGCTTTAATAAAATATATAACCATTTTTATTATTTCAAATTATAAAAAAATATTTCAAATCCCAAAAGAAATGTCATTTTTAAAAATAAATATAATAATTTATAACACAATCATTATACCTTCATTTTAAAACATTACTCATATTTTACAACTTCAATAATGTAAAACATTTTTTCTAACTTTAATAAAATATATAACCATTTTTATTATTTTAAATTATCAAAAGATATTTCAAATCCCAAAAGAGATATCTTACTTATCTGATTGATAAATAAATATTCCATTCTCTTTCAAATATAAGAAAATAAATCTTTTAATAATGTAATTGATAAACAATTATACTATATTATGGATCACAAAAAAACATTCGTGATTAATCATAAAAACATTCATCTATATTATAGATCACAGAAATCTTAAATATAATAATTATACTAATAATTATCCTTATACTCATATTTAATATTTATTCTTACAGACATCTCTTCTATCGTTTCTCTAATCCTTCAATTATTAATCTCTAACTTTATATACTTGCCTTTGTTCTGGGTGTCTTTTTGTTTGTGAATGCAGTCTATCTGCGTGCCTCACATACATTTTCTGTACTTACACTCTGTTTTGAAAATGATAGATTCGGAAAAATATCTCTCTTGTGATGCAATGGCGAATTTTTAATTAATAGCGTCCAAAATTTTATGCCTGCCTGGATATCCTCTTCTTTGTGAATGCCAACTATCTTCCCGTAGCGATATTCTCGCACTTTCAATAGAATTCATAGATTGTCACAAGTTTTGGGATAAACTCACATACATTGTGTGACATGGGCAGGATGGTTGGGTAGTTCCACACTGTTAGATAGAACCAAGTTTATATAAGATTTGATATCTTTGTGTGATTTATGAATTTAAATTGATAGTATATCATTAATCATTTAAGAATATGATTCGGTAAATGTATACTGATAATTTCACTTAATAAAATTATTTAAATTTATAATAATTTAAAATAAAAATAATAATTATATCTATCTATATATATAGTTGTTTAGATGTTGGTTGAATTAAATTTTGGCAATGGATAGTAATTATTTATGGAGGAGTTACATATTGCTTCCTTGATGGGTTAAAGTAAAAATTTATTTAAAATATTATCTTTCTAAATATTTGACTAGGTAAGTTGTTTTGGGCCATTATGATTAAATTAATATTAGATAACATTGCTTAAATTTTTTTAATCATTATTATTATCATTTTTTTTAAAAATTGCTCATTGTAAAAAAGATAATATTTTTTGAAATAACTGAAAAGAAATTGTATATATAAACACTTTTTATAATAACTTTGTTAATAATAAAATTAAGATGAAGGTGAGTATAATAATAATAATAATAATAATAATAATAATAATAATAATAATAATAATTAATTTATGATAAAAAATGGTGTTTTTTTTTTTAAATAAGAGTATGGTTTTCAAATAATAAATTCTATTTATTTTGACAAATTTAAAAAAAAAAATGAAATTTCTCCCAAAAGTAATTTATAGTAAGTTATAATCTTTTATAACTTCTCAATTTAAATAGTGAAATTTAATTTAATTTAATTTATTTCCACCTTATTTTTGGATATTCCTTAACTATTAATATTACATTAGTTTTATGTGTGTGCCATAAAGTAAATAAATAAATAAATTTCATTATAATTATCATAGATTAGAGCAATTCTATGATATAATTTGGTATTTAATTACATTATCATTTTGCAATCATAAGTAATATATGTTAAATATGAAAGATATATATTGATGATAATGATGATGATGATGATGATGGTTAACGTCTACTGAGACCAATATTTGGTCTATCGGACCTAAAGAAAAGAGTTATTTAATTTGATTTAAGATTTTATTCCTATGCTCAAAAAACTTGGAGAGAAGCCTCCCAAGCTCACTGTACTTTTGACATCTTAAAAGGCTAGGAAGGTCAGTATTGCAACAAAGATTATGAAATTGATCTCTAATGTGGTTGTACACGAGGCACTCTAAGAGGAAGTGATTTTCATCCTCGATGTTCATATTCTCACAAAGCTGGCAGATCCTTTCCATCCATGGTGTTTTAGGAACTGTCCAACGACATGTTTCACTATGGAGCTCATGAGAGTTCGTTCTAATATTGGCTATATTAATTTTCTTCTTTGAGCTAGTTAAAACAGAGAGATACTTTTGATCTTTTAAGGTGGGGTTGATGACCTCCTTATAATACCTTAATTTTCTTTTAGTTGCTAGATCTTTCTCACACCACATTTTTTCTTTGAACTTAGAGGTAACAATTTTTTTAATGTTATTGATGTTTTGCAACGCAACATTCTCGTCAATATCCCAATGGTTTAACCAGGCCCTGGTGTCTTTATACCAACCTCGTTTAAGCCTTAGTTTATTTTGGTTGGAATTTAAAGCTAGCTTAGGAAGTCTATGGTCTCCTATGCTATTGAGCTTGTGCTTGTACAAAAAAAGCCTAGTCATAGCTAGGCTCTCGATAGGGGAAAGATCCACTTCAATAAGGAGAATAGGATAGGGTGTATTGCTTTTAATTTTAAGGTTATACACTATAAAACGCTTCTGGATTTTCTCAATATTTCTCCAGGATTCTCTAGAGATGTTGCAACCCTAAACCTCACATCCATATAAGATAATAGGAGTGACTAAAGTTTCAAAGAGGAACTTCTTTCTATCCCACATTACGAGGTTTGTTGTCTTACAATTATTTTCAAGACCAAAATAAGCTTTCCACCCCCCATTAATCCTTTTCTGAATGGTATAGTTCCAGTTAAGCTTGTGATGGATATCAATTTCTAGGTACTTGTAAGAAGACACTTCCTCCAAGTTACTATTTTCATACATGAAATTAGCGTAAGTGTCCTTCTTAGATTTGATAATCATAACTTTTTTTTTTCAGTGTTAACAGACATACCCATGGTAGAGAAGAAAACCTTAAGAAGCCTAAGTTGCTTATCAAGATCAGAAGGGAACCTTGCGAGAAGAACAATATAGTCAGCATAGAGAAGAAGGATGATGACTATCCCAGCTAAGATTGTGCCAGCACATCCTGCTTCCTCTAAACAACCTTCTAGTTTGTCGATATAAATGCCAAATAGGGTAGGGGAGAGGGGACAACCTTGTTTAACTTTGATATTAAACTTAATATCTTTCGACCACCCCTCATTGCTCTTTAACTTGGCAATTACATTCTTTTATAACCTTATAGTGGCTGCTCTTAGCTCGAAAGGAACATTTAGCTCTTCTAACCTATTCCATAGGTTATTTCTAGGAACCATATCGAAAGCCTTTCTAAAGTCCACAAAGCAACAAAAGAGATTGGATTTATCATTGCAGAATTCTTCCACAATGATCCTAAGTGTAATGAGGTGGTCCGTTGTTGATTGTTGCCTTCTAAAACCTGCTTGGCATTTAGCCCACTTACCTTCACTTTCAAGACAAATTCTCAACCTCTTTTCCAAAATAATACCATATAACTTGGCTAAGAGAGGGCTCATAATTGTTTGATAATTAGAGGGGTTATTTGTATCCCCAATTTTAAAAATAGGGATACTAAGGCTCTAAGTCCAAGGTTTAGGGAACCCTTGCTTGACCGCTTGGTTTAAAAGCTTTTGGATGTGGGGAATGAGGACAGGACCTACAATTTTTAAGATTTCCCCCTAGTAACCTTCAATGTCTTTAGCTTTCCCATTTTCCACGTGTTTAACCCCAAAATCAATGTCTTCTAATGAGAAAAATTCTTTCGTTGTGAGCAGCATTTCAAAACCCCTGGAATTTGGAGATTCATAAAGCTTTTTAAGATAGGAATTCCAGTTGTGTAAAGAAATTTTATTATTATCTTTAGTTTTCCTAGTTAGAATCTGCCTCCAGAATTTCTTAGGGGCCACCTTAGAGAGGTGTAAGAGATTCTCTTGTCTTTTATGAATATATTGCCTTTTTCTCCTTTTAGTTAGGGCTTTGTAGATTTTTATCTTTTTAATTCTGAGAGATTCATCAACAGCTTCCTTAATTGCTCTCCTCGCACTTTTACAATCTTTGTCATACCATGGGTTGGTTTTGATATTTCTTTTATAACTTGAGACTTCAATTGAGAACTTGTTAATATAATATGAGAGGGTTGTAGTAAAATTATGGTAGAGGTCATCTATGTTGTCTATACTAGATAAAGGAAGCAAATCTGTTTTTAATTCATTTAGAAAGAGATCGTTTTTATTTCTATCAAAGATTAAGTTATTTTCACTATAAGGATTATCTTCTATGGGATCTTTATGCATGACAAAATTGAGAGTTATGAGTAAAGGCCTATGACCAGAGTTAGGCTCGTGGTCATCTAAGATGTCAAAATTTATTATTTCATTGTATAAAGGGAGATCATAAATAATATAGTCTACCACACTCCTGCCAAGCCCATGGATGCAGGTCATCTTGCTAGAATTGGGTCACTTCTTTAGACCGTTGAAAATTATGAGATCATGAGCACTATAGAGCTTGACTAGCTCTGACCCAAACAAATTATCCCCGAGGTCTTCAGATTTCATTTTGTACCGGCTAGCTAGAGTAAGGTCGTTGTCTAACCAAAGAGGATTGGGGTTGGAATGATTGCTTAGAAGAATAGCTTGGTTGTTTGAATTTCGAGCATTAAATTCACCCATTAAAAGGATATTACCTTCATTCCTTATGCTAGAAATATAATTCTCTAAACCATTGTAAGGACTATTTTTATCTAGATTCTTTTTCTTACAGAAGTTAGAATTAATGGGTGAAAAATAGCAGATTTCTATGTAGGTCTTTTTATCATTAATGTCAATAATCTCAATCCAACTATATTGGTTGAAAGGGTTGCTTTTATAAATCCTAGCATGGGGGGAGATGTTCTGATTAATGTAGCAAGCTATGCCCCCAATGCATCTACTAGAGGATCAGGTAGACCATAATGCAAAGCCATCTACGTTAGGGACCTTAGATTATTCGTGCTCCCAAGTTTCAACAAGCAATATAATATCAACATCATTTGAGATCCAACTTAGCTTGGGGCCTTTCTTCCATGGAAAGCCTGAACAGTTCCAAGAAAGAATTCGGAGCATGTTGAATTGCTATTTATTATTATATTTTTGGTTTCTATCTCGAATAATGGCTTTTCTATTTTTTATTATTGCCCATTTCCCTTCCTTCCTAGCTTCTTTTACCTTTTGAACCTGTTTTCTTAATTCTTCTTGATCTTCTAGAATGAGATCTTCGTTTATAAATATTCCCGTTCCTTTTAGACTTGAGTTTTTACTAAGTATGTCATACTTATGGTCAGTAGAGCTCACCTTTATTCGAATCAACCTTCCTTTATTCTTAGTTAATTTCCCTAACCTTGTTGCTTATGTGAGACAAGTGGTTTCAATTTGTAATCTATTATGTAATTCTGTCTCGATTATGGCTAAAGTATCCTCGTCTACCTCCTCTTTCAAACCAAAGATTATAAGGTTCAAGGCCTTTTTATTACGCTCATGGTTTAATTCGATCAATTTTTTCATTTCATCTTTAATTGGTTTGATATCTAATTTACTTGCCCCACTATTTACGGTGAGATTGTTGTTAAATTTCTAGTTCTTTAATCATGTCCTTCATTTTAAGACTCTCTATATTATCAGCATCTCCTTACTAGGATGTTTGGTTCGTATCTTGGTTTTGTTTTTCTATGACCTGCAACCTAGTTTCCATTGCCTCCATTTTATTCTCCAACAGTTCTATTTAATTTTCTATTTTTTTTTTATCTTGTCTTCAAGAGATGTGAATTTGTTTTCCAGCATGGCTTCTAACTCGGTTTGTAGTTTGAATTCTCTTTCTTCTCTATGTTTCTCTAAAGACTTTATATACTCATAAAGGCTCTGTAGAGTAACTGTGCTAGGTCTACCTTTGGTAATCTTTGGTAGATTTGGTGAATTATTCATACTTGAGAATATATGAGCAGATATGTATTAGAAAAAGATAAGGAAAGTGTGCACCTGAATATCAGCAAACCGGACATCATGCCTCAAGTGCCCAGGTTCGAAAATTTATCGAGAAAAAATCACAGCAGACCCAAGTAGTAATGGAGAAAATTCATGATCAGGAGCTTAAGTCCAAGCCATGGAAAAAGCTCAAAATTGAAAGTGTTCAAAATCACTTGCAACATGAACTACCGGATAGGCCTCGGAGATAAGATCCTAATGCCATGAACGGAACTCAAATCCAACTTCGCATGTGAAAGTTACGAAGGTTTGAAGTTTACAATTTCCTCCAAATATTCAGTTTGACTGGGTTTGAATTCAATTTCTGAAAAATTAAAAAAAGGAATATTCCAAGGAATATTCTTGGAATATTCCACCTGGTCCAATTCGGTTCAAACACTTGGCAGCGTTTGATTGCAAGCTGGTTTGACTTTGTGAAATTTGGACCAATTATGGGCTGCCACGTGGCAAGTTCAGAGGGTGCCACGTGGCCCCCTGGTTGGTGAAATATTGGAGTTCAAAATTTTTATGGCTCTCCGCAGGATTTGACCAAGCACCTCTGCACTACTAGCCGAGCGGCATTACCAGACGGGCTATGCAATGGTTCTTATCAACCATAGTTTACAACTTGTATTTAAACTTGTGAATGTTTCAGTTGGGGTCAAAAGGGGACTAGCCCCTAAGGGCCAGCCCCCCCCTTTACAGAACCAAGTGCCAAAACCCTGGCCATATCCCAACAGTTGCGGTGATTGGCGGTTAAGTTATGCGGAACATTTTCACAAGTGAGTACACTCCAAATTACATTTTTATGCCACGGTTAGTTTAAATTACATGCTTTGTTAAATTTTTCCTTGGCCGTTAATGCGGCCATGTGGCCAGCACAACCTAATATTTAATTTGACTGCTAGTGGTTCCGATAATTTTGGAGCAGAACCCCATATTCGGCGGATTTTCCAGATTTAGTCAAGTTAAGTGGCAGTGTCTCCACATTTAGTGGAGTTTGTTTAGGCCAGACTAGACAAAATTTGTTTTGGCCATATCGTTCTAATGGGAGATCCTTTCTGAGTGAATTATTTTTTGATTCCGTATCTTCTCAGCATTTTTAAGCCAGTGGTACAGGTTTTAGAGCCATTGGAGCTGATATTCAGCCTGCTTAGCTTTGGAGAAGCTTTTTGAGCCACTAGGGCCATTTTGGGTTTGGAGCTGTGTTGAGCTGTGGTTAACCATTGGAGGTGAAACTATAGTCATTCCTTACTGTTTTATGTGTTTTGAACTCATTTCTACAGCTATTTTTTCCTTTTTAGGCTTTCTTCACACTGTATAACCATTTTTTGAGCATAATAAGAGCAAGGACATGCCCATTTGGGTTCCTTGGACCCGACAGATGTAGCCCAGGAGGGGTGAAATGCCTTATCATATGTTGTGTTTTATTATGTGATTTATTTGATGTGTTTTTACAGAGTTAAAGATGTTAAACGGTAAAATGAAATAAGCCTCCTACACACAAAAAGACTCATAAATTCACCAAAATAATTTTGTTCCAATTGCAAAACATATTAAACAGTTTTCACACATAAGTTTATGGATAATGAATACCTTGCACCAGCAAACAAGTAGTTTCATTTACAGATCATTAGTGATTGCTTCTACTATGTCTTTAGGCAGAGTCTGTAAAGGGCCAGATACCTTCTGGATCTTATCCTTTCTTTAAAGGTGACATATCCAGTAAATGCCCCTACAGTCAATCTCTGTATTAGAAATAAGAAGTTCTCACATTTCAGATCAGTTCACCACAAAATTTTCACCACAGACCCAAGTATTAATCCAGAAAATTCACCGCAGACCCAAGAATTAATCGAGAAACCCAAGTATTAATGGAGAAAATTCACCCCAAAATTTTCACCATAGACCCAAGTATTAATCCAGAAAATTCACCGCAGACTCTAGCATTAATCCAGAAACCCAAGTATTAATGGAGAAAATTCACCGCAAAATTTACACGACAGAATTTCACCACAAACCCAAATATTAATCCAAAAAATACACCAGCAAATCAAAGTATTAATCGAGAAACCCAAGTATTAATAGAGAAAATTCACCGCAAAATTTTCACTACAGAATTTCATAGGTTTATATGGGGTAGCTATGGTGAATTATTCATACTTGAGAATATATGAGCATATATGTATTAGAAAAATATGAGCAAATATCTATTAGAAAAAGATAAGGAATGTTTGCACCTGAATATTAGCAAACCAGACAGCAAACCGAAGTAATAATGGAGAAAATTCACCGCAAAATTTTTAATCCAAAAAATTCACCTCAAACCCAAGTATTAATCCAGA
Source organism: Pinus albicaulis (assembly GCA_034641835.2). Classification (NCBI taxonomy): domain Eukaryota; kingdom Viridiplantae; phylum Streptophyta; class Pinopsida; order Pinales; family Pinaceae; genus Pinus; species Pinus albicaulis. The sequence continues at coordinate 766,179,474 of CM076573.1, forward strand.
ACATTAACAGCAGACCAAAGTATTAATCAAGATATCCAAATATTAATGGAAAAAATTATAATAGATATAATTATTATAATATTACTAAGTGCTATATTACATTTTATTATTAATTTTCTACATTTGAATGATAATAATTAGTATATTAATATGATTAATATATAAATTTATTAAATAATGATGATTATTACTACACGTATATTATAGAGTGGCAACATATTCACATCAATGAAAATATTATGTGAATTTCTGATATGATCACACATAAAATAAAGTGATATTTTTAGCATTAAATGATGTATTATAGTTTGTGTTATATATGGGAAGTAAATGAATGTCATTTATCTTAGTTAAAAAATATCGAACTATTTCACCATATAACAAATTGTAAAAGAAATGTGGAACTATTAAACCATTTTTGTCAACTTGTTCTTTGTTGTTCAAGTGGAACTACTAAATCAATTTTGTTAAACTTGTTTTTTTTTGTTCATTTATAAACATATGATTAATATGGATGGAGACTCTTTTCTTTTAATTTTTGTATCTTCATTTTTTATTTCTTATGTCTTTTTCTATTAAATTGGTTTTTATTGTTCATTTATATTTAATATGTATCTAGGTTGATGGTTAAGATGGTTCTATGCACTTTTTTTTTTAATTTCTACTTAATATGGATCTAGACTAATGATTACTACAACAAAGAAATCAATGCATGTAATAAATACCTTTTTGTGCATACATTGAAATCAATGCACACTATTAATCTAATTACATTGAAAACAATACACCTCATACATAATATTATATCAGAATTAACATCTATATTATAATCAACAATCTAGTGTAAAGAATAAATAGTATTATAAGTCAACATCTGCATTGAAATCAATACATCAAAAACTATCATTTCTTGTGAATTTCTATGTCAACTTAGTCTTTCTTGTTCCTTTCTATTTTATATAGATCTAGGATAGATCTAGGTTGATAATTACTATAACATATAAATCAATGAACATAGTCAATAATTACTATTTGCATACATTGAAACCAATACACATTAAGTGCAATCAATCAAATAAAATTAAAAACTAATATCTAAATTGAAATAAATGCATCTATCTTAGTAAAAAATATAAATATTAATGTGAAAGTAATCTACATTTGAGAATTACAACCTTACTTTACATATTCATTTACCTCTTTTTTATTAAATTTCAATAATTTTTTTCCATCTTATTTTTAATTTGATTTTGAAATAGTAATGACTTTCTAAACCTAACTTGCTTTATCTATTATAAACTCCTTACTTTTTCGTTTATAATTAATAATGTTCAATATTATATAACACTATATAATATCAAACATAACATTATATAGTATTATATTAAATATTATATAAATTTTAAATTTTAAATATTAAAATATTATTTTTAATATAATTTAATATTACAGTATGTAAATATTTCTCTATAATTAATTAATATTTAATATTATATTATATTATATAAATATTTCTCTATGGTTAATTAATATGTAATATTGCATTGTATTTTATAAAACCTAATATATTATATTAAATTTTTGTAGCTTTATATATATAAAAGTTAATATTAAACCTAGTAGTTTAAAAAAAAAATTGAATGTATTTTGTATTAATTCATAAAAAAGAGAGGTTTGGTAGACTGATTACTTCGATTCAAGGAAGGGAGATGGATCCCAAGATAGAGTTTCTACATGAATACTTCTATTAACTCTAATATTGACATTTGACACTACTATAGTGTTTCTGTAGCAACGGAAATATTGGAACAAAAAAAGGCATATTTGCATTTCATTTAGTTTCAAGACTATTTTGGAAAATGGTTTTTCACTCTTTTTCTCTCTGCTTCTTCATCTTTATTCAACTTGATTGATAGACTTATCATTTCTTGGAACACACTATTAATCTCAATTATTGTATTCACTTGCATTTGAGGTCCTCCGCTTCAGTAGTGAAATCATTTGCTCCATGGTACTAATTCTATTTTGATGTGTAGTGATGATCTCTCCTAATGTATAAATTTCCTTTTGAAGATTCATGCAATGTTGATTGCATCGATTGAGTACCTTTCTGAGAGAAATGGCTCGAGGAAGTGATTTGTAAGCTACCATGAAATTCAAACTAGGACTCAGATGGGAGAGCTACCAATTCGATTGGAAACTTAACATTGGGATATAACTACCCCTTCCCACTCACCCTTCTCCTAGGATTCCATAGGAAATAAAATTATTTATTTAGGATTTCCATAGCAAAATTTAATAAAGACCAACACAATTTTTTCAAAAGGGGGTGGATTTTGGAAAAGGCTTGTTTGAGTGCTTGTGGGCAATGTGTTTTCATGGATTTTGACCTTCTACTTTTTTTGGTTTTTATGCCCACAGAAAAAAAAATCACGATATGTCTTGGAATGGGTCAAGAAGGTGATATGCACTTAGGCATAAAATAAAAACAATTTCTTGGACCAGAAAATTATTGATTCTGTTGGAAATTTGGCTTTAGGCTACCATAAGAGGCACCCTCTCCTAAAATTTCTTAGGCCAAAAAAACATCTACTAATGATTTTTAGAACTATGGGGTTTTTTTAGTGAAGATCAACGTAAATTATGGGTAGCTTGATTGCAATGGTCTTGGGAAAACAAACTTTCCAAATCTTAAAAATATAACGTTTTCCTCTCTATTTCATTTTTATAGCCATCAATGAAATTCATAACATGTCCAGGAATGACTCTAGGAAGCAAGATGCAACTAGCCCTAAAATACATGCTAGGAATTAGATGGGAAAATCATTGACTTTATTGGACTCCTAGCATCAGGTTATATTTAGGGGAACTCCACCTCCTAGGATTTTATAGGGTAAAAAATTATTTATTAAGGGTGTTTGGAGCTAGGTTTTCATTTAGTAAATAACAATGCAATTTTTCCAAAAGGAAGTGGACTCCTCAACATGCTCGAGTGACCATGGGTAGTGTACTCACATGGTCCTTAACAAAACACACTTTCCAAATCTAACATAAATCCTTTTTGATAATTTATTTGGTTTTTATACCCATAGATAAAATTCACAATATGTCCCTCAATGGCTCTAGCAAGTGATATGAAGTTGGCCATAAAATAGAAACTAGTACTCAAATGGGAAAACCATCAATTCCATTAAACTACTCCCTCGTAGGATTTGATAGCTTAGAAAATTGAATTGTTGAAGATATTTCGAGCTATGGTTTTTCTCAATAAAGACCAATGAATATTTTTCAAAAAGGGTTAATTTTGCAAAATGCATGCTCGAGTGATCGTGGGTAGTGTACTTGAATGGGGCATGACCAAATACACTTTTGAAAGTTTATGAAACTCATTTTTATACTTGGTTTAGGTTTTATACCTATGGAAGAAATTCACAATATTTCCTCAATGGATCTTATGAAGTAAAGTGTAACTCACCATAAAATTCAAATTGGGACTCAACTGGATGATATTTCAATTCCTTTGGACTCTTAGCACCAAGTTATAATTACCATCACCCCCATGCTAGGACTCCAAGTATGAAAAGTGATTGTCTTAAAGATATTAGAATCTATGGTTTTTTTAGTAAAGTCTGTTGAAAATGGCAACAAGAAACTGTGAAGGAGGCCTCCTGAAACATCTTTCCTGATCCTAGTTGGAAAGTGATCACCTAAACTAGGTGGGGACCACACATGTGATTTTTGTCGAAAAGTCTATTTTTAGACATATGGAGCATGGTCTAGGAGTTGCGGGATGCTATTCTTGGATGATTGGTCAAGTTGGTAAAAATAGATGGACATCTATTTTTAGACATATAGGTCGAAGTCTATTTTTAGATTGCTTGTCTAAAAATAGAACAGTCAAATATTATTAGCCCTTAATAATATTTGGACTATAAACTTTATCTTATCCTCTTGGAGCACTTCAGTTCGAGCTACAGATGTGGCACATGTAGCTGGAAGAAGGAAATTCGAATTTCCTATGGGTTAGTTGAGCTATTGCATGATGGACTTCAGTTAGAACTCAAGTGATTGAGTTTGGTGGAGTTGATTGAGGAGTTGATGGAGTTGTGTTAGGTTTAACTTAGTTGAACTAGTTGTATTTAGTTTAATTGGCTAATACACTAGAGATGAGTGGTGTGAATTAATTATTAATTAATTCACTAATTCTTAACTCATTATTCAACTAAAGAACACATCAGTTAACTCAGTGCATGGACAGTTTAGTGGAGACAAGTGTTAGAGGTGGATGAAAGGCTGGAGTCTACTATCAGTTATGACTATAGTGTGCATGAGATTTGCACAATCATTGGAGGAGATTGCCAATGAGGATTGTGCAGTTAAAGCCAAGGGAATTTGAATTCATTCTATCCATTCTCTCATCTTGGATTGCGTAGTAGAGGCAGGCAAACAATGGAGGAGTTTTGAACCCGTGACTTGTTCAAAACTGAGCTAGTTTGTGTGTAACTTTTGGAGACAGTACTGAGTACTTGTGAGGAGTATTGTACTGAGATTGTTACATGATTCTTCTTCATTATAATATGTAGACAGTAGGGGGTTTTCAGCTGTAAGCTTTCCCCAGTATACATACTATGTTATATGTGTTGAATTTCTATGTGCGCATGTGAATGTTTTCAATACCGCTTGTTGTTTTTATTTCCGCATGTGATGATTAATGCGTAGAAGAGATTATGTGTTATGTATGAAGCTCAAATAGTATGTGACCAGGATAATCTCGGTGAATAATTCAGAAAATTATTCAAATTTCTACATGGTATCGGAGCTATATTGATCATCAGATCTATTATTCAGAAAGTGATTGCATTTTATTTCTTCAGGCAGAGTCTGCAATCAGGCCAGGTAGCGTCCGGATTCATCCTTCTTTTAAGGTGAAAGTTCTGGTAAATTCCCATGCAGTCGATCTCTGATTTGGAAATAATTTTTTCTCACGAATTTTAGATCGGAAGCGGTGGAGTTTGGAGTTGTTGGAATTCGAATTGCAGAATTGTTTTTCTTGGTGTCAAAAGAAAAGATGTCTTTCGTCGGATTGCGATTGGAGTATGCCTTGGAAGGCAGCTCGAATTATATTGCATGGAAAGACAGGATGGAGGCAGTGTTAGATGACAATGGGCTATTGGAATTCATAGAGAAAGAAATTCCAAAGCCTACTTCTACGGATGCTGTTGTGATTGAAGCTTGGCAAAAGAAGACAGCAAGGTGTCGAAGGATTCTGTTGGAGGGCGTGAAGGATCACATAGTATCCAGCCTGCATGGTAAAGCTTCTCCATTCTTGATGTGGAAAGCTTTGACAGAATTTTTCTAGAGCAAGAGTGACCAAAGGAAGTTAGCGCTCAAGGATAAACTTAGGAAAATAAAGATGGAGAAGAATGACACTATTCCGGTATACTTGAAAAAGTTTTTCCACTACAGGGATGAACTTGGGAGTGTAGGATTAGTGTGGAGGATGAGGAACTGGTAAGCTTGACTCTCCTCGGGCTTCCTAAAAGTTGGCATGCATATCAGGATAGTGTCAATGGTTGGGAAAATTTTCCAGGATGGGAAAGACTGTGGTCTGATCTTGTGCAAGAGGAGATCCGGCGGAGTACCAGAGACGGATCTTCATCAAAGGCATCTGATGAAGAAGACTGCGCTCTGGCTGCCAAAGCAAGGAAGGTGAAGGGCAAGGAGAATGCTTCTCAATCCGGTGCGGATGGTAAAAAGCGTGATATGTCCAAAGTGAAGTGTTTTCACTGTCACGATCATGGACATTACACCACGAATTGTCCACAAAAGAAGAAGAACAAGCAGGCTGCTAGAGCTGCAGCTGGTGAGGCTCTTGCCTCGCAATTTGAGTTGGACTTCTCTTTGATCACATGCATGGTGTCTAGTGCATTGGGATCGGGGTGGTATTTTGATAGTGGTGCTTCCTTTCACATGACAGGAGATGTGAATCTTTTTAGTAACTTGGTGGAGAAAGATCTCCAATTGCATGTTGAGTTGGGTGACAATGGACGATACAATGCGATCGACATTGGTACCATAACCTTTCAGAGGGAGTCAGGTAAACTCATTCTTTTACAAGATGTAGTGCATGTTCCAGGTTTAAAGAAGAATTTGATCTCAGTCACAATGTTAGAGGATAAAGGGTATGAATTTGTATTCAGAGAAGGAAAAGTTTTCCTTCGGCACAAGGCAACGGGAAAAGTCAAGAGGGTTTGGATTTCGGCAAAGAATCTCTACAGACTTGAAGTAGATGGGATGTCTACGGAGCTTCCTATTGTTGGGAAGCAGGAGAAATACATGCAACTGATGATTGAGACAGAGCAAGTTTTGCATGCAGGTAATAGTGAACCTCGGGATGTGGAGCAACCACAAGATGAGGATCATGGAGTGGGAGAAACCACTCATGCAGAGAAATTTCGTGCCAGATGGGCAGAGGGAGTGCATGCAACTATACCACCAGGTGAGAGGTGGGGCGACATGCATGATTAATCCCAAGAGAATATTTTTGGGCAGGATTCATGAGATGGTGTGGATCTCATGAATTGAACCTGGCTACGAGGTGCCCACAGAGCAGCAGTAGCAGATCAGTTGGATTGATGCAAGCAGATCAAAGTGATAGTGTCGGATACTGGAGCATGGATCAGAGTTGACAGCAAGTGCAAGAGTGCATGGGTGCAAGAGTTCAACAGCGCAGTGGTTCCTGATGACATGTGTAGTTGGTACCAACAGAAGTCGAAGACTTTGATGATAGATGCATCAGACTGATTGAGTTGTTTGGAGCCTATTCAGTTTCGGAGATGTTGCATGCAAAGGGTGCATGGTGCATGAATGGAGTTGCATGGTGCATGCATGAGTTTGCATGGCGCATGCAAAGGGTGCATGGCGAATGCATGGAGTTGCATGTCGCATGCATGGAGTTACATGTCACTTGTGAAGGTTGCAGGGTGAATGCATGGAGTTGCATGTCGCATGCAAAGACAGTCCTTTCTTGTTGAGAGGGAGTGTTGAAAATGGCAACAAGAAACAGTGAAGGAGGCCTCCTGAAACATCTTTCCTGATTCTAGTTGGAAAGTGATCACCTAAACTAGGTGGGGACCACATATGTGATTTTTGTCGAAAAGTCTATTTTTAGACTATGTCTATTTTTAGACATATGGAGCATGGTCTAGGAGTTGTGGGATGCTATTCTTGGATGATTGGTCAAGTTGGTAAAAATATATGGACATCTATTTTTAGACATACAGGTCGAAGTCTATTTTTAGACTGCCTGTCTAAAAATAGAACAGTCAAATATTATTAGCCCTTAATAATCTTTGGACTATAAACTTTATCTTATCCTCTTGGAGCACTTCAGTTCAAGATACAAATGTGGCACATGCAGCTGGAAGAAGGAAATTCGAATTTCCTATGGGTTAGTTGAGCTATTGCATGATGGACTTCAGTTAGAACTCAAGTGATTGAGTTTGGTGGAGTTGATTGAGGAGTTGATGGAGTTGTGTTCGATTTAACTTAGTTGAACTAGTTGTATTTAGTTTAACTGGCTAATACACTAGAGATGAGTGGTGTGAATTAATTAGTAATTAATTCACTAATTATTAACTCATTATTCAACTAAATAAAACATCAGTTTAACTCAAGCAAAGAAGCGATTACCAAAGGGAGTATTATTGTGTGTGTTAGAGGGCAAGTGTGGTGAAAGGGTGGGGTCTACTATCAGTTGTGACTATAGTGTGCATGAGACTTGCACAATCATTGGAGGAGATTTCCAATGAGGATTGCGCAGTTAAAGCCAAGGGAATTCGAATTCATTCTATCCAATTCTCTCATCTTGGATTGCGCAGTAGAGGCAGTAAAACAGTGGAGGAGTTTTGAACCCGTGACTTGTTCAAAACTGAGCTAGTTTGTGTGTAACTTTTGGAGACAGTACTGAGTACTTGTGAGGAGTATTGTACTGAGATTGTTACATGATTCTTCTTCATTATACTATACAGACAGTAGGGGGTTTTCAGCTGTAAGCTTTCCCCGGTATACATACTGTGTTATATGTGTTGAATTTCTATGTGCGCATGTGAATGTTTTCAATACCGCTTGTTGTTTTTATTTCCGCATGTGATGATTAATGCGTAGAAGAGATTATGTGTTATGTATGAAGCTCAAATAGTATGTGACCAGGATAATCTCGGTGAATAATTCAGCAAATTTTTCAAATTTCTACAAATTCTAATTCAAATTTTGCATAAGTTTGTGTCTTTTGCAAAGCCATAGCTCGAGAAATTATGGGTATTGTGTTGACATGGGGCTTCACCAAGGAAAACTCATTATTTTTTACTAATCTCATCTACGATACTCATTTTAGTTTTTATAACCACAAAACAAATTTTCCATATGTCTCTTAATGGCTCCAAGAGGAAAGCTGCAATTGACCATAAAATTCATTTTGAGACTTGAATAGTTTATCCTTAAATTCCATTAGACTCTTGAAAGTAAATTACAACTAGGGGAACCTCCATCCTACAATTACATAGTCTTAAAACTTATTTATTTTAGAATCTTCATATCTATGGTGTTGTTAAATAAATACTAATGAAAATTTTTCAGAAGGTGGTGGATTTTGCAAAACCTTTTCTCTATATATTATGGGTAGTGTGCTAGCATGGGAATTCACCAGAAAAACTTGCTAGATATTACAAAAACCATTTTTACTACTCAAATTGGTTTTTATAGCCATGGACCAAATTTGTGATATTTCCTTTAGTAGCTCCCTTAAATGAGTCGTAAATTTTGATTAAATTAAATAAAAAACATTTATGGGCTATCATTAAATTCTATTGGACTCCTTACACTATGTGATAACTAGGGGAACTTCTCTCCTAGTATTAAATAGGTTGAAAGTTAATTTATTGGATGTTAAGAGCTAGGGTAGTGGGTATTATGGTGATATGGGTGTAACAACCCATGTGAAAATTCCAAGTAATAAAAGTGAAAAATAATAACCATTCCAATCTTAATGTTGGGAAAAAAATGCTAGTGGGTGTTCATTTCAATTAATATGGCTAAGGAAATTGGCAAAGGCAAAAGGAAAAGGGTGTGCTAAGGAAAATTTGATTTTTTGGAAAATTTATTTATGAAAATAATGGAAATTAGGAGAAAAGGGAGATTTAAGATCACAAGTTGCATGTGAGGAGGAGAATTAAGGAAAATAATGGAAAATGAAGAAAATATGGCCATCTTCTATCAAAATTCTTATGAGGATCAGTTGGTACCTTTTGTCAGTGCAATTTTTGGAGATCTCTCATTACCCTCTCTCTCTCTCTTTCTCTCTCTCTCTTGGAAATTTAGAGTTTCTTGGAACTTTTTGGCATTGGAGCAAGAAAGGAAATAAATTAGGAATAAGGAGGAAGAAAGAAATTAGGAGAAGGAATTAGGAAACTACAACACGATTCTTCGCAGTTATCTATTTGCATGTGTATTTTCCTTGATAGATATGGCATGCATGGTGTTGCAAGTGGTTCTTTTCTATCTTGGCATGGGTTTTTTCTAGGTGTGATAGTGTTTTCAGCCTAGCCTTGGCATTTATGGATAGCCATGGTGTTGTGGAGTTATCATGTTTTGGTTTAGCTAGATCGCCGAATAGATTCAAAGTTGAGTGGGGTGGATCTCCGAATTGATATAACACACGGCCTAGTAACCCCTGAATCAAAATGTGGGTTGTAAGAAATCTAGATAGTGTTACCTCGGTAGGCCTAGGAATCCTTGACCGGAGAATGATGGGATATGCAGTAAGTCCTAGAGCTGGTTTTCTCTCCATCAGTCTTAGGAATCTTGGGTTTGGGATATACGGTAAAACCTAGAGATTACATCTCAGTTTACGACCTAGTAACCCCTAATTTGGACTATGGGTTGAGGTAAATCCTGAGAGACTAGGCGACATGAAAATTCCTCACAATTTAGGTGGAGAGAATCCGATGATATCTATGCTTGTGTGGGCCTATTGAAGGTATAACACAATCATTATACCTTCATTTTATAACATTACTCATATTTTACAACTTCAATAATCTAAAACATTTTTTCTAACTTTAATAAAATATATAACCATTTTTATTATTTTAAATTATCAAAAGATATTTCAAATCCCAAAAGAGATATCTTACTTATCTGATTGATAAGAAAATAAATCTTTTAATAATGTAATTGATAAACAATTATACTATATTATGGATCACAGAAAAAATTCGTGATTAATCATAAAAACATTCATCTATATTATAGATCACAAAAATCTTAAATATAATAATTATACTAATAATTATCCTTATACTAATATTTAATATTTATTCTTACAGACATCTCTTCTATCGTTTCTCTAAATTTATATACTTGCCTTTGTTCTGGGTGTCTTTTTGTTTGTGAATGCAGTCTATCTGCGTGCCTCATATACATTTTCTGTACTTACACCCTGTTTTGAAAATGATAGATTCGGAAAAATATCTCTCTTGTGATGCAATGGCGAATTTTTAATTAATAGCGTCCAAAATTTTATGCCTGCCTGGATATCCTCTTCTTTGTGAATGCCAACTATCTTCCCCTAACGATATTCTCGACCAGAGTGACAGACTCGCAATAGTAACTGTTATATCATGCTATGAAGAATATATTAAAGCATGGTTGATCTACCCAGCCCTAGTCTATTTTTTGAAAAAAAAATTGGCACGTTTTTGTGAATAATTTTTGGGTCTAATTTGTTACAATTTAGAAGTATTGATTAGAATCATAAATGTGACTTGTCAATTTTTTTCTATCTAAATATTTAAGAATTATTTTAGGCTGTTAAACTTATATATAATCAAAAATCTAATTTAAATAACAAAATTCAAATATTTTACTAAAAATTTATCCATCTAAATTTTAAAAATATCTAATAATTACACAAAACCTAATATAAATATATACTTTCTAATTATATATTATACGGTAAAAGAATATGGCCACCAAAAACTCCAAAATATCTGATAATTACACTACACGTCTCATAGGATATACTTTCCAATCATATATTATACGCAATTATATTTTATATTCTCTGAAGAACTCTAATATGTATCGATTGGAACGTATTTTTACGATGAAAGTAGGCAGCGGCAGCATTGCCTTTTTATGGAGTTATTCTGACAAGATACCATTCTAACGCTTTTTGTTGTTTTAGAACACGGAGTTTCTCTTCGCTGATTAAACACTATTCTGAAGGTTTATGTTGTTTTAAATCATGGATTTACATTTGGATGAGAAATTAGCGGTGTTATGTTGTTGTAGAAAAGAAGTTGCAGTCTAAGCACTTTCATTAGAATTCATAGATTGTCACAAGTTTTGGGATAAACTCACATTCATTATGTGACATGGGCAGGATGGTTGGGTAGTTCCACACTGTTAGTTAGAACCAAGTTTATATAAGATTTGATATCTATGTGTGATTTATGATTTTAAATTGATAATATACAATTAATCATTTAAGAATATGATTTGGTAAATGTATACTGATATTTTAAAAATATATATATATCTATATCTATATATATATGTTTAGATGTGAGTTGAATTAAATTTTGGTAATGGATAGTAATTATTTGAGGAGTTATATATTGCTTGCTTGATGGGTTAAAGTAAAAATTTATTTAGAATTTTATATTTCTAAATAAATGAATAGGTAAGTTGTTCTCGACCATTATGATTAAATTAATATTAGACAATACTGTTTTTTTTTTTTTAATAATTATTATTATTATTATTTTAAAAAATTTCTTGTTATAAAAAAGATAATAATTTTTGAAATAAGTAAAAGGAAATTGTATATATGAACACTTTTTATAATAATTTTATTAATAATAAAATTAATATGAAGGTGAGTATAATAATAATAATAATAATTGTTATTAATTTATGATAAAAAATGGCGTTTTTTTCTAAATAAGAGTATGGTTTTCAAATAATGAATTCTATTTGTTTTGACAATTTTTTAAAAAAAATTGAAATTTCTCCCAAAAGTAATTTAAATTAAGTTATAATTTTTTATAACTTCTTAATTTAAATAGTAAAATTTAATTTAATTTAATTTATTTCCACCTTATTTTTGGATATTCCTTAATTATTAATATTACATTAGTTTTATGTGTGTGCCATAAAGTAAATAAATAAATAAATTTCATTATAATTATCATAGATTAGAGCAATTCTATGATATAATTTGGTATTTAATTACATTATCATTTTGCAATCATAAGTGATATATGTTAAATATGAAAGATATATATTGATGATAATGATGATGATGATGATGATGATGGTTAACGTCTATTGAGACCAATATTTGGTCTATTGGACCTAAAGAAAAGAGTTATTTAATTTGATTTAAGATTTTACTCCTATGCTCAAAAAGCTTGGAGAGAAGCCTCCCAAGCTCACTGTAATTTTGACATCTTAAAAGGCTAGGAAGGTCAGTATTGTAACAAAGATTATGAAATTGAGCTCTAATGTGGTTGTACACAGGGCACTCTAAGAGGAAGTGATTTTCATCCTCGATGTTCATATTCTCACAAAGTTGGCAGATCCTTTCCATCCATGGTGTTTTAGGAACTGTCCAACGACATGTTTCACTATGGAGCTCATGAGAGTTCGTTCTAATCTTGGCTATATTAATTTTCTTCTTTGAGCTAGTTAAAACAGAGAGATACTTTTGATCTTTTAAGGTGGGGTTGATGACCTCCTTATAATACCTTAATTTTCTTTTAGTTGCTAGATCTTTCTCACACCACATTTTTTCTTTGAACTTAGAGGTAACAATTTTTTTAATGTTATTGACGTTTTGCAATGCAACATTCTCGTCAATCTCCCAATGGTTTAACCAGGCCCTGGTGTCTTTATACCAACCTCGTTTAAGCCTTAGTTTATTTTGGCTGGAATTTAAAGCTAGCTTAGGAAGTCTATGGTCTCCTATGCTATTGAAATTGTGCTTGTACAACATAAGCCTAGTCATAGCTAGGCTCTCGATAGGGGAAAGATCCACTTCAATAAGGAGAATAGGATAGGGTGTATTGATTTTAATTTTAAGGTTATACGCTATAAAACGCTTCTGTATTTGCTCAATATTTCTCCAGGATTCTCTAGAGATGCTGCAACCCTAAACCTCACATCCATATAAGATAATAGGAGTGACTAAAGTTTCAAAGAGGAACTTCTTTCTATCCCACATTACGAGGTTTGTTGTTTTACAATTATTTTCAAGACCAAAATAAGCTTTCCACCCCCCATTAATCCTTTTCTGAATGGTATAGTTCCAGTTGAGCTTGTGATGGATATCAATTGCTAGGTACTTGTAAGAAGACACTTCCTCCAAGTTACTATTTTCATACATGAAATTAGCGTAAGTGTCCTTCTTAGATTTGATAATCATAACTTTTTTTTTTTCAGTGTTAACAGACATACCCATGGTAGAGAAGAAATCCTTAAGAAGCCTAAGTTGCTTATCAAGATCAGATGGGCACCTTGCGAGAAGAACAATATAGTCAGCATAGAGAAGAAGGATGATGACTATCCTAGCTAAGATTGTGCTAGCACATCCTACTTCCTCTAAACAACCTTCTAGCTTGTCGATATAAATGCCAAATAGGGTAGGGGAGAGGGGACAACCTTGTTTAACTCTGATATTACACTTAATATCTTTCTACCACCCCTCATTGCTCTTTAACTTGGAAATTACATTCTTGTATAACCTTATAGTGGCTGCTCTTAGCTCGAAAGGAAAATTTAGCTCTTCTAATCTATTCCATAGGTTATTTCTAGGAACCATATCGAAAGCCTTTCTAAAGTCCACAAAGCAACAAAAGAGATTGGATTTATCATTGCAGAATTCTTCCACAATGATCCTAAGTGTAATGAGGTGGTCCGTTGTTGATTGCTGCCTTCTAAAACCTGCTTGGCCTTTAGCCCACTTACCTTCACTTTCAAGACAAATTCTCAACCTCTTTTCCAAAATAATACCATATAACTTGGCTAAGAGAGGGCTCATAATTGTTCGATAATTAGAGGGGTTATTTGTATCCCCAATTTTAAAAATAGGGATACTGAGGCTCTGAGTCCAAGGTTTAGGGAACCCTTGCTTGACCGCTTGGTTTAAAGGCTTTTGGATGTGGGGGATGAGGACAGGATCTCCAATTTTTAAGATTTCCGCCTAGTAACCTTCAATGTCTTTAGCTTTCCCATTTTCCACGTGTCTAACTCCAAAATCAATGTCTTCTAATGAGAAAACTTCTTTCGTTGTGAGCAGCGTTTCAAAACCCTTGGCATTTGGAGATTCATAAAGCTTTTTAAGATAGGAATTCCAGTTGTGTAAAGAAATTTTATTATTATCTTTAGTTTTCCTAGTTAGAATCTGCCTCCAGAATTTCTTAGGGGCCACCTTAGAGAGGTGTAAGAGATTATCTTGTCTTTTATGAATATATTGCCTTTTTCTCCCTTTAGTTAGGGCTTTGTAGATTTTTATCTTGTTAATTCTGAGAGATTCATCAACAGCTTCCTTAATTGCTCTCCTTGCACTTTTACAATCTTTGTCATACCATGGGTTGGTTTTGATATTTCTTTTATAACTTGAGACTTCAATTGAGAACTTGTTAATATAATATGAGAGGGTTGTAGTAAAATTATGGTAGAGGTCATCTATGTTGTCTATACTAGATAAAAGAAGAAAATATTTTTTTAATTCATTTAGAAAGAGATCGTTTTATTTCTATCAAAGATTAAGTTATTTTCACTATAAGGATTATCTTCTATGGGATCTTTATGCATGACAAAATTGAGAGTTATGAGTAAAGGCCTATGACCAGAGTCAGGCTCGTGGTCATCTAAGATGTCAAAATTTATTATTTCGTTGTATAAAGGGAGATCGTAAATAACATAGTCTACCACACTCCTGCCAAGCCCATGGATGCAGGTCATCTTGCTAGAATTGGGTCACTTCTTTAGACCGTTGCAAATTATGAGATCATGAGCACTACAGAGCTTGACTAGCTCCGACCCAAACAAATTATCCCCAAGGTCTTCAGAGCTCACTTTGTACTGGCTAGCTAGAGTAAGGTCGTTGTCTAACCAAAGAGGATTGGGGTTTGAATGATTGCTTAGAAGAATAGCTTGGTTGTTTGAAGTTCGAGCATTAAATTCACCCATTAAAAGGATATTACCTTCATTCCTTAGGCTAGAAATATAATTCTCTAAACCATTGTAAGGACTATTTTTATCTAGATTCTTTTTCCCTATAGAAGTTAGAATTAATGGGTGAAAAATAACAGATTGCTATGTAGGTCTTTTTATCATTAATGTCAATAATCTCAATCCAACTATACTGGTTGAAAGAGTTGATTTTATAAATCTTAGCATGGGGGGAGATGTTCTAATTAATGTAGCAAGCTATGCCCCCAATGCCTCTACTAGAGGATCAGGTAGACCATAGTGCAAAGCCATCTACGTTAGGGACCTTAAATTCTTCGTGCTCCCAAGTTTCAACAAGTAATATAATATCAACATCATTTGAGATCCAACTTAGCTTGGGGCCTTTGTTCCATGGAAAGCCTGAACAGTTCGAAGAAAGAATTCGGAGCATCTTGAATTGCTATTTATTATTATATTTTTGGTTTCTATCTCGAATAACGGCTTTTCTATTTTTTATTATTGCCCATTTCCCTTCCTTCCTAGGTTCTTTTACCTTTTGCACCTGCTTTCTTAATTCTGCTTGATCTTCTAGAATGAGATCTCGTTTATAAATATTCCTGTTCCTTTTATACTTGAGGTTTTACTAAGTATGTCATACTTATGGTCAGTAGAGCTCACCTTTATTCTTAGTTAATTTCCCTAACCTTGTTGCTTATGTGAGACAAGTGGTTTCAATTTGTAATCTATTATGTAATTCTGTCTCGATTATGGCTAAAGTATCCTCGTCTACCTCCTCTTTCAAACCAAATATTATAAGGTTCAAGGCCTTTTTATTACGCTCATGGTTTAATTCGATCAATTTTTTCATTTCATCTTTAATTGGTTTGATATCTAATTTACCTGCCCCACTATTTACGGTGAGATTGTTGTTAAATTTCTAGTTCTTTAATCATGTCCTTCATTTTAAGACTCTCTATATTATCAGCATCTCCTTGCTAGGATGTTTGGTTCGTATCTTGGTTTTGTTTTTCTATGACCTGCAACCTAGTTTCCATTGCCTCCATTTTATTCTCCAACAGTTCTATTTAATTTTCTATTTTTTTTTTATCTTGTCTTCAAGAGATGTGAATTTGTTTTCCAGCATGGCTTCTAACTCGGTTTTTAGTTTGACTTCTCTTTCTTCTCTATGTTTCTCTAAAGACTTTATATACTCATAAAGGCTCTGTAGAGTAACTGTGCTAGGTCTACCTTTGGTAATCTTTGGTAGCTTTGGTGAATTATTCATACTTGAGAATATATGAGCAGATATGTATTAGAAAAAGATAAGGAAAGTGTGCACCTGAATATCAGCAAACCAGACAGCATGCCTCAAGTGCCCAGGTCCGAAAATTTATCGAGAAAAAATCACAGCAGACCCAAGTAGTAATGGAGAAAATTCATGATCAGGAGCTCAAGTCCAAGCCATGGAAAAAGCTCAAAATTGAAAGTGTTCAAAATCACTTGCAACATGAACGACCGGATAGGCCTCGGAGATAATATCCTAATGCCATGAACGGCACTCAAATCCAACTTCGCATGTGAAAGTTATGAACGTTTGAAGTTTACAATTTCCTCCAAATATTCAGTTTGACTGGGTTTGAATTCAATTTCTGAAAAATTTAAAAAAGGAATATTCCAAGGAATATTCCTGGAATATTCCTCAGAATATTCCACATGGTCCAATTCGGTTCAAACACTTGGCACCGTTTGATTGCAAGCTGGTTTGACTTTGCGAAATTTGGACCAATTATGGGCTGCCACATGGCAGGCCCAGAGGGTACCACGTGGCCCCCTGGTTGGTGAAATATTGGAGTTCAAAATTTTTATGGCTCTCCGCAGGATTCGACCAAGCACCTCCGCACTGATAGCCGAACGGCATTACCACATGGGCTATGCAATGGTTCTTATCAACCATAGTTTACAACTTATATTTAAACTTGTGAATGTTTCAGTTGGGGTCGAAAGGGGACCAGCCCCTAAGGGCCAGCCCCCCCTTTACAAATCCAAGTGCCAAAACCCTGGCCATATCCCAACAGTTGCGGTGATTGGCGGTTAAGTTATGCGGAACATTTGCACAAGTGAGCACACTCCAAATTACATTTTTATGCCACGGTTAGTTTAAATTACGTGCTTTGTTAAATTTTTCCTTGGCCGTTAATGCGGCCATGCGGCCAGCACAACCTAATATTTAATTTGACTGCTAGTGGTTCCGATAATTTTGGAGCAGAACCCCATATTCGACGGATTTGCCAGATTTATTCAAGTTAAGTGGCAGTGTCTCCACATTTAGTGGAGTTTGTTTAGGCCAGATTGGACAAAATTTGTTTTGGCCATATCGTTCTGATGGGAGATCCTTTCTGAGTGAATTATTTTTTGATTTCATATCTTCTCAGCATTTTGAAGCCAATGGTACAGGTTTCAGAGCCATTGGAGCTGATATTCATCCTATTTATCTTCGGAGAAGCTTTTTGAGCCACTAGGGCCATTTTGGGTTTGGAGCTGTGTTGAGCTGTGGTTAACCATTGGAGGTGAAACTATAGTCATTACTTACTTTTTTTTGTGTTCTGAACTCATTTCTACAGCTATTTTTTCCTTTTTAGGCTTTCTTCACACTGTATAACCATTTTTTGAGCATAATAAGAGTAAGGACATGCCCATTTGGGTGCCTTGGACCCGACAGATGTAGCCCAGGAGGGGTGAAATGCCTTATCATATGTTGTGTTATATTATGTGATTTATTTGATGTGTTTTTTCAGAGTTAAAGATGTTAAACGGTAAAATGAAATAAGCCTCCTACACACAAAAAGACTCATAAATTAACCAAAATAATTTTGTTCCAATTGCAAAACATATTAAACAGTTTGCACACATAAGTTTATGGATAATGAATACCTTGCACCTGCAAACAAGTAGTTTCATTTCCAGATCATTAGTGATTGCTTCTATTATGTCTTTAGGCAGAGTCTGTAAAGGGCCAGATACCTTCTGGATCTTATCCTTTCTTTAAAGGTGACATATCCAGTAAATGCCCCTACAGTCAATCTCTGTATTAGAAATAAGAAGTTCTCACATTTCAGATCAGTTCACCACAAAATTTTCACCGCAGAATTTCACCGCAGACCCAAGTATTAATCCAGAAAATTCACCGCAGACCCAAGAATTAATCGAGAAACCCAAGTATTAATGGAGAAAATTCACCCCAAAATTTTCACCATAGACCCAAGTATTAATCTAGAAAATTCACCGCAAAATTTTCACCGCAGACTCAAGCATTAATCCAGCCACCCAAGTATTAATGGAGAAAATTCACCGCAAAATTTACATGGCAGAATTTCACCACAAACCCAAATATTAATCCAAAAAATTCACCAGCAAATCAAAGTATTAATCGATAAACCCAAGTATTAATGGAGAAAATTCACCGCAGAATTTCATAGAAGTATTAATGGAGAAAATTCACCGCAAAATTTTCACTACAGAATTTCATAGGTTTATATGGGGTAGCTATGGTGAATTATTCATACTTGAGAATATATGAGCATATATGTATTAGAAAAATATGAGCAAATATGTATTAGAAAAATATAAGGAATGTTTGCACCTGAATATCAGCAAACCAGACAGCAAACCGAAGTAATAATGGAGAAAATTCACCGCAAAATTTTTAATCCAAAAGATTCACCGCAAACCCAAGTATTAATCCAGAACATGAACAGCAGACCAAAGTATTAATCAAGATTTCCAAATATTAATGGAAAAAATTATAATAGATATAATTATTATAATATTACTAAGTGCTATATTACATTTTATTATTAATTTTTTACATTTGAATGATAATAATTAGTATATTAATATGATTAATATATAAATTTATTAAATAATGATGATTATTACTACACTTATATTATAGAGTGGCAACATATTCACATCAATGAAAATATTATGTGAATTTCTGATATGATCACACATAAAATAAAGTGATATTTTTAGCATTAAATGATGTATTATAGTTTGTGTTATATATGGGAAGTAAATGAATGTCATTTATCTTAGTTAAAAAATATGGAACTATTTCACCATATAAAAAATTGTAAAAGAAATGTGGAACTATTAAACCATTTTTGTCAACTTGTTCTTTGTTGTTCAAGTGGAACTACTAAATCAATTTTGTTAAACTTGTTTTTTTTGTTCATTTATAAACATATGATTAATATGGATGGGACTCTTTGCTTTTAATTTTTGTATCCTCATTTTTTATTTCTTATGTCTTTCTCTATTAAATTGGTTTTTATTGTTCATTTATATTTAATATGTATCTAGGTTGATGGTTAAGATGGGTCTAGGCACATTTTTTTTTAATTTCTACTTAATATGGATCTAGACTAATGATTACTACAACAAAGAAATCAATGCATAAAATAAATACCTTTTTGTGCATACATTGAAATCAATGCACACTATTAATCTAATTACATTGAAAACGATGCAGCTCATACATAATATTATATTAGAAATTAACATCTATATTATAATCAACAATCTAGTGTAAAGAATAAATAGTATTATAAGTCAACATCTGCATTGAAATCAATGCATCAAAAACTATCATTTCTTGTGAATTTCTATGTCAACTTAGTCTTTCTTGTTCCTTTCTATTTTATATAGATCTAGGATAGATCTAGGTTGATAATTACTATAACATATAAATCAATGAACATATTCAATAATTACTATTTGCATACATTGAAACCAATACACATTAAGTGCAATCAATCAAATAAAATTAAAAACTAATATCTAAATTGAAATAAATGCATCTATCTTAGTAAAAAATATAAATATTAATGTGAAAGTAATCTACATTTGAGAATTACAACCTTACTTTACATATTCATTTACCTCTTTTTAATTAAATTTCAATAATTTTTGCCATCTTATTTTTAATTTGATTTTGAAATAGTGATGACTTTCTAAACCTAACTTGCTTTATCTATTATAAACTCCTTACTTTTTCGTTTATAGTTAATAATGTTCAATATTATATAACACTATATAATATTAAACATAACATTATATAGTATTATATTAAATATTATATAAATTTTAAATTTTAAATATTAAAATATTATTTTTAATATAATTTAATATTACAGTATGTAAATATTTCTCTATAATTAATTAATATTTAATATTATATTATATTATATTATATTAAGCATACTATAATGTTAAATATTTTCACCCTCATCTTAACCCCATATATATATATATATATATATATATATATATATATATATATATATATATATATATATAAGATAGGGCGGAAACGTGAACCTGGGTTACACTTTTGTGAGAATCGGGGCCCAAATTTTTTTTCCAACAATAGTTCAGCCGAAAATTTTTACAAGTTCGGCCGAACTATTACAAAGTTCGGTCAAACTTTCCTATAAAGTTCGGCCGAACTCTAGATTTCGTTTACAATGACGGCACACTGATAGCGCTGGCAAACAGAATTTTTGCCGGAGTTTGGAAAATCGGCAATTAAAGTTCGGCCGAACTACTAAAAAAGTTCAGCCGAACTATGAGTTCGGCCGAACTTTTACTTTTAAAATAGTTCGGCCGAACTATTTTCTATAAATATATCGCCCGCGAATGTTTATGCTTTCATTTTTCGCGCGTTGTTATTGCGGTGTATCGTGTTCGCGCTGTCACTGCTGTCGACGCCCTGGTGCTGCTGTCGCCGCCCTGTTGCTCCTGTCGTTCGCGCGGGTAAGGTTGGTCCTCTGGCTTTAAGATACTTCTTGCCTTCTTGTTTTTCCTGGAGAGATGGGAAACTCTTATTTCCCCATGGACATGACCTCTCTTTTGGCCTGGTCTAGTGGTTTCGATATGATCTTTCGGCTTTCATACTTTAAAATTTTGTGGTAACTCCACTATTCCCTTAATTTTGGGACTGGATAAAACTGTGTTTACTGTCAGGGGAATGAAATTCTATATGTAACCGAATTTTAATTTATTTATATATACATGTAAAAAAAATTATACCTCTCTGATCTTAGTTGTATTGTAACTGTTATCGTATATAATTAATATGCATCTAACAACTCTGGAATTGTATCGATATATTGTGGATCCATCTGAATTTCAGTGGTGTTTTTCAATGGGATGATATACATGTTATGTGTCTATCTATGCGTAAGATGCTTCGATTTTTATTAGTAGGAGTTTCTGCCAACAGAGTCACTATGCGCTGAATTGTGTACAACCCAAACTCATTGCTTTGTATTTTTGTATAGTCATTTGATATTTATTGGACACTAAAAGTTGTCCCAGCTGTCAATTTTCATAGAATATATGTTTATAGAAAACTAGTATAAGTTGGTCTCAGTTTTCAAGCTTAATAGGAAATTTTCTTGCAGAGAAATGATGTAAAATGGATAGATTAGTTACTTCTTATTTCTCTACATTATTTATTTCTATACAAATTATACAGTGGCCTAGTGTATTAATTTCCTCATTTACTTTGTGACTGGGTTCAACTCGGCAATCCTACATCAACTCCTCAGCCTTTTAGATAGCCTCTGTCGCAAGATTTGCCCTGCATTTTCTAAACTTACTTTTATTAGTCAGTGTCGTTCCTGGTAACTCATCGCATGCATGTACTATTTTTGTATGACACTATACTACTTTTGTCCTATAGTCCTTTTTCTCCTAACTTGTTCTCTTTGCAAGGACAGGAAGCCTCTGATCTCAGTGTCTCCTGGTGGAATTGGGACAGAGAGCTACCATACTAGGATAATAAGACTCAACATAAGTAAAACTCTACTCACATGCTTACCTCCATCGCACCACCATTTACATCAGTTTACACCTCGAATTTAATTTGATAACTTGGTAAAAAAATCCATGTGAGGATAGCATATTATTTTCATAATTAAATTACTGTAATAAAATCACATAATCATGTCTTATGTATGCTTGGACAACTATGTCCCGACAGGGTCTACCTACCATGATAACCCTATCATGTGTTTATGTTTTGGCATAACCTGGATACTACTAATCATCATGAAAAATAAAAATAGTTATAAGTAGCAGGTAATACCCACTAAGGGTAAAATCATAACATATTCTCAACCAGGCTAACATACAGTCTGTACCCACCTATTAATCTACATAAATTCATCATAATTTCATGATAGTTCATTTCTATTCAAACACACTACTTGTAGCTAATAAATTCATAGTACCAATTCATCATCAATATAACACACAAAGAATAAATACTGGAATTCTATGAAAGAATCATACTAACTGGGAAAGAAAAAATTTCCTCCAATCCACGAGCTTTTTCCTCCCATCTCTCCCCAGAGCAAAGACCTCCACCCCTAGAACTAACAACCTCTTCTTATTCTAGTGAAGGCACTTTTATGCCTACTTTCCCCAAGGATTATTTCTATAACAACGTTCTGTTATTCTAGGTTGATGATCACCTTACCTTAGGCTTTTTTTTCACAAAAGTATAGTTTTTCTTCGTTAAAGCTTGTTTTTTCCACAATGTTGCTTTTTCTACCCCTTCCTAGTGCAATTTCCTCCTCACTGGGGTTTTCTTTGATATATTTCTCCAATCTAAGTTAAATTTAATAATTTCTTACTCCCTAAGGGTTTTTCCTAGGAGATTTTTGGAAAGTGTCAAAATTCCATTCGATTCACATGGATTGGAATTTAGCATCTCTAAAACTCCGTCTTTTCTAGATTAGTATTCAAATTTTCTTAATATTATTCAAATAAAATAATCCTTAAAACATTATAATTGTTTCTTTGGTCGAACATAGTAAATTTTCATTCCTACAAAAATTTAAAATCTAAAACATAATGACCTAAAAATCTAGGATATTACATATCTCCCACATAAGTAAAAGTGAAGGAGAAAGGAGATTCATTCTAGCCAACAATTGAGTTAAGTTGAACTTGGGTTTCTCTGATTATGGTGGAGTGACAAATATCTAAGCTATATTTCATCCAAGTAGCTTTCAATTTAAACTTATATCTAATGTTAAATTATATAAAAGAATAATAGTAATTCAAACTTCAAAATAATATTTAGAGTTGGTATAAAATGTGACATAATTTTCCTGCGTGGAAAAACATAGTTACTGAGAGTTCAAAACTCATGCATTTTAATAGAAAGTGGGTATACGAATGAGCAAGTAGATTTTTTCTAGAAATGATTAAGTGAAGGTTGATAGAGAGCCACACAAAATTGCAAATTCATACCTTACCAAAATTGTTAGATCCTTTTAAAGAAAACATATTTAATCAACTTTCATTAAAATATATGATAAACTCAACCCAATTTTATGAAAAGTAGTATACCATTTTTTACATAATTTCACATAATACAAATAGATATAAATTTTAATTAAGTATTGTTATAAAGATTTAACTACCCATCAAGAGATGGCCAAGTTATTGAGACAGGGCA